>JAVIWB010001517.1:0-228813 GCA_031893035.1 Dermolepida albohirtum | reverse complement strand
ACACATACATATTTGTATTTATATACTATTTACTTTAATTAATAAAATAAAGAAAGCAAATCCTAAAATTAATTATGTATTTTATTTGTGAGACGAAAAACCTGTCAATTACAGACACCTTTATATAACGGCCAATATATTTTGCTTTTTGGGTGGCCGTTATTGACAGGTTTTACTGTATTATTGTTATCAAAGCTGTACCCATGTTTCGTAAGATTTACATTACACGTTATTATAATGCCTCTTTTACTTAAAAAGCAAATATTTTATATGATTTAATTATGAGATAATCAAATAATACTTTTAGTGTACATTCACTATAAACATTAAAATTTTCCATATTACAGAATGACGTATGTATATAAATAATGCAATGGTATTCATAATGATTGTTGTTAAAAATATTGTTTTCAATAAACTCTATATCAAAACTGTATTTCATACTACATTATTACAATGGATTAAACAAAGGTCTATAGCTTTTAATAATACTTTTCACTCATTATCTTCTATCTTCCGCTACATTTTTCTAATTTCTTATATATTTTGCCTCTACATGGTCCTTGACTGCTTGTATTTATTATGATTTTTACTACACTATCATCCTACATTCTTTCTAGATGGCCTAAGTTATATTTCAAACAAGATGGACGTCCTACACATTCTACACATACTGAGAATGGGTGATGTTTTTACTTGATCTCAGATAGATCGAAGGCTTGCCCCAAACTAATGGTAACACGCTTATTTTATCTAATAATTATGGTCTTTTTTCTATCGGAATACCTCAAAGAAATAACAAATATTGAATACTTACCGAATGACGAAAATATGCTAAAAATCTTATAAGATAAGCTATCCATCCAAACTATAACTCCAGAAATGCTAAAAAATTGTTTCAGGGAATCTAGAAAAAGCGTGGAATTTTATATAGCTAAAAATGGTGATATAATTCTATAACAATTACCAATTGCTTCGTTTATTATATCTTTATTTTATTTCACCGATCTCTTTATTAAAATATTTTTAAACATTAGTTGATTTAATGTAGTTTATAGAAAATATTTCTGTTAATTTTTAACGAGAACTATATTTTGAGTTCTTGTTTTCAATTTTAAAAAAGAATTGCCCAGTTTTCAACAAAACTGAGAATTTGAAGTATTCAAGAATTTATAAGCAATTTCGTCAGATTACATCTTACAAAAATTAAAATAATGGTACTTTACGAGGATGTATTTTTACTTTTTGAATGTTATAAAATAATATTTTTGCAACATATGGTGTATGTAAATATGAAATATTTCGAGAAGTTATAAATACACATATGTAACTTATTGAATTGCATGTTTTAGATTGCGATTGCAATACCTTATACTGTGGAGCACAATAAATTCATGTTGGAATTGTGTTTTTCAAAAAGAATAAGAAATCGAAGCTTTATTCTGCAAACTTATACATTTGGGAATTTTATGTTAATCTTAAATAAGGAATTTGATTTACTAAACACATTTATAGAATTATTAATTGTTTTCATGTTTGCAAAGGTAAGTTACTTGGTCATAGAACAATACTTTTAAAAGAAGACTAAAAGATGTATGCACTCATTTGAAACCTAATCACACTAAGCATTACATAAATTAGCATAACAAACAGGTAAAGAATTGATTACATAATATTGAAACTATATGTGACGTTATCATAACGAGTTGTGAAAAGACATAACTTTTTTATCCTTATAGAGTTTTGATTATACAATAATTATTGACTATTGCCTAGAAAAGCGTGAAGAAATTGGTCAATGCTTGTATTAATTCTAGTCGATAGACATTTTTAGCAAAAAATTACTAATCTGTAGGTAGTTAATAAATTATAATTTTCGGTACTGTATTTTTTCTTATATTTTGTAGAGCAAGCTTGTATTAATGTTAATAAAATATAATAATTAGTGTTTTTATTTTTAACAGATGTACTGGACTACTATCTGTTTTGATATTTCATCTGATGACATCAGTCCGTAAGAAGCCGCCAATGACAGTAGGATTGAAATACTCTTAATCAGCGCGGCTGTTTGCAAAAACTATTGGTCCACTTAGGTTTAACAAGAACAGGTGAGGGGGTGGGTGCTGTATTTATATCCCTACTGTTCCTGTATGTTAGTATCCGAGCAGATACAGCTGCTGCTCCGCTGACGAAGGAAAAACATCTCTAGCGCTTGTGGATACTCAACCAAGTCTTCCAGCTATAATAGTCACTGATGGAACGGTGAGCTATTTAAGTATATCTTCCAATTTCACAGTGGCTTTGTGGACCAAGATCTTGTTCATGGAAATGCCAAGGCCTAAAAGCAATATTAAAAAAAAAGGCACCTACGAACAGTTGCGTTGTACTGTAAAATAAGCATAAATAGCACAAAAAGACTTAGTTACCAAATTTTCAACATCAATTTTGTTCGCAATGTATACAAAAGATATTAAAATCATCTTAAAACTACATTGCTTCAAATGTTTCTAAATATTAATGTAATTAAAAATAAATGCACGTTGAATGCATTATAAATTAAAAGTGATCACTTTATCGTGTCTTATATATATATATATGTACATACATACATATGTATTTATCATTCATAGAAAAGACTGTCTTCGTTATCATCTACGATTAATATGGAATAATTGTTAGATAGAAATAAATATATTTATATTACATTTATCTTAATATATTTGACTTTTTATCTTTACATTTTCAAAAGTCGATATACTTTTCTTTTTGTAAGTGAAAAACTTTTCATTAATATTCTAGAAATTAATTTGATTTCTGTTTAAACTCTCTTTGTTCAATAATATAATTTCAGATATTATGCAACCATATTTACACAAAATTCCTAACCTGACTACTTTACAATATAGCATATCTGTACGTAATGGTAATAGTTTATTTGGGTGTTAATAGATGGCGAAGGTATGCACAACATGGATATCTATAACAGTAGGTGTTGCCCTTGCTAATACCAAATTTTTAAGGTACAATAAAACTTGTAAAAGCTGTATTTATTAAATATAAAGCTTTGAATACTTTTGCTTCTGTATAGCATTAATTTATTTTTGTATTTTTTTGTATATTTTGTATATGCCTAGCTGTTTATGAAAAACATTGATTAAAATTATAGGTTAGGCTTGATATTTATTTTTCTTTTAAATTTTCAAATATTGTGTCAATATTCCTGAAATATAAAAAGATAGAATGAAGGCACGACGTTTACTATGTGCACTATAATAAACTCAGTGTTTTACAAGTATTATAAAAGTAATGACTATCGTTGGCGGTGTGTTTTATATAATTTTCTTGCGTTTTCTTTAAAATTAGCTTTTACGATATAATACTAATTTACATTTGATGTAGTTTAACTTAAAAGCTTTAATTGCTTCAATTAATTACTAGGTAAGTATATTTACCTTTTTGTCATTCAATCAAATGTGTATATATGAAGTTATAGCCAAGATACCTGGTGTAAAATCCAAATTAATAGTTCATTTTTCTAAAGGTGAAGGTTATATTAAATTCGTGAATCTAAACAAAAAATTGTGTTTTCAACATTTAATTAAATCTTTCTGACATGATAATAGGTGATGACATAGTAATTGTCAGCTCATAATATTAGAACGTTTAATAATTAAAAAGTATGTTCTTGGAATATATAATAAAATAGTTGCGTAAATAATTTATTTTGAGACTCTAATGAAAATTTTTCAGTAATAAATATATATTTATGATGTTTCTTTTCTAAAGTTATATCGTTATGTTATACCTGTTGTCCATAGCATTGTAATCGACTGTGTGTTCAAATTCATAACGTTCCTATTCCATATTTATTGGGTTGAAAGTAGTTATATTTATATTACAGGAAGCCAATTAAATACAGATATAATTAACATTCAGGTCTGGGATAACGTAGACCATTATGTCTTTATCTTTTAGTTTTGGAGGTGTAAATTTTTAACAATCACCGGAAATAATTATGAAATAAAATTACTGAAATTCAATATGCATCTTTTACTTTTTATGTATACGAAATAAAATATAAACGAAACAAATATAAAAAGCAACCTTTATCAGCCTTAATTAAAAATACAGTGTATTACAATAATAAGCTTAATTGTAGTAGATTAAGATAGCTTAGTACCGATCTATCATATTACATATATTTATAATGTATCTATGAATAATAGTGTTGTATGTCGTCGTCTAAAATATTACTTAAAATTGCATTAGAAATGCATTGAAAAGTTATTACTATTATGTAAGTATATGATAAGAAACAGAATAGAATAACCTATCTTGTTAAAAAACTCAATAGTTGTTGGCTAAGACTGAAAAATGTAAGTAAAGTAAATCGTGTGGATATATCTAAGGGGGTATTAAAAAATTACCTAATAGAATTGCAATTCACAAAAGTGACACGAAACAAAAGTAATTCAACTGCGTTAAATACACATTGCTCAGAAACATTCTTCTGATGTTAATAACGTGAGAACTTTGGAAGTTGAGCAAATTCATATTTATTAAGGTATATTTGATGAATTAATATACGGATTCAATTAATTTCAAAAAAAGTCCACAAATTTATTTCCATATGTATTTATTAAACTTCTTCAATATAATTTTATCTCTGTTGTTGAAGAGGGGAAAAAGAAGAAAAACGTGGTTGCTTGCATATTTTCTTCATGTCCACCTGCCCAAATAATGTTCTTAAAACGTTTTTGTAGCTCGTTGTTTTTTTCTCCTCTTTCAGACAGTTTTGCAAAAATTATATTGAAGATTTTTTAGCCTTTTCAAATTACATCTGTTGTACAGAGCTTACGGATGTATTATAAATTTATCTACTTTTTATCATGCTAAAAATTTATATAATGGAGAAGTCTATTTAAAAATTTTATAATTTAATATTTTCGTAATAATTTCTTGCTTTTCAATAGTTTACCCGACGAGATTGAAAAATCGATTTTGTCTATATCCTTAAGTTCAGACAGCGACAAAATTGAATGAGCATTAGGCGATTTGTGAATAACCTCTAAATTTTAACTATGTTTATTACAAATTACAAAATCATACGTTAACCTAATAGAGTATAATAAGTATAATACATTCTAAAAATAAAACAAGAGTACAATAAAAGGATAAAGAAAAACAAACATGTTCTAATGCTTCGAATGGTCTCTTTTGCTATTATAACAGCACGCAAATATCGTGGTATGCTTTCTACTAAGTTGAGAAACACCGGATCAATTTCTTGTTAGGAATCCTCTAATACTCTAAAAAATTGTTCTTTTTTCCCTATTATAATTTATTTTTTTGGTCTAAAGGTGTCCACCAATTCTCATTCGGATTTAAGTCCGGCGATCGAGGTGACTATTCTAATAACTCTATACTATTTTCTGCGAAATATTTCTTACTTACTTTATCGATATGTTTCGAGTCGTTGTCCTGTTGGAACATAAATTCATTTTCCAATTCCATTTTGACCACAGATTACTCTAAATTTTATAAAAGATGCCGTGAGCGTGATTCCTTTAATTCGACCCAAATTTGTTTATTTATAAAGTTCATGGCAATGTTTAGTCTCTTATTTCTACTAACTGCGCTAAAGTACGCTTTCCAAGGAAGTGACGACTTTTGTTAAAATTCTTATGAAAAAGTGTTTAACTTCAAGAATTCTCTAATTTCTCGATAAAAAACTGCAAGCTATTTTTGATTTGTCTTACAATTAGCGCATTTTCTCTCTGAGTAGTTCCTCTTTTTCAACCTCTACCCTTCAATTTTTGATTGTATTTTTTTTGTTTTGAAATTATGTTTCACTGCAATTTACGTACTTTCACGCCATTTTTTCTATATTCAATAATAAGATTACATAACTGAATAGAAATTGCTTTTCGTATAGACATGATGTTTATTCCAGTAGCGCTATAATAAATCTAAAATTTATAAATTTGTCTAATACATCAGTATTTTATACGGATTCAAGCAATAAAATTTTGTTACCAGTGTTCACTTAATTTTCGTTTTTAGTATTCACTTTATTTCCACAAAATGTGTTTTTTGTAAATTTGAATTAGGTACATACACACCTAAGTATACATGTTTTAATTAGTACATGCGTGAATTTCTTGAAGCATTTGTCTTTTACCTATTGTGAAAACAATAAACGTCATTATTATATAGGGAGAAATGTATAGTTTCGCAGATGGCATGTGGATTCTATTAAAACAAGTGAGCCGCTAATTACTGATAAATTTTTGATTAATTGAGAAATATTTGAACTTCTAAAGAAAAAGTAACATATAGTGGTTACAACTTGTGTTTTTGTATGCATCTGCTAAATATTCAAATGCTCAAATATCTATTAAACAATTAATTGTATTAGAATTTTGTCTGACGTTATAATTTATCAACTTGCTAGTGGATAAATAAAATATGGATAAAGAGAATAAGCAAAATAGCTTTTAATAAAAATGTGTCCCCGTATTATAAGATAATGTATGTACATAAGTAATATTTTATAGCACCGACTATGTCTCCAAAATTTCAATTCGTACTGCCCTTACCTGGTTACAAAAATTGATTTATTCTTAAATTATTTAATTTTTTCGTACATAATTTTGTAAGTGCAAGTAATATTTGTTTTATACTATGCTCTGTCTCAGACTAATTCAAATATGTCGACAAAATTCGATTTACACGACATAAAATTATAATTAAAATTAAAACACTGCATAGTTTCACAAAACATATTTTTATCTCTATATACAGAGTGTATCAGCCAAATGGAATAAATTCGATAATAATTAAATGGAAGGGTGTTCGAGAAAACGCTCGGACACGTCGATTGGGATTTTTAGTTGCGTATTTTTTTAAATAAAAAGTTTATATACAGGGTGTGTCATGTAAAAGTGGTCAATACCAACTTTCTTATTTTAAATGCAACACCCTGTCAAATATTCAATTTTTGGATTCTTTAGAAAATTCCAGACATATTTCATGTAGAATGTCCTATACCTATCTTCGACTGTTTCGGAAATATTAAACGTTTTCAGATTAATAATTTTGTTTACAATTAAAATAAGATTTTCACATAATATTGGGTCTGGGAAAAAGTTCGTGGCGTTTTTCCCGATAGATGGCATTGGTTGCCGATAACTAAAGAACAACAAGTCACTGCGACACCACCGACGGCTCGTTTTTTAGATGACCTTCCGAACGTTAGTTTGAGCGTAGAAACATTGTAATCGGTGCAGTGGTTGGAAAGTTATTCGCACTTGAAAATGGAGAAGAATAATGAGAAATTTCGCTATATTCTGCAATATTATTATGATAAGGGGAAGAACGCTGCGCAGGCTTGTGATAAAATTTGTGCTGTGTACGGTGAAGGTACTTTATCGAAATCTGTTGCGCGGAAATGGTTCGCTCGCTTTCGTTCTGGAAATTTCAATGTGAAAGATGAGTCACGCTCCGGTCGTCCAATCACTGAAAAATCTGATGAAATTCTTGAAAAAGTCCAACAAGATAAGCATATCAGCAGTGTCGATATTGGCATGGAGCTAGGCATTGATCACAAAACTGTTTTGAACCATTTACACAAAGCTGGTTACAAAAAAAAGCTTGACGTATGGGTTCCTCATGAGTTGAGCGTGAAAAACATGATGGACCGAATTAACATCTGCGATGCGCTGCTGAAACGGAATGAAATCGAGCCGTTTCTGAAACGTTTAATAACCGGAGATGAAAAATGGATTACGTACGATAATCGGAAGCGTAAAAGATCGTGGATAAAGGATGGTGAGCCGTCACAAGCGTTCGCTAAGCCAACATTGACGCCAAAAAAAGTGATGCTGTGTGTATGGTGGGACTGGAGGGGAATCGTCCACTACGAGCTACTTCCAACTGGTCAGACGATTGATTCTCAACTCTACTGTGCACAACTAGAGAGATTACGCCAGGCGATTGAAAGAAAACGGCCCGAATTGATTAATAGGAAAGGTGTTGTCTTCCATCATGACAACGCCCGACCACACACTTCTTTGATGACCCGTCAAAAATTGAGAGAGTTTGGTTGGGAAGTTTTGATGCACCCACCTTACAGTCCGGATATAGCACCCTCTGACTATCATCTGTTTCGATCTCTGCAGAACTCTCTCAATGGAATTAAGTTGGTTTCAAAAGAAGCCTGTGAAAACTACTTGATTCAGTTTTTCGACCAGAAACCACAGAAGTTTTTCACCGATGGGATCATGGATCTACCAAAAAGATGGCGAAACATTGTCGATAATAATGGAGCATATTCGGTTTAAATGAATTCGTCCACGCGCCATGCGGGGAGCAGTTGAATTTTACTGAAAAAACGCCACGAACTTTTTCCCAGACCCAATAGTTTGTTTACCGAACTATTAAGTGAAAATCTTTAATTGTACTTGTACTTCGTTTTAAAATACCTTGCCTTAGCAAAGTGTTGTCAGTGTCATAGTGTTGTCAGTGTCATAACTGTTTGAATTTCTTTCGTTAACTACATTTCAGCAAAATGGTTCATTTCACAGAAATGCACAAAATAATAATTCTGCAGATGATTGGTTATGGAGATAACACACGGACACAAATGGAAGTTGCTCACTTATTTCATGAGAAATTTCCAAATTTGCCGCCTATATCCCAAGGAACAATTAGTAAAATAGAAAAGCAGTTTCGCGAGTTTGGACATGTAAGGCAAATAAAAAAAGCAGCTGCGCATGCAGTAAGTAATGATACCAAACTGGATATTGTGCTTGAGTTTGAAGAAAACCCGCATACTTCTAGTAGACAAGCAGCGTCAATGTTCGATGTTTGCCATTCATCGATTACTCGCACATTAAAAGAAAATAAAATGCATCCCTATAAAATTATACCAACTCAGGAGCTCATGGAAGAGGACTTTGATAGGAGAACGTATTTTTGTGAACAAATGATGACAATGTGATTCAATTAGAACATATTTTATTTTCTGAGTGTACCTTTACGCTGCACGGTCATGCTAATCGTCAAAATTGCCGCTATTGGTCCAGGGAAAATCCTCACTGGATGACGGAAGAACATACGCAATACCCTGAAAAGGTTAATGTTTGGGCAGGAATTGTTGGAGATCATATCGTAGGTCCTTTTTTCATTGTTGGAAATTTTAATGGCGACAATTATTTAGCATTGCTTCAAAATAATCTCGTGCCAGCTTTGACAAACTTATATCCTGACCTAGCAAACCCACAAGTTCCAGCAAATACGATGTGGTTCCAGCAAGATGGAGCACCACCCCATTACCAAATCAATGTCCGGCAGTACCTCAACCAAATATTCCCGAATCGGTGGATAGGTAGGCGAGGATCGATGGAATGGCCAGCACGATCCCCTGATCTAACGCCATTAGACTTCTTCTTATGGGGATATGTCAAGAGTATAGTATACAAAACTAAACTCGACTTAGCTGACTTAAGAAGACGAATAATAGTTGCGATTAGATCAGTCACACCTGAGATGTTGAGCAACGGTAGAAAAAATTTTTATTTAAGATTAGAATGTTGTCAAGACGTTTGCGGCGAACACTTTGAACATCTCCTACAGTGACATTAATGTTTTTCTTGTTATTTTTTACATTATCAAAAATTTTTCAAATTAATCTGAAAACATTTAATATTTCCGAAACAGTGGAAGATAGGTATAGGACATTGTACATGAAATATGTCTGGAATTTTCTAAAGAATCCAAAAATTTAATACTTGACAGGGTGTTGCATTTAAAATAAGAAAGTTGGTATTGACCACTTTTACATGACACACCCTGTATATAAACTTTTTATTTAAAAAAATACGCAACTAAAAATCCTAATCGACCTATCCGAGCGTTTTTTCGAACAGCCTTCCATTTAATTATTATCGAATTTATTCCATTTGGCTGATACACACTGTATGTACATTTCGCCTTGTAGTATCGTCGGGAACACAAAAGTAAAGTTAATAAAATAAATCATATATGAAAATCAGAAAAACTCCGGAATTAACATATTTTAGTATAGAATTCATTCACAATTAGAATGATGACCTATATATTTTTAGAATTTTGGTAAAAGTCCGTCATGATAAACATTTAAAAAAATCAATAATAAAGTATGTGTGTACATAATTATTTAACATATTTATGGGAAATATTACAAAACTGACAATAAAGTAAGAACAACCTGATCAGGAAAGTGTCTTAAATGCAAAGCTAAAGATTACATTATTATGTAGAAATGAAAAATACAATAAGAGATACAACATAAACCTGAAACACAATTAAACAGGTTTGCCATTGCCGGATAGACAGCAATTACTTTTAAAATCACTATTTTTTCCAATATGAATAATAAATGGTTCAAAGAAGTCTTCTATTAATCTTTCTGAGTTCTATATTCTGTTTTCTAGTTTAATTATATGATTGATACAATTTTTTCAATTGTTGGCAACAATTGTGACATATTGAATGTTGTATTTCTTGAACTAACTTTAAATTTTGTTTATTTCCGAACCATCTTAATAGGATTGACTAATATATAATAATAATAAAGTTTATTTGCAGCAGCTGCCATTTCATCAGTGACATGTACGAGGGAGCGTTTTTATATTCGCGGAATGGGGGATAAGGGGTGGAAATAAAAAAAACAAATTATTTTTCTCTTTCAATATATTCACCTGCAAGACGGATACATTTTTCACATCTTTCAATTAATTTATTTATACCCTCATAAAAAATGATTTCTCTTTATCTGCAAAATACGCCGAAACTGCCTCCTTGCCTTCATCATCGGCAGTAAATTTTTTACCCCGCAGCTCTTTTTTCATTTTCGGAAACAGGTAATAATCACTCGGGGCCAGGTCTGGGCTGTAGGGTGGGTGATTCACAATTTCGAAGCCCACCTTATGCAGGGCAACTAACGCAACGCGGCTCTTGTGGACGGGCGCGTTGTCGTGCAAAAGCAGAACACCTTTTGTCAATTTTCCCCGTCTTTTCTCTTTAATGGCTTCTTTTAGTCGCTCTAATATTGAAGCGTAATATTCTCCGGTTATAGAAACACCTTTATTTTTATAATCAATCAACAATATTCCTTCCGAGTCCCAAAATACCGTTGCCATGAGTCTCCCAGCTGATTGTGACACTTTAAATTTTTTGGGAGGTGCTGTGCCCTTTTTATGCCACTGCATGGGGTCTTGTTTGGACTCAGGTTCATAATGATGAACCCAAGTTTCGTCTCCAGTAACAATTCCACTCAATACACCATCCTTGTCTTCATTACAGAGGTCCAAAAATGCACGCGAACACTCTACGCGCTGTTGTTTTTGCGGCGGCATGAGCATTCTCGGCACCCATCTTGCGCTGACCTTAGACATGCCGAGATGATTGTGTAGGATTTTAAAAATTGTTGTATCGGATACTCCAACCATTTCTGCGAGTTGTTTTTTCTTTAGTCGAGCATCTTCGAGTACAATTTGTTCAACTTTTTGGATAAGTGCTGGCGTGGTCACCTCAATGCTCCTGCCCGGACTCGGGTCGTCTTCAAGGGATTCCCTTCCTTGTTTAAATAAACTATGCCACTTGTACACCATGGTTTTTCCTGGACAAGAGTCGCCGTAAACCAATGACATCTCATTCATTATGGTCGCGCCTGATTTTCCTTGCCTGGTAAGGAACTTTATAACGGCACGATATTCGATTTTTTCCATATTTCACTTTTCACTCCTGATTATGTTACTTGGTTGACGATAGCTCAAAGACTAACTGTCTAATAACAATGAAACTTCGTATTTATACTAATCATGAGTCGCTGCAGAGGCCACGCCCCCAATGCGCCTAGTTACCCCTCTACAACCCGCTCATTCCGCGAATATAAAAACGCTCCCTTGTATGTTGTATTGTTCTTTATAGAGGCGTACTAGATACAACAATACAGCACGTAGCATTCCATGTTAAATTCAATATTTTTTTAAATTAACCAATCTTGAATTGCTTTTCTCCATGAAGAAGTTGGTAGTTTTTCAACGATACGATGAGTTATATGGCAACTTAACCAATATCTTAGCAAACCACTCTTGAAAAACAGTACTATTTATTTCATCGTGATAGTCTGCAGTATTTCTGCTTTCGAACAACAATAATTCTTCTCCACCAATCCTTATTCAGATCCTATATAGTGTGGCATTATTAATCGTGTGTCTATACCACTAGGATTCCTTGGTCCCGTGGATAATCTTTCTACAAAAGCTTATCGTGCACTCGTTACACTTGCATCGATCTAAAACTTCTCTCTCCAAATAAATTTCCCTTCACTATATTTTTAATTTTAATTTTCTGTTTTACATTTTGTATATATTGTTATTTATATATGTATATAAAAAGAATTACGATTGTTTATTAAAGTTTTCTTAAAATTAATGATTTAGTTTTAGTATGAACTCATCTCCTTATTTCCTCCACAATTTTATTAAGCGTTGGACATTTGTTTTTAAGACAGAAACCGCATTATTTGTCGTACAGCTTTTGTCGGTTTTACCAAATTCTTGAAATTTAGAGTACCTGCCTGTATATTGTTTAGGAGGTATCAGTTTTCATGTGCGTTTATATTCCTTAATTATATATTTGGTTAATTTTGCCAGCCTTACAAAACATTATTATGGGACAATACCTGAATCTTACTTAATGTAATGGAGATGCTAATTACTTTTATTGTTATTCTTATTTTTAGGATTTTCAACGTACATTTTTATATAAATTTATATATGCATTATTGTTTGCCTTTTGTCATGGGATAAAAGCCTTAATCATTGATGTTTTTTAGCAGTGAAATCGCTGGTTTGATCAGCCCGATCAATCATTTTTGTTTTGTACTTAAAATTATAGGTTTTATTCAATATTACTACCATAAAATAAAACACAAACGCTAGCTAATGTGTGTCGGTAACCGATGAGGAAAAGTGGATTGTTTACAACAACGTAGTATGAAAACGGTCTTAGTTCCGACCTGTAGATTCGTCCCAAATATCGTTGAAAGCAAACATTCATCAGAGGAACGTTATGGTTCCCAGCGTGATAGGCTTCTAAAGGTGTCGTGCTTTGGAGCACCTGCCAGAAAACGATACAATTAATTCATATGTGTACTGTCGATGATGGGAAAGTTTGAACAAATTCATCATCCAGAAACGTTTAGAACTCTTTAATCGTAATGAAGTGGAATTTCATTACAACACAACATATCTTTCATTGCCCGTCAAAATTATTGAATCTTGGGTACTCGTCAGATCTTGCGCCTTCAAAGTTTCCTTTGTTTCGTTATCTTCAAAACTTATAGCGTGGTAATATTCGACTTAGATGAAGCGCTGAATTGGGCAAAATTTTTCACCGATAAAGATAAGTCTTCCTATGAAGCTCACCGAAAGATGGAAATAATAAACAAATAATAAAGGTATTGAATGCCCTATGAAAACCAGCAAAAATACTTTTACTTTAGCTTACTTACTTTTCCGCTACCGTAATATTTACTACCCTAGCCTTTTTTGACATACGTAACTATACTCATTCGAAATTAATGTTTTTAATATCGATGGAACGTTATTATTGGGCTTTTTTTAATGAGTGTAAATAAAAAATTGACTATTTTTTTCATATCGATATCAATATTGTACATATTAATTAATTTCGAAAATCATTTTTCGGAAAATTAATTATTAAAGTAGTAAAGAGTAAAGTAAGAGAGGGTAAAGAGTAAATTTGAGACTTTCGCTATAAAAATATTTATAAATCAAAAATACGTACAATTAGTTCCATAAAATAGACAAAATTAAAAGCATTTACCAATTATTTGGTCCAATCCCCATTGTTATTATGGCTTCGCATATTTTCTATAAACACATTTCAGACATATAAACTAATATTTTCATCAAATGCCGATGCATTTTCTATCGAGTTAGCATCTGTTGAAGATGCTGTCCAACATATTATTTTGATGTTCAGCTTTCCTACCTTGACAAATATTACTGCCATGTTTTATGTCGTTCTTTCGAAGCTCCCTACAATCAATATTGTTACCAAACCATCTTTTAGCAGATTTTAGTACACATTTTTCATAAATTCTCATTATATTTTGTGAGCAAATTTTCAATAAAAGCAATAACGACCCAAGGTGATTGGAGACGGTTCTAACCTGAACCTTCACACGATGTTTAACTGTTCTTTGTTCTACCCTGTCACTTGCAGTTGACCAGGCTTATTTTAAGGAGCTGCATCACTAAAGACTACACTAGATCAATTTTCAGCAATATTCGCAGCCGCTTTTCCCTGACCGTTCGATTTTGTATCTTTACTTCGTTAATTCGGTGTCAAATAATAACTAGGTTAATACTCGAACCCTTTGTAATGTCGGACAACACTTCTTTTAAAACATTATTGCGATTATCTTATCTTGATTTTTAATAATTGCTTATGTTAGACCACGATCTGATATTTTGTCTTTTTCCTTATCATGGCGGTGTACTTATTTTTTTTTTAAGTTACAGACTTAATCAAAATTTTCAGTCTCTTTCTATAACTGCATAAAAATAGCACTCATTTTAAATTCGACCCAACTATTTAGAATCTCGCATAGTAGTCTACGACCCCTCTTTCTCTTAGGATTAGTCACAACATGGTTTATGTTATCGTAATCGTCAGCACAAACTTTAGGTGATAGAAAAAGTTTGGAAATACTTTTGAATTTGTAGTAAAAAATATTTTTGAGTAAAAAAATTTTGTCGATCTTATTATTGTTAATTGATATTATACTGGGTAATTTATTAACTTACCGACAAACTGGTAGTTGAATGTTAAAGTAATTTCGCTTACTTATGTATAAGACTTCAATGCTTTATTTTAAAAAAACTGAAAAATATTGAAATAGTTTAGCAAAGAGAGAATGTGATTTAGGTCTGCGGAACGTGGTAGCCATACAGTTGGACCACCATTACCAATCCAGCTGTTTATAAAATGTTTCTTTAATTATTCTGTTATTATTCTTCCTCAATATGGAGGCACATCATCATGCTGGTATCACATATTTTCAATTACATTAAGAAATACACGTTCGAGTAATACAAAAAATCTATTTGTCAAAAAATTTGTGTAACTAACGGGTCTTCGAATAGGGACTTCCGAACTTTGACAGTTGATAGCGGCCATATTGTTAAAGCTACATCTGTCGAATTGGCCGTCATTTATTCAGTCTATTTTGCCAAATCGCCATGGACGGATATAGGGTTCAACAACACGTTCAAATGATAAAATTATTTAATCAAAATGGGTGTTCTGTTCGGGAAACGTTCCGCGCGGTTCGCAATAGTCGTCCTACATAGAGGACTATTCGCAGTGTGGTGGATGGAGTCCACTGGTTCAGTAAACAATGAACCAACACCCGTACGACGACGAAAGGCAAGATCAGCCGAAAACATTATCGCTGCCCGTGAGAGTGTACAGGAGAATCCGAAGCAGTCGATTTCGCACCTCTCACAAGAATTCTACCTTTTGCAGACCATAACTTGGCGAATTTTGCGTCGTGACTCAGGCCTACACCCGTACAAAATTCAACTGACCCAGGAGTTGAAGGTAAACGAACATAAACAACGACGCGTGTTCGCTAAATGGGCCTTGGAGCAGTTGGCAACTGACCCTAATTTTTATTAAAAGGTCATCTTCAGCGATGAGGCCCATTTTTGGATGAATGGGCACGTTTACAAACAAAATTGTCGAATTTGGGACGATACCAATCCACATGAGATCCAAGAGCGTCCAATGCATCCCGAAAAAGTCACTGGTGTGGATTTTGTACTGGCAGTGTCATCGGTCCATATTTCTTTGAGAACGACGTTGGCCAGTTCATCACCGTCAACGGCGAGCGCTATAGGTTGATGATTACTAACTTCTTTTGGCATGAATTGGATGATATGGACACCAACGGCATGCGGTTTCAACAGTACGGCGCTACGTGCCACACAGCTCATGCCACATTGGACATTCTGCACGACCGATTTAAGGGCATGATCATCTCACGTGGAGGTGATGTGAACACGACACCGAGATCGTGCGATTTGACCCCGTTAGACATTTTCTTGTAGGGTTTTCTTAAGTCGCGGGTCTATGCGAATAAGCCACAAACCACAGCTGCCCTCAAAGCTAACATAACCCATGCCATCGGTCAAATTCAGCCTGATTTATGCGCCAGAGTCATGGAAAATTGGACATTTCGGAGCGCGCCAACCAGCGAAGTCGCGGTGAGCATTTTCACGATATTATATTCCATACATAATGGCATCGATAGGCCTTTCAAACGAATAAAAAATTTCGATGATATCTCATACACACTTTGTTTTATTTAAATTTAATTTAAATAAAACAAAGTGTTATTTAAATTTAAAGATAGGAGGCGCTTAATGAAAGACCCGTTATTTGCATTCAGTCAATTACTAGGAGTGTAAAGAGCTAGTAAATTATCGTGATCAAATCCTTCCCAAACATTCATGCTGAAGCATTGTTGAAAATTTTGTTGTCTTATCACATGTGAATTTCGCAATGTCCAGATATATTCATTGTGGAAATTATTTATATCATTTAATAAACAATAATAATAATAGTGCTAATACGTTAATGCCCTACGGTCTATTTCAGAAACAAGACAAAACCAAATATTATAAATACGAGGGTAGTTTGACAAGTAGTGAGAATGGAAAAGAAAAACGAATTTGTTAAATACAAAATAATTTTTATTTTTCAATATATTCTCCTAAAAGAGCAATACATTTATTACAACGGCGCTCGAATGCCCTTATGCCATCTCTAAAATACGATTCCGGAAGGCTTGCAAAATACTCATTTACAAAGATGATAAGCTCGTCGAAAATTTCTTTCCACCTAGTGCCGTTTTCAATTTTGGAAAAGGTGGAAGTCGGAAGGGGCTAGATCCGGCGAATAAGGCACATGCGGTACTAATTGGAAATGCAACTCGTGGATTTTGGACATCGCAACAGTGCTGGTATACGAGGGAACGTTGTCTTGGTGAAACAGAAAATTTTTCTTTGCCATTCCTGGCCGTTTAGCACGAATCTCAACATGTCCGTCCGTTTATTGTGGCACCTTGCTGAAGGTAATCAATGAGCAAAATGCCCTTTTAATCCCAAAATATTGATGCCGTCACCTTGTTTGCCGATAAAGTGGTTTTCGCTTTCTTTGGAGGTGCAGAACCACGTTCTAACCATTGTTTCGACTGTTGTTTAGTTTCGAGTGTACTGTAGTGTATCTAAGTTTCATCGCAAGTAATAAATCGCCTGTAAAAATCAACCGGATTCCGCTTATAAAGGTCCAACCACAAATGCGCAAACGAGTGAACTTTTGATCAGTCGTAAGCAATCGCGGCACCTATCTTGCCGAAAGCTTAGAAAGGCCCAATTCTCTCGTTAAAATGTGGTGTAAGCGTTCTGTTTAAATGTTTACCATGTCTGCTATCTCTCTCACTTTGACTCGTCGATCTTGCGTAATAATATTATGGATTTTTATAATCATTTCCTTAGAAGTCACGATTTTGGGTGCTCCAGAGCGCGCTTCATCAACATAGCTTGTTCTACCACGTTTAAATTCATTTACCCATCTACTTATTGTGGCGGATGATGGAGCAGATTCACCTAATGTTTCCCGTAACTCATTTTTTATTTCGGTAGCTTTCATACCCTTAATTACGAAGTATTTAATCACCGCACGATACTCTGCTTTTTCCATTTTAACAAAACGACGTGTTGCTTCTTTTTCAATCAGCTGTCCAAAATAAACTAATCAACCGATTTATCTAAATATCGGAATATAAACATATAAATAGGCAAACTAAATTACAGTGCATTGTTTTACCAATTAGAGCGCCACCTATGTGTCATTCTCACTACTTGTCAAACTATCCTCGTATATACATACATATTAATAAAAAATCATTTTAGATTATAATGGAATGTCGTTTTTATGCATAGTAGAGGTATCAAGATGCTGACACGAATTGAAATTTGCGTATAATAAAAGCACAATGCCGTCATCAAAAAACTCTTTTATGCAGCAGTGCAAATCATGCCTATATGAAGATTAAATGACAAAGATGTATTAAGTATAAACCCTAAATAGTTAAATAATTGCACTTTGTCAAGAAGTTGTCCATCTATAGCGTAAGTTGAACTAAACGGATTAAACTTACGCATAACATGGATGACATTACTTTTGCCTATATTTAGAATAGATTATTCGCATGCGACCAAACCAAAATTAGAGTATAACTGTAGTACACCATTAATTCAGTAACTTTCACGAAAATCTCGTCATCTGCATGAGCTAAAGCATCGTACGTGAATAAGGGAAACACATCATTTATATATAAATTAAAAAGAAACCATCAAATTCGACACTTGTGAAACACCGTCCACCGCAAAGAAATCAGGAGATCCATTGTAAAAAAACATAGTTTGCATGCTTAGAGCGATAACATCTGATGAAGCAACCTTACAAAAAGCTCGAAAAAAAGTACAAAAAAAACAGTGTCAACTTTTTTCTTGTCGCTAAAGCTTCACTAAAAAATTAGATAAAAACAATGAATTTAATTACGATTGAGTTTCCTACCATAAATCCATGCTGCAACGGTGAAATGATAGAAGTAACATTAAAATGTATGGAACTTGTTCAAAATCTTTAGAAAAATTTGATATAATTGCAATTAGTCTGTAATTGGTAATTTGTGCCCTATCATCTGTTTCGAAAACCGAAACAATTCTGGTATATTTCCATTAGTGTTGAAATGTTAATGATTCGATTGCCAAATTAATTACAAATCATAATAGTTTGGTAAGACAAAATCGTAAATTTTGTTATTAAAAAGTTCGGAATCATATCGTCACCAGCAGTAAATTTTTGTCCAAATTTTCTCATAATGTCAATCAGACGTTACTGAAAACTTGATTGTTTATAAAAGAAAGAAATATAATAGGAAGAGAAATGAGGTTGATTAGTCATGTTAGGAGGACTACAATGTAGAGCAAGCTAAGGCGATTACTTCCAGGTTTATCGTTCCATGTTTCCTTATTTTTTCTCCAAGAAGAATAGATTCAAAGTGTACAATGTATTGGGTTGGCAACTAAGTATTTTCGGTTTTTACTGATAGGGAGCGTTGCTTTATTTTTTGTATAACGTATGTTAGTGCTGTACTTTACCGTTTGTCGCGTGTTATTAGTCACATTGACGTAACTTCAGAAGCAAGTAGTGCGTGATTTTTATTAAAGCTATTAGTTGTGGGTTAATTTTAAATGGAGGGCAGAAACGAAAATTTTCGACATATTTTACTATTTTATTTCCGTAAAGGAAAGAAAGCTGCTGCGGTTCACAAAAAGATATGTGAAGTTTATGGTGCTAATTGCTTAACAGAGCGCACGTGTCAGAATTGGTATAAAAAATTCCGTTCTGGAGATTTTTCCCTCAAAGATGAGCAACGTTCTGGTCGGCCTACTGAAGTTGATGATGACCAAATCAAAGTCATAATTGAAGAGGATCGTCATATAACTGTTCGAGAGGTTGCGGAGAGGCTACATGTATCGCACACAACAATTGAAAAACATTTAAAATGTCTTGGGCTAGTTAAGAAGCTTGATATTTGGGTACCTCACGAATTGAAAGAAATTCATTTAACACAAAGAATCAACTTTTGCGATATGCACCTTAGACGAAATGAAACCGACCCTTTCTTAAAAAGAATCATCACTGGTGATGAAAAATGGGTCCTGTACAGTAACATAGTTCGAAAACGATCATGGAGCAAACACGATAAACCAGCTCAAACCACATCGAAAGCTGAATTGCATCCAAAAACGATCGTGCTGTCAGTTTGGTGGGATTACAAAGGTGTTGTGTTTTTTGAGCTGCTTCCAAGGAACCAAACGATCAATTCTGATGTTTACTGTCAACAATTAATAAAAGTGGATGAAGCAATCAAAGAAAAGCGGCCAGAATTGTCAAATCGGAAAGGTGTAGTTTTCCGCCAAGATAATGCAAGGTCTCACACATCTTTGGCAACTCGTGGGAAACTATTGGAGCTTGGGTGGGAAGTGATGCCACACACAAATGACGATGACCTTCACTCACACCTGGTTCAGTTTTTTGCTGATAAGGATCAGAAATTTTATGAGCGCGGAATCATGCAGCTGAAAGAAAGATGGCAAAAGGTCATTGAGCAAAAAGGAAAATATATAATTGAGCAATTAGCACCATAAACTTCACATATCTTTTTGTGAGCCGCAGCAGCTTTTTTTCCTTTACGGAAATAAAATAGTAAAATATGTCGAAAATGTTCGTTTAATTCGTAAAATTAACCCACACCTAATAGCTTTAATAAAACTCACGCACTACTTGTTTCTGAAGTTACGTCAATGTGACTAGTATCACGCGACAAACGGTAAAGTACAGCACTAACATACGTTATCCAAAAAATAAAGCAACGCTCTCTATCAGTAAAAACCGAAAGTACTTAGTTGCCGACCCAATATATCAAGAGACAATTGCTAAGTTCTGAAATTGTGCGATTTCAGTTTTTAAACTAAATTAAGTAAATGATTATCCAGCTTATCACATGGATCACAAAATAAAAGCATTTCAGAGCCCGAATGAATTTTCCTTGCGTCAGATTTGGAAACACTCACGCAGTCGGTTTTGATGAACATAAAACTTTTCGTTTTTTACTTGTCTGTCTGTGGAAATGGTATGTGGTTCAGAAATAATATTATAATAATTACAGAGTGTAGCACTCATAAGTAATTGTAATATGTAAAAAAATAAAATAAAAAAGGATTATAAAAGAACATATTTTTCACCCTAGCTGTGCCAGTCGCTTGTGCCAATCTTATAACAAAGACAACGAGGATAAGAGGCAAAGAAAGGAATCAGCAACAGAGACATAGAAACTAAATGTACCAAAAAATAGCTAAAAGCACCACAATGTAAGAAACGAATGTAAAAAGAGAACCGGTAATAAATATAGTGAATTACTGCCGTCTCCGTAAAATGATCTAAATGACACTTATATCAACGAATAGAAAAAGATACGCACTATACAATGTGATTGATTGAAACTAGTCGTTAGACGTATTGAGAAAACTACTTTATTCTTTTTTCTGAAAATTTTGGGTTAAAGAATAAAGACTCATGTTTCTACTTTAAGAAAATATTCCATGACGTCTGCACTTCCGATTAAGGCAGAAGTCGCCAGCAACTCTTACTTTAAATGAAAGGACGCACTTTTTATTACATATTTGAATTTTGTATGATATTCTAGGAAAACTTTTTAAGTTTTCACTATACCTAAATTTAACAATTTTAGAGATATTTGAGTTTTTTTTTAATATTTAGATATCATCATCATTATTATTTACTGTAGCTATTTTAGCACACGAACTGATGATATAATATAATGATAAATAATTAGACTAGCTTTCAAGCTTTACTGGGGTGCATTTGTTTTAACAAATCTTATACAGACTAGTCATAATGTCGTTTCAAGTAGGTGCAACTTTAAAGCACCATGACTTACATAATACAGTGCCCAATAATTTTGCTAATATTCGAATGCAGAATTTGCTTCTACATCAACAGCTAGTAGCATGAATCACAAATGATTTTTAATAGATAACTACGGAAATGATAAGTAGTGTCATAATTCAAGTAAACATTTACTGTACGCAAAATGTAAAAAAGGAGAATTACTGTAATGTGAATATTTTGAACTTATTTTATATTCATGGAGAATATCATAGAATTACTGACAAAACTTGTCGCATGTTCAAAGAGATATATTCTCATTTACCACCAATAAATAATAAAAATATCAATAATTTAGACGAATAGATTCAAACTTTATACGATTCGGGAGATCCAAATTTATTACGCCATCACCGAAGCCTGTCGCAGATGAATAAGCGAATAAATGTCTTGGCATATTTTAATCTTCATATCAATTCTAAGGGTTCAATGATATATTCAGCGCAAGATCTAAATTTATCCTATTATATAGTGCAGAAAATTTCAAGCAAGCATAGGATGCATAATTATTCATTCACAACTGTAAAATAACTTGGCAATAATGAAAAACGGATGCACAAAAGGAATTCATTCGATAATTTTAACGTGTTTACAGCAAAACCAAGGTCATATCGAACATTTGTGAATTGTTATTTTTTTTCTTCAATTTTCAAAATTATTTGAAAATTTGGAGTGCGAATTTGTTCGCTTAAATTTTTGCTTGTTCATTTACTTCTTCACCTGTAATAAGTTTTACACAATTATATATTTAATTTCATTCGCTAAAATTTTTTGATTATTCATTACTGGTAAATAAAGATTTCTCTCAATTACCACATGCCAACATTTGTCAGTAATTTTGTAATATTCTCTGTTAAACAAAAGAAGTTCTAAATGATCGATAATCTCGTATATTTATACTTACAAACAACTATTGCAATTTGTGTCTCATTCTATCAAAATCAACAAAAACATATTATAACACGACAAGGATTGAGAAAAAGTATAGGAAATGCTATTACGTTTTGATGAAGTAAATTCTGCATTCGAATATGAAAAAAAATATGTGGCATTGTATTTCAAATAAAAAAAGCTTTGCTGCTTTGAAATTGAACCTACTCGAAACTACTTTATGAACATCCTGTACATCCTGTCATGAATGTGAGTAATGATGTTGAGATACAGCAAGTACGAAAATTTTATGGAAGTACAAGATTTGTTAATAAAAAAGCATGAATATATTATGAATATTTGCAAATGCTGCAAATATCATCATTTCCGGTGCCAAAATAAATGCAACAAATAATAATAGTAATAGTAATAATAATAATAATAATAATAATAATAATAATAATAATAATAATAATAATAATAATAATAATGTAAAACCAAATATTAAAAAACAGTTCAAACATCTTTAAAATCGTTGAATTCAAGTATAGGGAAGACTTATGAAAAATCTCTAGAATATCTTATAGACATTAAATACGCATTCTTCCATTTAAAATACATAAGATGGTAACGATTTTCGGTTTAACTGGAGGTATAGCTGTTACGAAAATATTTTCTTTGAATAGAGCTAATAGAATATACACAAAATTAATTCATATCAGTGTATTCTTTTAAACTAAATGAAATTGAACGTATGTTATATTTTTTTTCTTAGAATTAGATGAACTTTCACTTATAAAAGTTAGTCGGTGAGCTAATAGCTAACTAATAACTGTACAATCCAGTATTAATCTAAACTATACTTTTTCTTATTTTTGCAGATTTATCGATGGATTTCACATTTCTATCTGAAGAATTCAATTTGTTAAACATCAATAACACTGACCAAAATAAAAGTAAGTTAAATGCTTACATCGCCAAGCTTCAGAATAAAATTAAATGTGATGGCGATTTGGAAAAATTTCTTGATTTAATTCGACCAAAAACTGACATCGAGCAATTATACAAACTTGAAATTGCAATCTCTCTGCATGCAAATGACTTCATTCTCGCAACGCTAAAAAGTGGCAATATTTCATTAACCAGAAGAATTCTTAGAAGCAGTCCGTTCTTACTTCACACAATATTTGTAAAGATAGATTCAAAATATCTAGTAAATGATATATTGCCTTGCTTATCTCATAGTTCAAAACTAAAAGTTCTTAACCAATTGCCTAGAATTGGACTCGAAGAAAACTTGTTGCAAGAATATTTTGACGCATTAAAAGAAAAATATGGTACTGTATTAGCACAAGCCGTTTTACCTGGATGTTCATCTGAATTTATCTTAGAAAAAGTTGAACAACATAACTGTATTCTATCTGAATCACACTTAATTTATATTATTCGAAAGAATTCAGCATTTGTTAGACATTATATTCAAATCCTCAAACAAAATTCCAAACTACTACCCGCTTATCCAACAATAATGAAGTATTTCGCACATAATAACACCGAATTGTTCTGGGTGTTGCAAGAAGATTTCCATTTCGAAATGAAGTTAGGTAGAAGAACCACAAAAAGGGTTTTGGAAAATAATTTGAGTAAAATATTGATTGGAGAAAAGCATATGAAAATTTTGCATCTTGGAGTTGTATATAAAACGTTACTCAAAAATAATCTCCTAGGGCAATTTATTACATCCTTTTTGCCTGAAAAGCATGAATATTCTTATTTATGTTTCAAAAGAGATCATCCTGTAATGAACTTTCTCCATAAATTTTACCAAGAAGAAAATATATTTGATTTTATAAAAAGTATTTTCGAAAAAAGGTACCATGTAGATTTCTTTGAAGGAATTTCCAATTTGGATGAAGATTTTATGAAACTTATGTTTAAGAGCAAAGTAGATAAAGAAAAAATTGTGAATTATGTTGAGCAGAGCGAACTACTTCATTTTCAAACTACAAATAAGTCTATTCAAGTTCTTAAAGCACGTCTAGTATCAGCGGAAACTCATGATGTTGTAAATATAATCGAGCAAATGTTTCAAAACTGCGCATTGAATGATGATAAAGAAAAGTTAAAAGAAATTTTGGAGTTTATACTCCAAAAATATCGCCACAACCCCTCAGTTCTTAAAGAAATTTTTGAACAATTTTCTGACTGGTCTTATTTTGATCAATTTAATTCTGATATGTGGATGTGTATGGATACCTATTTTGGAACGCAGAATTTGCAACACATTATGGAGAACCATTTGACGTTTTATTTTAATCATTTAGTAGAGAGTAATTTACCATTGGAAAACTACTTTAAGTCGTTAGTTGCTTGTTTGCACATGACTGAAATCGATGTTAATCCATTTAGCAACAAAAAATATGAACAAATTGCATTGGAAAATTTTGGTATTATTTTGGAACCTTTAAGTGAGTCCAACTTATATAACTATGTATGTTTAAAATATGTAGAATGGATTCTAGACTACAACAAACAAAATTCTAAAAATGTAATATCCGTCACGAAATATCCTAACATAATTAGATTTTTCACTGCAAGCTTTTACGATGAAGCTACTGAAGTATTATACGCTTGTTTGAAACAATTCGAGTATGAACAATTCGATATCGCGTTTTGGAAAAATTTTAAACTACGAGTTAAAGAAGATATTTTAATTTGGTATACTGCACATCACCCAGAAAAGTTAGTTGAAAATATAGAAATCCTATTTTCGGAAACCGATTATAAAGTTGAAATTTTCCTTAAATACCTTTATAATAATCCCCAACAGAAAGTAATAAGCATTTATAAAAAACATGCATTGAAAGTTTTGAAAGAGAATAATTATGAAAAATCACCGTTTGCTATATTATTCTTATCAATATTCTTGCAAAGTGAATTTTATAATGTAGCAGAACTGCTGATTCCTAGCCCAGATGGTAAAATGCATGCAGATACATCGTATGAGAAAGTAATTCTTCAGAAAAATGTTACTAGAGGATTGAAAAATACATTTGACTATAAGAAGAAATTGCATTTAATAAAGAAGTATTGCGTTGGGAACTACGTTAAGTATTGTTTTGACATTTTTTACCACGTGTGTTCTAAAACACCTGAGGCCGATTTAATATTATTCTTAGAGGAACTAGATAATCCTACTATATTACGCCATGTCCAAGGTGCATACAAAGCATTTCTGCCTAAATTAGATATCAAATTTAAATCAAAAAAAAAGGTACCAAATTTAAAAGATATAAAAGATTTATCTCCTGAAAATTCTTTACAGTACTTTCAAAACTTGTCTAAATCTACAACATGGTTAAGCACAATTCAAGATTTGATGAATAAGATAACACCAGAAGATATTCAGACATGGAATATAGAAAGTGTAAAATTTGTTATAAAAGAAATATTTGTAATAACTAAATATGAGTATCGTCATGAATTTCCTTACATGTGTATCTTTACTTCATATGGTGATAGAAAATTAGAACTTCTTGAATTCGTCATAAATTTATTTGCAGACTACGTAAATAAAAATTGGCATGAACTTAAAGATTCTCCCAGACTTCACAGGAAAGTTTCATCGTTCATTTGTAACTTCTGCGAAGAGTCATTAAAATCAGAGGTAAATAAAAATGTAGTTTTTGAACTTCTATTAAAATATCCTACTATACTTGATCCTGAAGACGTTATACACCCTTACTTGATATTGGAGTTTACGGCATTATATTTTGAATGTGATTTTAAAGAAAAAGAATTTGGAAGAAAAACAAGAAAACTTTTAATGCATTATGTAGATAAATACGGTCCATTGGTCATGGAAGTTTTCTTTAGAGGATTGAGTAGCTTCATAGATATTAAAAATTTTGATGAATCTGGTCTTATTGAATTTATAAACGGCATTTTTGAAGAAGATTTTGATGTAAACGTGGCTGTCTTAGTATGTCGTATAAGATCGGAAAAATGTGTTAATGATAATAATATTAAGGAGGTGCTGGATACATTAAAAGACTCTCAGGAACCGGCAGTAAGGCTCCATTTATTGAATCAAAGGCCAAATTATTATGTTTAAAAGAGAATAATATTCTTAATATGTTACTTCTATGTATATATTGGGTCTGGGAAAAAGTTCGTGGCGTTTTTCCCGATAGATGGCATTGGTTGCCGATAACTAAAGAACAACAAGTCACAGCGACACCACCGACGGCTCGTTTTTTAGATGACCTTCCGAACGTTAGTTTGAGCGTAGAAACATTGTAATCGGTGCAGTGGTTAGAAAGTTATTCGCACTTGAAAATGGAGAAGAATAATGAGAAATTTCGCTATATTCTGCAATATTATTATGATAAGGGGAAGAACGCTGCGCAGGCTTGTGATAAAATTTGTGCTGTGTACGGTGAAGGTACTCTATCGAAATCTGTTGCGCGGAAATGGTTCGCTCGCTTTCGTTCTGGAAATTTCAATGTGAAAGATGAGTCACGCCCCGGTCGTCCAATCACTGAAAAATCTGATGAAATTCTTGAAAAAGTCCAACAAGATAAGCATATCAGCAGTGTCGATATTGGCATGGAGCTAGGCATTGACCACAAAACTGTTTTGAACCATTTACACAAAGCTGGTTACAAAAAAAAGCTTGACGTATGGGTTCCTCATGAGTTGAGCGTGAAAAACATGATGGACCGAATTAACATCTGCGATGCGCTGCTGAAACGGAATGAAATCGAGCCGTTTCTGAAACGTTTAATAACCGGAGATGAAAAATGGATTACGTACGATAATCGGAAGCGTAAAAGATCGTGGATAAAGGATGGTGAGCCGTCACAAGCGTTCGCTAAGCCAACATTGACGCCAAAAAAAGTGATGCTGTGTGTATGGTGGGACTGGAGGGGAATCGTCCACTACGAGCTACTTCCAACTGGTCAGACGATTGATTCTCAACTCTACTGTGCACAACTAGAGAGATTACGCCAGGCGATTGAAAGAAAACGGCCCGAATTGATTAATAGGAAAGGTGTTGTCTTCCATCATGACAACGCCCGACCACACACTTCTTTGATGACCCGTCAAAAATTGAGAGAGTTTGGTTGGGAAGTTTTGATGCACCCACCTTACAGTCCGGATATAGCACCCTCTGACTATCATCTGTTTCGATCTCTGCAGAACTCTCTCAATGGAATTAAGTTGGTTTCAAAAGAAGCCTGTGAAAACTACTTGATTCAGTTTTTCGACCAGAAACCACAGAAGTTTTTCACCGATGGGATCATGGATCTACCAAAAAAATGGCGAAACATTGTCGATAATAATGGAGCATATTCGGTTTAAATGAATTCGTCCACGCGCCATGCGGGGACCAGTTGAATTTTACTGAAAAAACGCCACGAACTTTTTCCCAGACCCAATATATGCTTATATTTTAAAATTATCTTATGTCTTTTTTTCAAATTGCAGTACTCGTTTATATAAAATATTGTATTTTCATGTGAGAAGAAATAAAATATTAATGAAAGACTATTAATTAAAACGGTCTAATGAATATCTTATCTGATTCACGGGTTATCTGGTGTCCCACAAGGCAGTCATCTTCAATGATTAAATTTTTAATTTTTGTAAATAATCTACACTATGTATTGAAAAATATGCATTTGTACCTCTATGGACGACTTCAATGGAGTACAGCTTGATACAAAGCTACCTAATCAAACTCTATGTCTGTTGTCATGCCTATATAAATTTCAATATTGCCATCATCTTTAAATACAACTCAGGCAATGTCGCATTCACGCAATCGACCAAATTGTCAATCTTGAAGTGTTCGACAAGTGTTTTGTTTTTAATTCACGCTTTGATTTAATTCTAAGTTGTTTAGGTAATTTTATCAAAGGCAAACGCTACGTCGTTAGTTGATCAAATAACAAAGTCAATATGAATAATCTATTTTTTTATGCTTCGGAATTGTCGCTTTCGACCTCTTAAAACAACTTCCACATACGAGTCAAATTATAGTGGTTAGATTGAATTTATAGATTCCTATAACTATCTACAGTTTTGAACAGGGGTTTCATGTCTTTGATGCAACTTTTGAATGTTTGAAAGCACGTAGTCACTAATATACAATTCAAGTTTTCTATAATTTATCTTGCGACACAGTGTTATTAGGTTACATTTTTTGAGATGTTGTATAGTCTATTCCACTTCCGCGACTTCAGGATATTCATGTTCCATTTGTTACATTGTCATAGTACATTGACAGCGGTTTCCTTTTCTACTTGTCAGAATCTGTATGTCCATACTTCCTGTTTTTTTTTTTTCTGTAAGTTGATGGGTTGAAATTTGATGGAGCCTGTGGTTGATTGACTTGATCAATAAGGTTGATATATAACCCCTTTTCCACAATTAACTATTTGTAAAATTCTGTATACGCATTTCGACAACTAAGTTGTCATCATCAGCAGATAATTTCAAAGTGTCGCACCTGGTAAAACACGGCGAAAAAATTGTACGAAAAATAAACTCCGTACGCGATCCGTACCGATGAAAACCAAGATGTGCACATCTTGGTTTTCATTGTGGAAAAGGGGTTATATATCAACCTTATTGATCATGTCAAGTTGATATTATTCATATGTTTATTTATCTTACTCTGTAATTTCCCATGCTTGGGAACAAAGTTTTAGTAGTTTAGTAGTTATAGTTAGAAGGAAATGAGTGCCATATCTTTTTTATATTGCGTGATAATTGGAAAATATTATATATACGTTTTCAGTGAAGTTTCAGCTTTATAAGATCTCAAAAATTTTCAACTAGGTTGGTGTCTGGAAACTGCGAAGGTCAATACCATTTATACGCATTCGCATAAAGTTTCGAAACTCCATGTGTTATAGTTACCCCAGACATGAACCTTCACCGGATGTTTACAGTGCGATGTATAATGATGTTCTTTGACCGTTAACAATGTCTTCCTTCTAGGTGCTCACATGCAGAAAGATTATTATCTGTAACACAATATTGAAGCAATCTACTAGAATTTTATCGGACAGCAAATGTTTGATAGTTGTGCTTCGATAAGTGATACAATCTTCGCGTAATCTGCTTTTAATTCTCATTCAATTAATATTTATGGTTTTTTTGGCTAGCTCGGATTGTCCTTGATGAAGTGTTAATTGCATTCTTTTTAAATAGACTAGCACTCATCTTCACTTTGAGTTTGTTAGTGAAGCTTTACGCATTGTCTGACGAAGTGTTCCGATTTATGTAAACATTTCATTAAAAACTGTTACCTGCATCACATACAACGGATACCTCAACTAAAGCTGACTAGGCATATTAGAGGGAACATGTTTCTACCCACTCTCCCATTGACTTTCCCTTCATGGGAGATTGGCCTGCATTTCTTATTATGCAGATTGCTTATACTAAACGCAAAATACTTATCAGACATATGTTCTGAATTTAGAAAATTACGTTGCGTGCCATTTCGTATAATTCGAATTTAATATACAGAGTATTTTAAAAAGAATATACGTACTTCAAATATAAATATAATTTGAATTTAATATACAGAGTATTTCAAAAAGAATATACGTACGAATATGAAACTTTACACACATATTTACGAACCTCTAAAGTTCAGATTACAGATGTTCAATATGTCCTCCATCAGCAACACGAACAATATCACATCGATAGTCAAATTCCTCCCATACTCGTGCAAGCACGTCCTTCGTCACTGATGTTATGGCAGTACAGATCCGGTTCTTCAACTCTGCCAGGTTCTGTGGGACTGGTGGTACATAAACGTTGTCTTTAACGAAATCCCACAGGAAGAAGTCACAGGGTGTCAATTCCGGTGATCGTAGAGCCCAGCTGAAACATGTTAAATCGCCAGCTCCTTGATAACCAATTCAACGGTTCGGTAGAGTTTCATTCAGATATGCACGCACTTGACGACTCCAGTGAGGGGGTGCCCCGTCTTGTTGAAAAATGAAGTTGTCTTCGTGCAGCCTCGGAAACAATCAGTTTTGTAACATAGCGAGATACTGCTGACCGTTAATCGTGTTTCAATCAAAGAAGAATGGGCCGTAAACAGACGATCGGGATATCGCACACATTGATTTTAGACGAATCTCGTACATGTTCAATGGCTGCATGTGGGTTCTGTAGACCCCAAATTCGAATATTGTGTTTGTTTACCAGACTACTAACATGGAAAGTGGTTTCATCACTGAACACGATGCGTTGTGCGAAAGTGTTATCATTGTCAATAGCATCATGAATCTCGTTACAAGATGCCACACGTGTCCGTTTGTCATCAGGGCGCAGGGCTTGTAACAACTGTAACTTGTACGGCTTCATAACCAACCGACATCTCAAAACACGCTAAATTGTTATTGTAGGCAGTTGTAACTCCCGACTGGCACGACGAGTTGATTTTGAAAGATAACGTTGGAAAGCAGTTTAAATTCGTGCAACATTTTCTTCAGAAACACGAGGGCGGCCAGGACTCTATCCTTTACGTACACATCCTATAACTGGAAACTGTCGATACCATCTGCGAATGTTCCACCCATTCGGAGGAACAATTTGGTAGCTCAACCTGAATCGTCTTTGCACTGTAATCACGGAATTGCACTTCGCAAACTCGAGAACAGAAAATGATTTCTACTGCAGAATAGCCATTTTAAACATATGACGGTTACCAAGAAAAACAAAAGACAACTGACATCTAGCGGCTATTAAATAAACTAGACTATGTATTCGTTTTTCCAATAGCCAAGCCGAGGCGCGGCGATCGATAGTTTGGCCAAAATAATACTTTGTAATACGTATATTCGTTTTGAAACACGTTGTATTTTAAATTTAAGTTCAATATGTATATATTTACGTAAATATAAGTGTGGGGAAATGACTTTTCAATGCCGTCATTGGCAAAAAATTTAACAATACTATCATGAGATTAAAGTTATTGTATTCTGATTTAAAGATTTGAACATATAATCACAATATATGGAAAAAAGTTCTCCAACAACTTCACTAAAACTAACAAAAAAAACGGGATAACGTATAAGAGGAATTCAGTTGCAATTCTTTTTTTGTTAGTTCAATGTCTGGATAATAAGAATTTAAAAATCACAGTTGCATTAAGACAAAATTGAATAATTATATTGTGAAAATAAAACAATCTTACTAAAAAAATTACAAATACAAAAATATTCAAATTTACTGTTATTGCCTCTGTAGAATAAATTAAACATTTTGGATGCCATCGCACTTTACTTTTATAAAAGAATTTTAGAATATATGCAATTCTCTATTAAGTTTATGAAGTATAATCACATATGGAAATTAATATAAATACATTTCTATGTATTTATTGTTGTTATTAGAACTCATCTTTGTACATATTGCGCATAAAAAACTCTTTGATTGTTGCTGATTATTTTTTCTGAGAAAATTAACGTAACAAGTCCACAAATAAAGTGTATTGCAAGAACCTAACTTACTTTAAATAAATTCAACTATCAAAAATTCTAACTAAATACTAATGCAAGTGGTGCCAATCGTATGCGTTACCCTTTTGCCAATATTAAAAATATATTTTTAATAGCTTGTTTTTATAATCACAAATAAAGTTTTCTATCGTGGCAACATAAGTTAGGTCAAGTAAATGTTAACAGTGCTTTTAAATGAAGTGTTTGTTACTACTTAGCCAATTAAATTTATAGAATATTAATAAAAGTGTATACTGATTTTTATATGTATTTTATGAAATTAAATAAAATATCCTGCAATGTTTGTACTACTATTTACTGTTTGTAGCCCTCTCCACGCCTCCCTTTTCGCTCGGAAAGACGTTAAAACAGCACAAGCAGAAAGCAAATTATAAATTGCAATACTTCAATTTTTCACCAAATACTTAAATTTTATGATGAATTTTGCTCACTGTTACTACGAGGATAATTTGGGGACGTGAGATTCGGCTGGCATCTTAACTTCAATCATCTTTTTTTATGGTGACAAGTGAAATTTGGTTTATATCTGATGTTTGATTTGTAAGTTACAGAAATGTGAGTAAATATTGGGTCTAAATGCAAAATGTTAATATGCAGGAACTCGCAATACATTTATTAAAGAATTAAACACATTTGATTACTATGTAACAAACGTTGGGTGACAACGTCCATTCCAAAGTCACAACTTGTTGCTGGGTTGTGCAAAATAAACAAATAGAGATGAGTATCAAGATGATTTGTCAAAAACTGCGGCAACTCCAGAAAGATTAATAATATTAACGATATTTTAAATTAACAAAGAATAAACATCAAGGAAATAGCCTCATGAACAATATTTTGAAGGCGTACATCATATTTTACACGTAGAATTAGACATGTCTAAGCCGCCGGTAAGACAGGTGCCACAAATCTTAAATTATAATCAAAAACCTAAAAGAAAAAAAGCTAGAAAATAATGGCTGCAATTTTTTTGGAATTCGAAAGGAATAATTCGTAGATTATCTTGCAAGGGATGAAATACTTAACCCGTATTATACTGCTCTATTAAACTAATCAAAGATACTTCTTATAAACCACTTAAAATGGCTTTTTAAAAGATATCTTTAATCACGACTACATGTCCTCTCACGCCAACCAAATCACTGACTATTGTTCAAACTTGGATTTTTCTTTGCCGAAAATAAGCTTTGGTCGAAAGAACTTATTGCAGCATAGAACAGTATTTTGAAAATCTTACGAAAAATCATTAAAAAATGGGCACTTGGGCATTGTTAGCCCAAGTATGTTGAAACTGAAGGATAATTTATTGAAAAATTAATAAAAAACTCGTAACTCCTTTGTTTCATTTCAAGTATCGCTTCTCATGAACTCATTCTTGTAGCAACATTTACAATTTTTATCAAATATGGTTTAATCGAAACGCAAAAACCCTACCACATAAATATTTGTATTCTGGATATGTATTTCGGCAACTAAATTATCATCTTCGTACGTATCATCATGTTATTGCATTCTAGTATTATAGTTTAAGTGGTGTCCACGTTTTTCATCTTTCGTATTTAAAAAATTTAACATTTTCAACTTATAATTCAATTAATAGTTTGTATTTAAATGTACTAGTTTAATTTACGTAACCTTTAAAAGAAAATAGTTTTATGTACAAATGAAACTTACGTGAAAATTTTCGAGCCGAGTTTTTATTATTTCAAAAGTGGTTTAACGCCGAAACAACCTATCAATCGAGTTTATTTGGCTTTTAGAAATAAAGCAGAAAATTTTATGGTGTTCATCCATCGATGTCTGTTGTAATGTAAATGCTGTGTATGAAATGGTCGCAAGATTGAATCATCCTTCAACATTGACATGAAAGCAATATAGAAAATTTTGCATTAACATTTGAGCGCGGAAAGGTTTTATGGTTCTTAAATAGCACAAAATTTCACAGAAGCTGAAAAAGAAGGTTGCCTACATGGTAAAAAGAAATTCAACCGAGGTCGTTCAAATTTAATTAGAATTTATTCATACGAGCCTAATAATAAACAACAATCTACCGTTTATTATTTCAAATAAGTCTGAACTAACAAAAGGTTGTTCACTTAGTACTGTAAAGCAAATGATCGCTCGTTTCTTCAATTTCAATTCTACAATTAAGGCTTTACAATTGTATACATCACACATTACGTTGTATTCGTTAAAAATATATTGGTATTGTTATTTACACCGCATATTTAGGTTAGTATCACTTATACCTATTTAGTAGAAATTATTTGTTTTTATTTGTGTTATACAATAATTATAATTAAAAATATAAAATTTATACATTTTATAAATAACAAAATGGGAATGTTTAATCTTCACTGAGAATAGTTATTACAGGAATGTTCCCATATAGGAATGAACTTCACTTCTTGTAAACATAACTTTCTGCTCCACCTCTTCCGAATCCTGAAAAATAATGTAGTAATAATGAGCTTATGTGTTGTACTTATAAAACAAACCTGTTGGTCCAAAGAGGGCATTGTAACAGGGATGCGTGCAATATGGCTTGTTATCATGTTCTGCGTGAGAACCTGGTGTTAAGGTCTTATTGCATTTTTCACATCGAAGACAGCTAGAATGCCAATCTTTTCCTAAAGATGTTTTTCGTTCCGCTAAAAAAAAATATATATATATATTACTAAATTTTACTAAAATACAACTAAATTCCTTTTAAATTTAGAACTTTCTCCCAAAGTTAATATTTAAACGTATAAAAATATTGTTTTCTTTAATAATATTAAAAGAATTCTTGGTCGATTTCATATATGATATGGTATATGGATGTACTGTTTGAGATAATAAAAAAAATAGTATAATTATATTATTTCTCTACGTAACACTGCCAATGCAGACAGTCTTTCTTGACCTATAGTGCTTTGTAAAAATGTTGATCAATAAGGTTGATATATAACCCCTTTCCACAATTAACTATTTGTAAATTCTGTATACGCATTTCGACAACCAAGTTGTCATCATCAGCAGATAATTTCAAAGTGTCGCACCTGGTAAAACACGGCGAAAAAATTGTACGAAAAAATAAACTCCGTACGCGATCCGCACCGTTGAAAACCAAGATGTGCACTGTGTCTGTTTCACAAGATTTTTAAAAAATACTTTTACTTAAACTAACATGCACTACATTGAAAAAGGTTATTATTATATATTAGGAAATGCAAAAGACAAAATTGAAGAGAATAAAAAATCGGGAATCTACCGAATTGAATGTTTAGAGTGCAATAGGCAATACATCGGCCAAACCAAAAGATCGATCGAAACCAGGTATAAAGAACACCTTTCGCACATAAAATTCAACCGACCGGAAAAATCGGGTATAGCGAGACATGTATTAGAAAATAACCACAGTGTTAATATGGATTGTTTACATTTGATAAAGAACGTGTACAATTATCGCGAACTGGACGTGTATGAAAGCATGCACATCGTAAAGAACTCAAGCCATCTGGTAAATGTTAATGACGCCGGCCCTCTGCAAACGCCTCTCTTTTCTCTACTGAAAGACAAGAGGAACAATATCATAAAACACACATAAATCACATTGACACTTTTTGACCATAATAACCTTTTTCAATGTAGTGCATGTTAGTTTAAGTAAAAGTATTTTTTAAAAATCTTGTGAAACAGACACAGTGCACATCTTGGTTTTCAACGGTGCGGATCGCGTACGGAGTTTATTTTTTCGTACAATTTTTTCGCCGTGTTTTACCAGGTGCGACACTTTGAAATTATCTGCTGATGATGACAACTTGGTTGTCGAAATGCGTATACTGAATTTACAAATAGTTAATTGTGGAAAGGGGTTATATATCAACCTTATTGATCAAGTCAATCAACCACAGGCTCCATCAAATTCAACTATTGTAAAAATGTGTTTATTCTTTTTAAAATTGTAAAACACCTCGTTCGGTCTCTACATTTGTCCCTAGCAATGTGCTTAATATTGTTAATAATTTTTCAACTCTGATAAGACTTCAGTACGTTATTAAGAAACAATTGAAGCATATCCAAAACTTTTACGAAAAACATGTTCTTAAGTAACTTCTCAGTTGGTTTTTTAATTTCAGATCAAGATCTGAAAGTAAGTTTTAATTAGTTTTACAATATTGTCCGAAGAATAGTTTTTCAATTCTTTAAATTGACCACTACTTTATTAATTATTAAATGGCCAGTGATGCAAAAATATCAGCATTTAGAATGTTTATGGGTCTAGACATCCATTAAGTAGTTTCAAATTTTATTTCAATTATGTTATAATAATATTAGATCACTAGATGTCACGGCGAATATCTCTCGATGAAAAAGGTATGGAAACGTTTCCATACCAGATGCAGATACGTACTGGAGAAGTCCTTTTTTACCGATCTCATTTTGTTGATAATAAAGATTACTGAAGACGCAGTTTAAAGACGTTGGTGTTTCGTAATATTTTCTAACTTCTTTATATATATATATATATATATATATATATATATATATATAATTTGTTAAAATTAGGCCGAATCGATAATTAATGTTAACATTAAGCTTTTAATCAATTTGCAAAATCTATCATTACATTTATATTTTTGATAATTTATGCTGTGTAAATGAAAAATTATTTTACGTATGCTACATACACGTACATAATGAAATATAAAATATAAAAAATATATTTGATGCGCTACCAGTCGTGGCAACCCTCTTCGTTTTAGCGTCAGGACTAAACTAAACTATTTCGTGTAAATATTTTCGCACTAGTCATCGTTTGATGTCATTCTGTGAATCATCGTTTTTAGTTGTCGATATAGACTGATATTGGTAAAATCAAAGAACTTAAAGATACGGTAAAAAGAATTTTATTTAAGATGTTCACCAAAATAATACAAAACTTACAATTACTTTGCGTCTACTATTTTGTTACATTAAAAAAATTATACTTTAATATTACATATTGTATGTGCCGAATAACGAACCGCAAAAGTGTTATTGTATGTACATTCACTTTCAAATTACCAATCAATTTCGCCCTATATATGTATTTACAATTCGTTAGATGGAAAATATTGTGTGTTGAAGCAATTTTTGTGGAAGAAGATAGCTAATTTGCAAAGTGTAAGATTTTTAAATATTTTAAAAAATAATCAATAAGAATTATGCTTGTTTGCGCTCTTTAAATAATCTAACAGAATAGAGAAAACAGAAAATATGTGTTAATAGGCTTATACAAATAAAAAATGATAAAAGCAATTTTATGAAATAAATCACAAAGAGAAAATAAGCAATTACACCTAATTTAGAGAGAATAACAAGTAAACATAGTACAGATAGAATAAAACAAAACTCAAAAATGTATAATAGAAAGGACATTTAATAGTCAGAGTACTAATATCCTTTGTTATATTTCCAAAATTGATTTTCAAGAATTCGATTTTGATATATTGTAATTGCAAGTTCTATCACTACGATAATATTTATACCAACACACTTTTAATAGTTTTCTACATATTACCAGATGTACCGGAAAGTCATCACCGGTTTTTCTAACAGATGTCGGTAGGCTTAAGTATGCAATGTTATGATTTGACACATATGTCATTTTATTCTACTGACATCAAGCTTCAAAGCCATACATGTTACTTTTGGGAAAGTAACACTGTTACTTTCGTGCCTGAAAAAGTGTATTTGCGTCACGCATTACTTTTTTTTATTTAATCAAAAGGAAAAAGCCGTTGAAAGTCATCGTTTGCTGATAGAAACTTTCGGTGAGCATGCTCTAACCATAAAAACATGTGAGGCGTGACTTCGACAATTCAAAAGTGGTGATTTTGTTGTGCACTGCAGGAGTTATTGGATAAAGACTCAGCCGAAACTCAAAAACAATTGGCAGAAGCGTTAAATGTGGCCCAAGAAATGATTGGCAACCAATTACGAGCAATGGGAAAAATCCAAAAGATGGGAAAATAATTGAATGACAGGCAAATGGAAAACGCTGCTTTAAGTATGATCCGAAGTCATTTCTGCATCGAATAGTGACGGGTGATAAAAAATGGATTTATTTTGAAAAACCTAAGCGAAAAAAATCACTTATCACCTGATGAAGCCGGCCCATCGACCCCAGCGCCAAATCGTTTTGATCGCAAGACAATGCTCTCTGTTTGATAGGACCAGAGTGGTATATTATGAACTGTTGAAACCTGGTGAAACAGTTAATACTGATCGCTATCGATAACAAATTATCAATTTGAACCTGCATTGATAAAAAAATCGTCGAAAATGGCCCCGAAAACACGGTAAAGTGATTTTACAGCACCATAATGCGCTGTTTCATGCAGCAAAACCGGTCAAGGAAGCGTTGAAAGCACTTGGATGGGATGTAATATCGCATCCGCTGCATTCTCCAGACCTTGCTCTGTCCGACTTTCACTTTTCGCATCAATGGGACACACGCTTGCAGAGCAGCCCTTCGCCAATTTTGAAAAAGTTAGAAAATGGTTCGATGAATGGTTTGACTTAAAAGACAAACAGTTTTTTGGGATGGCATCCATAAATTGCCTGAAAGATGAGCAAGATATGTAGAATCAAATGGCCAATACTTTGAATAAATAAATTTTTCCATTTTCTTGAAAACTATGTAGTTTTTTTACGAAAAAAACGGTAATGACTTTCCAGTACACCTGGTATAAGACAAATAGCAATTATCGTGAATACCAGATAACATTTAATTTTCACATCATGCGTTATGATTGTGCATTTATAGAATAAATATTTGGATTATTGAGAAAATAATTAATAGTAAGTAGTAACTGGTACTTATCTGCTTATCGAAAATTAAATAAAGTCAATACAGAATAGAAGAAGCCTTAAATATTAGCAAATTTCAAGCTTACGAATCATAATTTTAAAAAGCGGTTACGATAACGTAATTATAGTAATTACTGATTATATTGTTCTTATTCGATATAAATATGTATTTATCCGACTCCACAGAAAAAATCTTATACGTAATTATAATAACGGCATATTTTATTTTCCGAGAGTTACATACTTCTCTTAAAGGATGTGTTTTCTGGAATGTTATTTTATGTGAATTTCACAGATCTCAAATACACTACCGTCTATAAGTTTAATCGCACTACAGATAATTTTAATTGCGCAATGATATTAACGAGACTGTTTATTTTCATGGCAAATTTATTTATTATATAAAACACTAAATTAACATATAATTCAAGCAATTGACATTATTAATCTCAGTAATATTATAATAAGTTAGCTTAAACTTTACTTTCATCAATGCAACCACCCCTAGCTGCGATAGCGGCTTCACAAACACGTGGCATTCGTCCAACTAGTCGTCGAGATATTTCTCATCGATAGAGTTCCATGCATTTCGCAACTTACTCCTTACGCACTTCACGATCCCGTAACAGCTCTATCGGATTGCATTCCGGACTTTGGGGTGGCCATGTCATTAATGTAAGGATTCCTCTTTCAGTTTGGTCGGCAAAAAACCTTTTTACAATCTTTGCTGTGTGTTTGGGGTCGTTATCTTGCTGATAAACAAACCCCGGACTGTTTCACTGTCTTAACCACACATCCATCTAACAGTCTCATCCCGACGCGAAGACGAACAAAAGTACGGCGTTCATTTCCAAGAATTTCAAATTTGGATTCATCTGTCCATAAGACTTATTTCCATTCTTCGACAACCCAGTATTTGTGTGTTCTCGCCCAGGCCAATCTTTTTTATTTATGTTGTGCAGACAGACGTGGTTTTTTTTCTGCTAGTCGACCTTTAAATCCAGCTTCAGCTAAACGGCGTTTGGTTGTTGTTACGCCAACCGTGGCTTCGTGGTGTATGTTTTATTATATTGCTATTTCCGGGGCTGTAACGCGACGATTGCGCAAGCAGATTAATTTCAGATATTCATCTTCTCTTTTAGTAGTTATCCTCGGCCATCCACTGCGTTTTCGGTCCCCGAGTTGGTCAGCTTCTGCCATTCTCTTTATAGTTTGACGAACACAATACTAGGAAACTTTTAGTTTTCGGGCGATTGCTCTACTAGAAAGCTTTGTTTCGTGCAAAGCAATAATTTTTGCCCTTTGTTCAAGAGTTAGTTGCTTTCTCCTTGCCATGTTTTAAACACAATTAAAGAATACGCTCACTCTATAGCACTTGCTGACACTTCATTAACAACGTGAATACTGAGTATTCACTGTGTAATAGACCATTGTATTTAGGATTATTGTAAAAAAATCCCTATGCTTGCATTATGTGCGAACAGCTAGTTAGTCAGATTTATCCTTATGTTGACAAATTCAGAAACTATCAAGAAGTTCAATGATTAATTGGAACACGCTGCGCTATTCTCAAAAAAAGGCCTAAATACAAATGCAAAATTCAAGTTATTCACGAACCCAGTTCCGTTGATTATAACAGAAGAACAGAATATTGCCAGGTCTTTGGATAAACTGAATAATGAATACGTTCTTGGTGTTCCTTTATTAATGAGGCTTGGCTTCATCTTTAGTGATATTTAAACATACAAAATGCTAGAATACGATCAGCAAAAAATGCTCATGAATTTACAGAGGCACCGTTACATGTCTAAAAATGGGTGTTTAGCTAGTGTCGAGTTGGCGAATCATTGGACACACACTCTTAACGCAACAATACTATTTGAACTCTTCGTTAGGCAAATTTTTCCAAAACAACAATACACAAATATTCATCAGTAAACACGTTTTCATTTGGAACAGTTTTTTAATTGTCGATTGAATTTCCGTGCAATGTTTCTAGACCTTAAGAATATAGATTACTTCATTTTTCTTATATGAAGAACATAATTTTTAGAACAATACGCCACGTAGTCAAGAGCTTGGTGATATTATTAGAGAAGTTTGAGCTAACATAATCTCTTAACATATGGTTTGAATATATGAAGAGCACAGTTTGTAATATGTAACTGCGACTGACTTTACAAACTTTGTCTGTCTGGATTTCTATTACAGTCCAACGTAGTACAGCAATGTATAACATTCGCTTCACTAGTCAAAGTCTTATATTAACATCCACAAATTCATATTGACAATCGAAACTACTGACAGCGCTACTACTTGTGGATGCAAATAAAAGTGATCACACCTAATTTTAACAGTAACTTTTTACGAGGATAGTTTGACAAGTAGTGAGAATGACACATAGGTGGCGCTCTAATTGGTAAAACAAATGCACTGTAATTTACGTTGCCTATTTATATGTTTACATTCCGATATTTAGATTTATCGGTTGATTAGTTTATTTTTGACAGCTGATTGAAAAAGAAGCAACACGTCGTTTTGTTAAAATGGAAAAAGCAGTATCGTGCGGTGATTAAATACTTCGAAATTAAGGGTATGAAAGCTACTGAAATAAAAGATGAGTTACGGGAAACATTAGGTGAATCTGCTCCATCATCCGCCACAATAAGTAGATGGGTAAATGAATTTAAACGTGGTGGAAGAAGCTGTGTTGATGACGAGCGCTCTGGAGCACCCAAAATCGTGACTTCTACGGAAATGATTATAAAAATCCATAATATTATTACGCAAGATCGACAACTCAAAGTGAGAGAGATAGCAGACATGGTAAAGATTTCAACAGAACGTGTACAACACATTTTAACGAAAGAATTGAGCCATTCTAAGCTTTCGGCAAGATATGTGCCGCGATTGCTTACGACTGATCAAAAGTTCACTCGTTTGCGCATTTCCAATGAGTGTTTGGACCTTTATAAGCGGAATCCGGTTGATTTTTGTAGGCGATTTGTTACTTGCGATGAAACTTGGATACACTACAGTACACTAGAAACTAAACAATCGTCGAAACAATGGTTAAAACGTGGTTCTGCACCTCCAAAGAAAGCGAAAACCACTTTATCGGCAAACAAGGTGATGGCATCAATTTTTTGGGATTTAAAGGGCATTTTGCTCATTGATTACCTACAGAAAGGTGCCACAATAAACGGACAATATTATGCAGAACTTCTACAAAAATTAAATGTTGAGATTCGTGCTAAACGGCCAGGCATTGCAAAGAAAAAAATTCTGTTTCACCAAGACAACGCTCCCTCGCATACCAGCATTTCCAATTAGTACCACATGCGCCTTATTCGCCGGATCTAGCCCCTTCCGACTTCCACCTTTTTTCAAAATTGAAAACGGCACTAGGTGGAAAGAAATTTTCGTCTAACGACGAGCTTATCATCTTCGAAAATGAGTATTTTGCAAGCCTTCCGGAATCGCATTTTAGAGATGGTCATTTAATGATAATTTCCGGAATCGTAGTTTTTGGTAATCGTTGTCGTACTTCAGTTTAAATGCTCATACCATTACGTTCAAATTGTGCAATCTAGAGATAAATTGTTCTTACAAAGGATCATTATCAGCCAAAATTTTAAAAGTGTTACGTCCTTTAAGGGGTAAATATCAGATTGTACTACGAATTGCGAATTTATACATTTCAGGATTTTCCATTTAGATATTTTGTTGACACTTCCAAATCGAATGTATAAAAATACGCAAATCGCACTTATCATAGAAAAAAAAATAGAATAAGTAAAATATAGGGCTAAATTTATTAAAAATGGTGCTAGTAGTCGAGTTCACCTCCAACCAAATCATTTTCGTATGTCATTATACTAAAAATTCTAAAATATACACGCTGTGATTACTTAACATAATATTTTATATAAACAAATATTAGTTACAACAACATTTCTCAACATTCTCAAAACAATAATAAATTTCTTCAGACAATTATTATTTGAGTATTTTTAAGCTTATTTTACAATCTGGATTTCGTTTGTACAGTAGAACTTCACTACTCCAGACACTAGTTATTCGATAACTGCCACAATTGGGACAGCTTTGTGCTATTCATTCTATAATCCGAACACATTTAAAAACTGTATAAATTTAGATGTGCACATTTTAAGTACATATAAATATATTTAGGAAATCTCTCATTAAATATGGTAACTTATGTTTATAAATTTTTCATGTATCCGTTCGATTTGACGGTGATGAAACTACACGCATATGTTTACGTACAAGTTATATTACAAAAAAATGCAAAAATTTTCTTGAATGTGCGAAAAGGATTCGTATTGCAGCCAAAATCGATGGTATATGACATTCAAGGAAAGAATAAGAAAATTGGACGATTTCATTCAATTACATAGTAAGAGCCAAGTATGTACTGTTTTATATTTGACATACGTACGAGAAAAGTTCGTGCAACAAAGAAGTTTGCACGCATCAATTTCGTTAGAAACTTTGTGCCGAAAAGTTAGATTTTTTTATAGAGAAATAACAGGTAAACATGATTGCGCAACAAGTCCAGGTTGGTTAGATATATTTAGGAAAAGACTTGTCATTCAGTTTTTGGAGATTTGTGAGGAGAAAATGTCAGGTGATAGAAGTGCGGAAGTAGGATTTCAAAAGATGTTCTTAGAGATATATGCTAATGCTGATGAAAGTGTAGCATTTTGGAAAACTTTACTTACTAGTATCTGAATTAATATAAAGGAGAAGTCAGCTCTTGGCAGACAAATACTGAAAGATTACATTCATACCTTGCCCCAATGTTTCAACTGGATAAAATGAAAACCTTTACAGGTCAATATTTAATTTCAGAAGCTCTGAAAGGTGATAATTCTGCGTTAGATATCGATTTTTAAGTTCGTAGAAGAATAGTGTGCTAAAATCACGCATGAAGATACTGTTTTATTATGGTCTCAATGTATTCTGTGGGTAGAAGAAAATAGTATTTCAAAGTAAGATATTTTGTTGCTAATAAGATTAAAAGTTACAGCCATTACTCATTTCTTTTCGAAAGTACAAAGCCGAAGCAAATTAATAATTAATTGCTTTAGAAAATGAATCTGTTTGGACATATTGGGTGCGCAATTAAGTTCTCGCTGTATTTCAATAGATGGCTCCAGTAGTAAGTGCTAGTCGATTGTGACATAACCAAAACGTCATGAACCAAGCTTAGACATGTGGTAAACAAACCGCTTTGACACATTAGTGATTTTGTTTTTGCGTCACATACTTTTGGTTGTGTGAAGTTTTTGCGTCACATACTTTTGGTTGTGTGAAAATTTCTGAAGCGCATCGAGAACTCCAAAAAGTTTACGGAGATGCTGCTCTAAGTGAAACAACGTGCCGTGATTGGTTCTGTCGCTTCAAAGACAGTGATTTTGATGTTGACGATCGTTCGCGTGAAGGAAGACCAAAAATCTTCGAAGACGCTGAATTGGAGGCATTGCTCGATGAGGATCCGTGCCAAACGCAAAATGAGCTTGCTTCAGCATTAGGAGTTACCCGCCAAGCCATTTCTCAGCGATTGCATGCGTTGGGAATGATTCAGAAACAAGGAACTTGGGTTCCTTATGATTTGAAACCAAGAGATGTTGAGCGTCGTTTTTTCACCTGTGAACAATTGCTCCAATGGCAAAAAAGGAAGGGTTTTGTTCATCGCATCGTTACGGGTGATGAAAAATGGATTCATTACAGCAACCCAAAGAGAACAAAATCATGGGGACTGCCCGGTCATGCTTCTACGTCGTCGGTTCGGCCGAATATTCACGGTGCGAAGGTTTTGCTGTGTATTTGGTGGGACCAGGGCAGTGTTATTTTTTTATGAGCTGTTGAAACCGAACGAAACCATCACTGGGGAACGGTATCGAACTCAATTTATGCAATTGAGCCGAGCACTGCGCGAAAAGCGGCCACAATACAAGCAGAGGCACGAAAAAGTGATTCTACAGCATGACAACGCTCGGCCTCACGTTGCCAAACCCGTTAAAACCTACGTAGAAACGCTCAAATGGGAAGTCCTACTCCACCCGCCATATTCCCCAGATATTGCGCCGTCCGATTATTACTTGTTTCGTTCGATAGCACATGGTCTGGTTAACCGGAAGTTCCGTTCATATGAAGACATCTCAAAATGGCTTGATTAGTGGATAGCCTCAAAAGACGAGCTCTGCCAGAAAGATGGGAAAAAGTTGTCGCTAGCGATGGGCAATATTTTGAATGATACATTTGTAAACATTTTTTCACAATATAGTTGCATTTTCATCAAAAAAACAGCGAGAACTTAGTTGCGCACCTAATAATTAGTTTTTAAATTTGCTTGTAAATAGATAAAAATCATTAAAATATTGTTCTTATTTTACTTATGTATATTTTTAGTTATACTATATTATAATTATAATCTATAAAATTCGATAATGCAGGCTTAGAAAACTTTTATCTGACCAGATCAGCGAAGTTTTACTAAATATATTAATTGCTCTGGCAAAATTCATAAATTTCTCTTTAATAACTCTCTGCTTTATTGAAATTTAATGTCAATATTAATTTATAAAATTCTGTATCCGAAATATTATATAAACAATTTTCAATTACTTGAAATAATTGAAAAAACATATGCATATATGTACATATATATGTACATACACATTTTTAAAGAACGTATGAAGCTCATTTATTATTATTAAAAAAATTAACATGAACAACATTGTTTATATCCAGTAATTTTAAGTAGTATGAAAAATGAAGACTAAAATAATAGTTTTGGAGAGTGAAAAACAAAATGTATATACACCCAAGCATTTATTTTCTTCGCCTTCTGTTAGCTTAGATAGTACGTAACTTGAGAGACCTTGACCACGAACAGCACATCACCCACATATTAATGTAAAAACGTAATTTCTATATTTAAAATAATATTCTAGTCACTAGATACATGACATATGACTAATCGTACATGTAATGATGATCTAATACATATATAATTGAAATTAATCGCCAGACGAATATACATAGTTTAACACTTCATTCATACTACAGCATAAGTTAACATACTTATGTTTGTATGTACCTACACATTTAATAGTAAGTAAATTTAATTTGCATTATATAAGTACGTAAATGATAAAATTACATAAAAATAACTACTTAAATTGTTGAAAATGTATGAGAATCTTTCTGATAATGCAATATATTTGTTTTTCCTAATATACAATTTCATTGGACCAAAATATTTATTACATAAAATAGATTTTAAATTTGAATCGTAGAGTACATATTCATTTGCATGCGTATAACTATAGTTTAAATTAAGGATAAACTTTTCAAGTTTGATTTGTTACATGTCTTGGAATGTTTTCATGTATTAAATTCAAATGTAACTTTCCTGATTTCGGTGCAATTATGTGCTTACATAAAAACTTTATCACAATATAAATTAAGTCTTTAGTTTTTCGTGGAATAAATATTTAAAGTAAAGAAAAAGTAAGATACTAAGAAACGAATTTGTTATTATGTGAGAAATAACCCGTAAATTAGCACGTTGAATAAATGTAAATATTACAAGGACGCATATTATTTTGCTAGAGAAAAATATAAAAGATTTAAAAGAAGAAATATTTTCTACATAGTGGATTGCTGAGAACACACGCATGCGTTTTTTTTATTGAGAAGTGAAATTGAACCTACATGTTTATACAGTAATCACTTTCACTGCATTTCATCGATAGTCATGTAATGCCATCGGGTTAAGTGTTTCAAGTTTTACCTACATACACTACCGTCCATAAGTTTAATCATACTACAGATAATTTCTATTGCAGAAGGAAATAAAGTATTTAAATTAATATACTGAAATTTTATCTAAACTAAAATCATTTTACATATTTGCATGTTATTTAAGCGAAGTATTTTGTATAAACGAATGAACGCCTTATTTTCTATTTCAAGAAATAATATTCAGGTAAGAAGTAACATATAATGAGGGTATCATGGAGATTATCCCTTACTCGGAATTGTTTATTATATGGTTTATTACATAGACGTAATAGCCAATCTTTACCTGTTAGTGCGCTTGCAAGGATATATTTTATGTCTATTATACAGTGAATACTCAGTATTCACGTTGTTAATGAAGTGTCAGTAAATGCTATCGAGTGAGCGTATTTTTTTTATTGTGTTTAATACATAGCCAGACGAAAGCAACTAACTCTTGAACAAAGGACAAGAATTATTGCTTTGCACGAAACGAAGCTTTCTAATAGAAAATCACCCGAAAACTAAAAGTTTCCGAGTATTGTGTTCGTCAAACAATAAAGAGAATGGCAGAAACTGACTAACTCGGGGACCGAAAACGCAGTGGACGGCCGATGATAACTACTAAAAGAGAAGATGAATATCTGAAATTAATGTCCTTGCGCAATCGTCGCTTTACAGCCCCGGAAATAGTAGTACAATATAACGTACACCACGAAGCCTCGGTTAGTGTAACAACAACCAAACGCCGTTTAGCTGAAGCTGGACTTAGAGGTTGAGTAGCAGTAAAAAAATCACGTCTGTCTGCACAACATAACAAAAAAGATTGGCCTGGGCGAGAACACTCAGGTACTGGACCGTCGAAGAATGGAAACAAGTCTTATGGACAGATGAATTCAAATTTGGAATTTTTGAAAATAAACGCAGTACTTTTGTCCGTCGTCGTGTCGGGGAGAGAATGTTAGATGAATGTGGGGTTAAGACAGTGAAACATGGTGGTGGAAATGTGATCGTTTGGGGTTGCTTTGAAGGTGGGCACATCGGAAAATTGGTGCAAATCACAGAAAGAATGACAAAAGAAGTCCGGGGTCTGTTTATCAGGAAGATAACGACCCCAAACACACAGCAAAGATTGTAAAATGGTTTTTTGCCGACCAAGCTGAAAGAGGAATCCTTACTTTAATGACATGGCCACCCCAAAGTCCGGACTGCAATCCGATAGAGCTGTTATGGGACTCTTTGGATCGTAAAGTGCGTAAAATACATCCTACTAGCAAGGCAAATCTTTGGGGTAAGTTGCGGAAAGCACGGAACTCTATCGATGAGAAATATCTCGACCGGCCAATTGATCAATAGAATATTTCGATTATAGCTGAAGTATGCAAGTATTTAAACTAGATATTGTATTTATATGTATGTGATTCAAAAATTGAGATAATAGGGGTAATAGGTATATATTATATCAGTTTACAGCAGAAAATCAGTTATAAGGCGCATATGTTGCGTTAGATTCTTGCAATATCGGCTGTACGATTACTGTAAAACGTAGGAATATAGTAAAACGTAGGAATCCCTTGTTCAAGTGTGCAACACTACTGTGTCAAAGATACTTCTACTTCTATCTTATTCTTGGATGCGTTCAGCAATACGTGGCAAACGGCGATATTTTTGAAAATTTAAGTATTTAATTTTGGTTTATTGCATCTTTTGTTAATACTATAATTTATAATATATACTACTAATGAATTATAATTATTAACTCGAGCAAAACAGTTTCATTGCTATCTTAATAACCGATGATATTCGATCATACGGATATTGGGCTTTTTATTCACATTTACTTCTCAAACGCTTCCTCCTCTTCAATCACTCTGTATATACATACATACATATTTTATTTCTAAATTTTTACTAATTAGATGTGGGTAAAGTTCATCGTAGTATAATTGTTTTGATACTTTTGATATATGTTTATCGGCGGTATTAAATACAATACAGTTCTACTTAGAACTAGAAAAAAAATCTAAATCATATTTATTGTATATAATCATTCAATATATATAGTTTCTTCTTTATTATAAAGATTATAATTTAAATATAATCTATATCTCTTAACAAATAGGTATTTTGTAGGAATTTATAGGAAAAACACTAAAATATGACTGCTTTTTCAATATAATAGCATATTTTTTTAAATTTCATTATATCGCCTTGTCAGTCCATAATAATATAATAAATAACACATTTTGAAATAAATGTTTAAATCGGGCACTTACATATTTCCTATTTCTTTGGAAGGAATTTGACAAAAATGTGTTTTAAAAAATGGTTGACCTTATGCATGATGATTTAACGAAATTGAGATAATTCATGATAAGTAAGCGATTTGTATGAAAATGTTTGTAAAACAGCTCCAGGGATTGTATGATTAGTATCTATCAATTTTATAAAATCGAGATGTTTGCACGATAAGTGGAAGCATGACATACCTTACACAGGAATTCACTTGTTAACTATGTAATGCAATGTAATGTAAATATATAAGGGTTATTCTTTTAATGTGTGACAACCAATATCTCAGTAACAATTAAATTAGCTACATAGTTCTTTCACGTGTCGATGACATCAACATTTTTTTATAATTTAACCCGAACTTTCTTTTTCAAATGAACTAATATATTTTTTATTGACCATTTTCATTAGTTTTATATTTTAAATAATAGAAATGTACTAATATTCCTGTTTATGTTGACGTGACATTTTAGGATATAATTCGTGAAAATCACTTTTACATGCTTTTCTTGTTATGAAACCTACACATGAAATTCGAAATTAAAAAATTATGCACATTTCCACTTAAATTGGCAACGATAGAAAATATTTTATGTCATCATATCACAAAAAATATTTATTATTAATGAAATTGAAGGAAAAATGAAAGAACTATAAAACTATGCTCGAAGATATTTGGCTGTCGCGTGTTACAAGAATGTTTTTTACAGTATTTATTCAGTAATCATCATTGCTTATTAACTTCTGTAAATGTTAAATTATACAATGTGTGGCAATTAAATAACGAGACTGGTGTGAGAAATGCTATTTATTGCAAATAAACTTATTATGTTATATTTAACTTTTATCCCCTTCAACATACTCTCCTCCCCTATCTATACATCGCTGTATACGTGTCTTGCATTGTTTAAAACAATGCTGTACTTAATTCATCAGTTTACAGCTTCTTCAACAACTCTACTGTTTTTGCTTTTACATGTTCAACAGACTGAAAATGTGTTCCTTTCACTGCAGTTTTCACTTTTGGGAACAGGTAGAAGCCACATGGTACGAGATCTGGCGAATATGGAGGAAGATCAAGAACAGTAACGCGCTGCCCACTAAAATCTGCTTCACAGCTTTCATCATGTTTAATTCATCATGCAAAATGTGTCTATCTGTTTCTTTGTTAATGTTTACCATATCGGCAATCATCCGAATGCTCAGATGTCGGTCTTTCCGCACAATTTCATTAATTTCCTGAAGGTTCCCTTAAGTTTTTGCAGTTACAGGTTGACTAGGACGCTCATCAAGGAATTTCAGATTAATTCACTGCTCGATTTTTATGTCAACTATTAGCACAGCACTACTAGGTAACACTGTCCTCTACAATTAAAGCTCGAAAGTAAACTAAAGCAGACACAGAGAGACGAAACTACGGGTTGTTGCTTGGGAAGTATCGTGGTCAATGACATTACAATTACAGCCTCGCCCGATGCGGTTGCGTGATGGAACGCGCGCGGTGTGTCGTTATTTAATTGCCATACCTCGTATTTGTTTTAAAAACAAACTAACTACTTGATATACCAAAGGCACGATACTTCTACACCTTTAATCTTTAAATATTAAGCACTCGTTACGGCGCAATATATCGGGTTTTTCAATAAGAACATAACAATTTTGTATTTAAATAAAACAGAGTAATTGAGATATTGGGCTGAAATTTATTCCAGGTGCAGTACACATGTTACATTTAACTATGGAATTCGATCTCGTCCATATGACCACCGCGAGCAATTTTACAACGATCCATTCTTTGGAGCCAGCTTTCCACCACTCTTTCACACATATCGGCCGGAACGTTGACAATTTCGCGTCCAACATTACCTTGAACTCCTTGAACGTTGTTGGCTTGTTGGCATAGACCAATGATTTAACGTAACCACATAAAAAGAAATGCAACAGCGAACTTCCCTTCAATAGATAAATTGTTTGACCAGCCGTGTGGCATGTGACACCATATTGTTGGAACCACATATCACTGATGTCAAGTTCACTCAATTCTGGACAAAATAAGCAATATCTTACAACGCAATTTAACGCTGTTGCATGAACGAGGTGGTCACTCGACTACACCATTTCTCGAGATTACACGGATACCGAACTTCCCTTTAATAGATAAATTGTTTGACCAACTGTGTGGCATGTGACACCATATTGTTGGGACCACATATCACTAATGTCACTCAATTCTAGACAAAAATAGTCTTCCAACATGGCACGATAGCGAACTCCATTGACCGTAACATGGCGATCATTTTCCAATTGGTCCAATCACACCTCCGGCATGAAATCCACATCATACGGTCACTTTTTGTGGTTATAATGGAGTCCCTTGAAGCACATGTGGGTTTGTTGCTGTCCAATAATGCATATTTTGCTTATTGACAAAGCCATTAAGCTAAAAATGAGCTTCATCACTGAAGATGATTTGTCGATGAAATTCAGGATTTTCCTAAAACTCTCTAAAACGCTCAAGTTTCGGCGCTTCGAATGATCAAGAAGCTTCAGTTCTTGATTTAATTTGATCTTATAAGGATGTAAGCCAAGATCATTACGCAAATTTCGCCACAATGTGATGCGAGAGATTCTCAATTCCTGTGAACGGCGTGGAATTGACTGATTTGGTTTATTTTGAACTGAAACACTTACGACTGTGATATTTTGGGTATTGCGACCAGTGCGTTGACTCACTGCCACAGAAACATCCAATAGTGAATATATATATATAGCACGCAAAGCCTGTCTGGTGGGACGATTATTACAAGCGAAAATTGTAGTAAGCATTCTTAAAATTGCGACCATCGACTCAGAATTGCGGTAGTAATTTTTAATAATTTCCAAATTGTTATGTCCCTATTAGAAAATCTGATATTAGTTAAACAATTTAGATTTAGAAACCAAAAATGTATTAAGAAGTAAAAAACAATGTGCAGATAGGATTTTCAATTATAGACGAAAAACTATTAGCAAAGATGGTTGGTACACCTGGAAAGATGTACAACACGAAAGTACTAAATGAGATGGAAAATCAGCCTTTGAAACACAAGGCAGAAGGGCAGGCCAAGAAAAAGATTATTTAACGATGTTCAGAAAAGTTTTCATGAAAAATTATTATTGACGAAAAAGAATTATTAAGAGATAAAACGCGAAACTCTAAAAGTGAAAAACCGTCATCATGTTATAGACCTAAAAGTCATTACGTATAGGAAATATTTACATTTGTATGTATTATGTATTGTATGAAAAAATATGATAAAGTGGTAACATGGTACATAATGGACAAATCTGTGAAATTAACAGATTACGGATTAAAAATGCTTGTTGACTTAGACCTTCCATGATAAAGATTTAAGAGGATATGTGACTTGGAACACTTATAACATTCGGTTTGCATAGAAGCAGATATATTTCAAGTACAATTAATCTGGCGTCGTGAAAGATAATCAGTTGTTCAAAATAGTATTGGTTATGTCATTTCTAACTCTAAAAATTTTCTGAAAGCATTCAAAATTCTAGTAAAGGAAATATACATACATGTGCATTACAAGGAAAGTATTCCATCGTAACTTAATTACTAACAGCGCTACCAATTATGTTTATTATTTATTTATGTATGTATACTAACAAATATTAGATTCGACAATATATTTTAACTAGATTATAATTTAACCAGTATTGAAATAATATAGACAATAAGAAAATTCATCATCAATAATGAGTATTTCTTCCGTTGTATAACTTCGTACATTGTTTAGAAAGGAGGATATAGTGTCTGTAAACAATTATTTGACATTCTTCTCCATTTTTTTCAGAACTAACTTCATTCCTTCTGTGATAGCATATTGCTTAACTGATTCCTAAACTTGTTAGTCAACTGCTTGTTTTTGTTACGTTTTGTTTCAATAATGATTAAATTTTTATGAGTTAGGCTTATTACAAAATTTGAATGTTATTATATGGAAGCCAGTCGTTCCATAATTGAGATACCGACCGTACTCAATTAGAAAACAAAATATTACGTCTGAAGACTACTGGGTTTATCGGTCTGTGATAAATGAAACTAAAATTTTTTCAATCACTCAATATTTCGCTAGCTTCCATTAGCTTCATCAGGAGTGTAGTTTCAAAATGTTTCAGTGGACAAATCAATTACGTAGGTAAAGATTATCTGACAGCTCAAAAATATGAGTCAGCGCTGATTAAAATTAACTTTTTTAACATGTGTAATTTTATAAAAGACGAAAACATTAAAATTACTCGTAAAACAAAAATCACTTTGGAGCTTTCAAACTAAAAATGCTTTTATTTGATATTTTAAATGTGAAAATTTCAAAGTGATTTTTGTTTTATGAAAAATTTTAATGTTTTCGTCTTTTATAATTAAATTACACATGTTAAGAAAAGTTAATTTTATCAAGCGCTGACTTATATTTAGCGCACCAAGCGGTGAATTCTTCTGGATATAATGGTGTTTCAACAATGGCTTGTGGATTATCATCGCTCAAAATGCGACAATTCTGCTTACTGACATAGCCATTTAATCAAAAGTGTGCTTCATCACTGAACAAAATTTTCAAATGAAATTGTGGATCAATAGCAATGTTTCCTTCGGCCTATTTACCTAATGTACAGCGCGAACAATGATCGTGTGGTTTCAATTCCTGTACAAGCTAAATCTTGTAAGCACGTAAACAATAAAGTGGATGGACACAAGTTTAATTGTTGAGCACGATGACGCATTGACGCATTTGTATCATTAACACTACGCTGTACATCATCAATTGCTTGTGTGCGCACTGTACGACGTCTTACGGGATGTGTATTATCGTTTAGGGTAAACGTATTGCGAAAACGATCCATAGTTTCTCGAATTAATGGACGATTATGAGCACCATAAAATGCACGTAATGCCCGAGTTTCTCGAATTGAACCATGTTTTTCAAAATAAATTTGAACAATTTGCAAACGTTGCTCCGGCGTGAGTCTCTTCATGATGAATTACCAAGCCAAGCTTCAAAAAGACACTCTTTATGTATAGGCTGTATTCTAACTTTGAGTGCACGTTGTATATTTAAAATTATAAAATAGAATATTTACGTTATCATTATTTTAACAAAAATAATAGCGATATACATGATATAAAAATAATATTAACATATAACTGGAAACAAGTTTCAGCTGCTAAAAACAACGTATCTAACATTATTGACTAGCTTTTCAGAAACCACAACAGCGATGCTGATTTATCTTATTGATATTTACTCCATACACTCTTGATAACCTAAATGATGTCTGATAGATACCTACTATCGAGGGAGCGTTTTTATATTCGCGGAATGAGCGGGTTGTAGAGGGGTGAGTAGGCGCATTGGGGGCGTGGCTTGTGCAGCGACTCATGATTAGTATAAATACGAAGTTTCATTGTTATTAGACAGTTAGTCTTTGAGCTATCGTCAACCAAGTAACACAATCAGGAGTGAAAAGTGAAATATGGAAAAAATCGAATATCGTGCCGTTATAAAGTTCCTTACCAGGCAAGGAAAATCAGTCGCGACCATAATGAATGAGATGTCATTGGTTTACGGCGACTCTTGTCCAGGAAAAACCATGGTGTACAAGTGGCATAGTTTATTTAAACAAGGAAGGGAATCCCTTGAAGACGACCCGAGGCCGGGCAGGAGCATTGAGGTGACCACGCCAGCACTTATCCAAAAAGTTGAACAAATTGTACTCGAAGATGCTCGACTAAAGAAGAAACAACTCGCAGAAATGGTTGGAGTATCCGATACAACAATTTTTAAAATCCTACACGATCATCTCGGCATGTCTAAGGTCAACGCAAGATGGGTGCCGAGAATGTTCACGCCGCCGCAAAAACAACAGCGCGTAGAGTGTTGGCGTGCATTTTTGGACCTCTGTAATGAAGACAAGGATGGTGTATTGAGTGGAATTGTTACTGGAGACGAAACTTGGGTTTATCATTATGAACCTGAGTCCAAACAAGACTCCATACAGTGGCATAAAAAGGGCACAGCACCTCCCAAGAAATTTAAAGTGTCACAATCAGCTGGGAAACTCATGGCAACGGTATTTTGGGACTCGGAAGGAATATTGTTGATTGATTATAAAGATAAAGGTGTTTCTATAACCGGAGAATATTACGCTTCAATATTAGAGCGACTAAAAGAAGCCATTAAAGAGAAAAGACGGGGAAAATTGACAAAAGATGTTCTGCTTTTGCACGACAACGCGCCCGTCCACAAGAGCCGCGTTGCGTTAGCTGCCCTGCATAAGGTGGGCTTCGAAATTGTGAATCACCCACCCTACAGCCCAGACCTGGCCCCGAGTGATTATTACCTGTTTCCGAAAATGAAAAAAGAGCTGCGGGGTAAAAAATTTACTGCCGATGATGAAGTCAAGGAGGCAGTTTCGGCGTATTTTGCAGATAAAGAGAAATCATTTTTTTATGAGGGTATAAATAAATTAATTGAAAGATGTGAAAAATGTATCCGTCTTGCAGGTGAATATATTGAAAAAGAAAAATAATTTGGTTTTTTTATTTCCACCCCTTGTCCCCCATTCCGCGAATATAAAAACGCTCCCTCGTAAGCTATATTAGAATTTATTCGAACTGCTGACGATATTATACGCATGTAATTGACTTTGATATGTTTTGTAGGCATAACCTAACATACTGAAAATTGTAATTCGCTGTAGTTACATCTTTGTTATTTATTTAGTCTGTAGTTATTTATATAAAATGCATAAATAGTGAAACGACGGCTAAGAATTTTCATATTTTCAATGAATGAATGAGTTTTAAGATCGGAAAAATACCTCACTTAATATTCCACGAGTGAGTGAGTACCAAGATGTATTGTCATTTAAATTCATCACTGCTTTTTCCCGGACATAATTCAAATAAATATCAGTCTAACGGAAATAACTGTTCCGTTTACATAAATATTTGTAAACTGATACGCAACGGAGATACCATAAAAGTATTCTTTACAAATAGGAGGTATCCGTTACAAGGTCGAGATAGACATAGTACATTTATACTTTACACAATAGGTAATTTGAAGTTATGAAACGAAAATGTAGTGACATTTCTGCTTAGAATTAGTGACGTTATTCTAGAAACTTTTAGTGGTGATTACTTTTTTAAACATTTGAAATCGTTTTTAAAGAATAAACGCTTTGACAATCAGAAAGCTATCAAACAGCGCTTATTAAATATATCGATTCTAAATTAAATGTGTTCTTTGAAACTGACATAAAAATCCTTTTTAATCGATGCTAGTAGTATTGATGTATGTAGATGGGATATACTTTGTTTAAATGCGTCCGAAGAATTTGTATTTGTGACCTTTTAAAAATTTTGTGTTTTAAAATTCATTTCATATGGAGTAACCAAATATTATGCCAATTAATTACGAATATTTATGCTTTATTTTATTAAAGGATAACGTATTAATTTAATAGTAATGTACAAACTGAGTTCAATATAAAGGAATAATTACTTTACTTCGCAATTTATGTACAGGAATTTGTACACATAAATACATGCAAAGGGTACTAGGAAAGGTTTTCAATTCAGCTTTGTTTATTTAATTTTTTCAAAGTAATTTCTTCTACACTCAATACACCTCTCCATCCTCCGAAACCAATCTTTAAACCAGTTCTGCCAAGTTTCACTAGGGAGTAAAGCACACTCGTTATCTCAAGTCCGCAGAAGGTCCTCATCACTGGAAAACCGCCTCCCTTTTAGCTTCATTTTCACATGCGGGAATAGTGCAAAGTCGCAGGGAGCAAGATCTGGACTGTAGCGAGGGTGCTCGAGAAGTTTCAATCCTGTCGTGGTCAAATATTCGGTGTAGGCTTTGGCACGGTGAGCTGAAACATTATCGTGATGGAGGAACAAGGCGTCCATTCTTGACTTTGGCCGCGGGTTCTTCATAGATTCAATGATTTTAGGCAGGAAATGTTCAGTATACCACTTAGCTGTGACTATCTTCTGTATGTCCAAAACAACGCGTTCCACAATTCCACTCAATTTGAAAAATATATTTTCTTCTTTACAGATCAGGATTTTCTGTAAACTACGGCTGTGTCCTCATCATCAAAGACCCAAACTTTGTTTTGAGCTTTGGTTGGCACATCGTAATAGTATAACCAAGTCTTGTCACCTGTCACGATGTTAACATACCAAGATTGTCCCTTATAAGTCACACGTCGTGTCATCTGCTCTTCAGTCAGTCGACGCGGCACCCACAGAGAACAAAGTTTCTTCACGTGCAAATGATCATGCAGAATCGAACGAATTGCTGGTGTATTACCCTCTATCTGTTGGTAGGTCACTCGCCTGTCCTCGCCAAGCATTTTCCTCACGGTAGCAACGTTTTCCTCGTAACTGACGTTCGTAACCTTCCCGACCTCTCAGCATCCTCCACAGTTAAATTTCCTCTTTGGAATTCTCTATACCACCTGAATATCGTTGTGCGATGCACTAGTCTATGTTTAAACCACGCACGAAATTATAACGCACTAATCTCACTGCTAATGAATAACTGAGCCCATCGACATATCAGGGCGGCTACTATGCACGTATGAACATGTCTCAACATGCATCAATAGCAGCTTCCTACGATTCATTGTTGCGTCATATTGTAAAACTTTCCTAGTACCCTTTGTAGAATGACATGTTTGATACAAATTAATTGTAAGTTTTATATTTAAATTGTTGCATTATTTATCTCGGAAATATCTAATCTTTTAGATGCTAGGCCTTGTATAAAGGAACCTATCCTGAGAAATATAAAGTTTTAAAAATATTAAAAGAGTCTTGGTGAGTATATGCGCGTGAAAATTATAAGGAGTTTTCTTAAATTTTGAATGCAGTACCTAGAAATTGGATTAGAACCACTCTTACCTATTAAGAAATTTATATGACAAGCCCTTTATATTACATTTAAATATATTTCTAATTTTCAATTGTAAACAGACTTAGTTGTTCAAAAAGGATCTATTCCTAGAAAAAATAACCATTATATTATTAGAAAAATCCGCTTGTTATCGGTTTTGGATCAGGTACCTACTATTAGGGTCTAAACGCAGATAATGAAATATGTAATAATATCCAATTTTATTTGTGGTCGTATTAAAGGGTTTTAATATATATTGTGAATTTTATTATTTGTCTAATTTTTTGGCGAATTTTTATGCTTTGTAATTTATTTGGAATGGGAACGTTAAAGATATGAGTAGCGCAGACAAAATTAAAATAGAGACTTAAAACAGGCATGTATTCAAACCGATTAGTTGCAATAATGCAAAAAGTTTTTGAGTATACAGTCGGTCCAATAACTCCCTTAATTCGAGGAAATATTCTATCAATATCGCGTATTTCCAGTGATTGCCATGGTGTCTCTAAAACCACCAAAAGAGACGACCGGTTAGTTATAAACGTCTTTTGTTGGAGACTTGCTAGATAAATTAAAAGCGCATAATAGTATAAACACATCTGAACGCACGACGCGATCACGATTGTACGCTGCCAGAATCAAATGTCGCAGACCAGCCAAGAACCCTAGGTTGACATCAAGAATGAAAAAAATACGCTGGTAATGGGCATAAATGCACAGAAAAAGATAAATGAGTACAAATTTCTGTAAAAATGTCTGAAAAGTATAAATTTATATAATTTCATTTTTACTATTCACACTCCCTTTGCAACAGGCGATCTTCAGTGATGAATCCCGGCTTGAAGTAATAACGGAGAATGTTAACTTCATTAGACGAAAGCCCGGAGAATATTATGATGACGCTGTACAGAAAAAAATTAAACACACGCCATCAGTCATGATCTGGTTATGCATAATCGCGAATGGCACCGGACCTTTGTATTATAAAAATATAAAAAGGTGTTGAAATTGTGTTATTGCTTTTCTTAAATTCACTAAAAGAAAAAGAAGGACCATACAGCTTCAAGCACCTTTTGCCTTGGCCGATCGAAAATGTATGGAGCATGTTAAAAAAACGTACGTACTCATCCACGAACCCAACAATAGCAGTTCTAAAAAGATAATATCCACAGACGCTGGCAAGAGAAAGCAAAACTGCACGATTTGATAAAAACTTGCATTTGCCAGTTAAATTATTAGTCATTAACGCCGAAGGACAATTAACAAGATATTATTATCATATCTTCTATAAAGCATTAATAAACATTGCAAGTTAGTAATATGTGTCTGTTTTTGTTTTACTACTGATAAATTTTGAAAAAATACCAAAATCAGAACGTGGCCTTAATTCAATTGCCAAGTACTATAAATAGGCATGTAAATTTTAAATTCAAACAATCCAATTAGAACGTCACAAATGAAAATAAGATACGAATACATTATTTACATTAATTTTTGGGAAAAAATCTTATTTATAAGACTTGTTGTTAGACTGATGTTATTAGAACAAATCAGAAAATTATAATTAAGATATAGTGACGTATTATAATTGTAAATAAGATTTTATTATTTACACGTAATATATTCATACATAAAATATTAATGCCTATAAACACTCTTTACTTAAATTCTGTTTTGGCGAATTAAAAACTTCAAAAGATTATGTAAAGAAACGATTGAATGATAATCTTTAGAATACAAAATTAGAATACTTTAAGAGTGTATATAATAATTGTGAATTACATTAATACTATTCATATAATGCCTGTCATTGGAATTAAGTAAATTAAAATAAATATTTACGAGGATAGTTTGACAAGTAGTGAGAATAACACATAGGTGGTGCTCTAATTGGTAAAACAAATGCACTGTAATTTAGGTTGCCTATTTATATGTTTACATTCCGATATTTAGATAAATCGGTTGATTAGTCTATTTTTGACAGCTGATTGAAAAAGAAGCAACACGTCGTTTTGTTAAAATGGAAAAAGCAGAGTATCGTACGGTGATTAAATACTTCGTAATTAAGGATATGAAAGCTACCGAAATAAAAGATGAGTTACGGGAAAGATTAGGTGAATCTCCTCTATCATCCGCCACAATAAGTAGATGGGTAAATGAATTTAAACGTGGTAGAACAAGCTGTGTTGATGAAGCGCGCTCTCGAGCACCCAAAATCGTGACATCTAATGAAATGATTATAAAAATCTATAATATTATTACGCAAGATCGACGACTTAAAGTGAGAGATATAGCGGACATGGTAAACATTTCAACAGAACGCCTACACCACATTTTAACGAAAGAATTGGGCCTTTCCAAGCTTTCGACAAGATGGGTGCCGCGATTGCTTACGACTGATCAAAAGTTCACTTGTTTGCGCATTTCCAATGAGTGTTTGGACCTTAATAAGCGGAATTCGGTTGATTTTTGTAGGCGATTTGTTAATTGCGATGAAACTTCGATACACTACAGTACACCCGAAACTAAACAACAGTCGAAACAATGGTTAGAACGTGGTTCTGCACCTCCAAAGAAAGCGAAAACCACTTTATCGGCAAACAAGGTGATGGCATAAATTTTTTGGGATTCAAAGGGCATTTTGCTAATTGATTACCTTCAGGAAGGTGCCACAATAAACGGACAATATTATGCAGAACTTCTACAAAAATTAAATGTTAAGATTCGTGCTAAACAGCCAGGAATGGCAAAGAAAAAGATTCTGTTTCACCAAGACAACGCTCCCTCGCATACCAGCACAGTTGCGATGTCCAAAATCCACGAGGTGCATTTCCAATTAGTACCGCATGTGCATTATTCGCCGGATCTAGCCCCTTCCGACTTCGTCTAACGACGAGCTTATCATCTTTGTAAATGAGTATTTTGCAAGCCTTCCGGAATCGCATTTTAGAGATGGCATAAGGGCATTACAGCACCGTTAAAATAAATGTATTGCTCTTTTAGGAGAATATATTGAAAAATAAAAATTATTTTGTATTTAAAAAATTCGTTTTTCTTTTCCATTCTCACTACTTGTCAAACTACCCTCGTATATATTATTTTAAATATGGTTATTTACATTTTTGTGAATATAGAAATATTTTAAACAGTTTATGTATGATTCGATTATTGTAAATGAAATAAAATTTAATCAAATTAAATCTGTAAACTAAAAGTTAAAAACATATTTAATATACAATTAATTTAGTAACATAACTAACATGTAAATTGAGAGACTATTACAGGTTATCAGGAATTTCATCAATTTCTTTGAAAAATATACTAAAAAAGTATTAGATGAAAGTCACATTGAAAAGTCAGACTTAAAAGCTAAATGCATTGTCTAATCTATGGCAGGATTCATAAAAATGTTTTATTTTATCTGTTTTATCAGAGAATTATATGTTTAATATACATATACAAGTATTTCTGTAAAATCGATGAAATTTTTGTAATGCGCTTTACGAAAGTATTTCAGAAGAAAACTTGATATAAGAAATTTAATCAAAATATGTTAGTCGCAAGTACATTCTGAAGCTTATACATTTAATTCAACTTTGTCTTCTCTACTAGAAACGTATTATATGTGAATTGAATTATTTAAATAGTGGTTGGTTGTCTTCTCATTGCGGTCCCCTAAATATCCAATGACAGTGGAATTTTTCTACCATATAGAGAAAAAATTAGATATAGTGATGTGATAGATGTGGAGCTTGTAGAAGATATAGTGTTACATAATGAGGCTGTAACACATACATTTTAATATAATGCCAATATTTAATAATGATCAAACGTCGCAAAATTATACAGCAGTACTTTTCGTCGTTTGGATTAAGTATGGTTATGGTGTAAAATTATCTTGTAATAGAAAAAAAATAATAAGCATTGTCTTAATATTACTGTCTTATTATAGTTTCTAAGGAGTGGCTGCACCTTGTTAAATTTAGAGAGAGATCATACGGAATATGATATAAAAGCTTATGTTCATTAAAATAAATGGGGTGTTTAAATGATTAAATTAAAAATATTGATTAAATATCTTAAACTTGAAATCAATTCTTCACTCTTTAACATCCACATTTTTACTTTCACGACGTTTTTATTAAAATTGGGTATTTTATTAACAAATGATTTCTTTATACTTAACATTGTCTTTCTTGACCAATAGTATTTCGTGCAAATATTTCTTTTATTTTTAATGTTAAAAAACATTGTTTGCTCTTTACTGTAGCCATCTGCACTGTGTATAATACAGTTAATAATTTTGCAGCTTTTAAAAAGTATTTATTCATTTGTTATTAAGAAATAATCGAAGCATAAATATACAATAGTTAACACAAAGAAACACATACATAAATAACTCTTAATTCAGTCTTTAATTTCGGATCATTTATATCTGGAAAGAGTTTTAATTAATTTTAAAATATTAATTCAGAAAATAACTTGTATATTTTTAGACTGATCACTATAAAATAGTTGGTTATTCCCAGAAAATAAGAGCACTTAGCACACCCATGAGAACTATCTTTTAACATATTAATATTCCTGTATTTTATAAATGGTTTCGTAGTTTTGTAAACATTCCTTAGCAAAGTAAATAACAGATACGTTAAAACAGAAAGATAAAAAATTTACAATAAACTAAACTAATTTCATTTTGAGTAAACTACTAAATATACTAAAATTTAATCAGTTTTGTAATACAATGCACTATTACAGTAATATGTGGAAAATGTACTAACAATAAAACAATAAGTCTAATTAAGTTATTAACCCAGAGCAGACTGCATACATTTCATTATACCTAGATTTCGATTTAATTCGTTAAACAAACGTATTCTTCTAAAATAGTGCAGTCGCTAGCGGACACGATTAGAATTTACTGTGTATAGGAAACATTCAAAACTGAATTCGTGGGTAACTACTATTTTACATGGAAAATAATTAACTAATTATTATACTTCATATTATTCTAGAAATAATTGAAATTAATAATATAATAAATTTAATAGTATAATGTAAAGCTTAAAAATTTGCAGTACGTTTCTATATTCTCATATAAAATATTTATAGGCTTACATTATCAAAAAACCAAATATGTTTTTCATTTCATCAACGAATTACTGAATTTGACCTAGCCTTATTTGAAAAAATGTTTGTAATTCTATGTTGAAATATTATGACTACATCATAAATAATTAATTTTTTCTGTAATACGATAGCAATTACATATTAGCTGATAAATTGGAAAAATGCGTATTTCATAAATCAGAAAGAACGTATAATCATCAATAAAAAAAATTGTTTATTAATGATTCATTTCCCAATCCTTCAATTTCTTCCACTTATGTAATTCTTTCATCAGTGTCTAGTAAAAACATTCAAACATCAACCAACTTCTAGGAATTCATATTGCATAAAATATAAATATATATCATACATCTGTTTCTCGAAATATACTACATAAACTATTAAGATAAAAGTAATTATAGGTATATTTGGTTAATAGTAGTAATACTCCTACGCTCCTAGTACAAACTTTCGAACATCAACTAAAAATTCTAGAAATTTATAGTACACTGTATATTAATATTTCAGAAGAATAATTACGTCTCAAAAATATTATCATATACTGAACGACAAGAATTCCACTGTCTCATATGCAAACCTAATAATTTTATTTATTTATCAATATGGTAAATTTTTAAATATGTCGGTAGAACAAAGAACAAATTAAGTAAAGCTTGCTAATCTTTATCAAAACTGTCTCCAGCTGGATTATCAATCAAAAATGTATTATTCTAATCGTTAATCGTTCATATAAAAAATACGATGTCACAAGTAAATTAATTCAACAATTGTGAAACAGAGTCAGATCTATCACTAACAGCTTCAAATACTTGTCACTCGCAAGTATGATAGTACTATCTGCTGCATTGGTCAAGATTACTGATATTAAAGCAAATTTTCATCAATGTAGAGTTCTCTAGACTTGAAATATTTAAAAGCAGAGCATAATTTTCTCTACGTCTAACAAAAACATATATAAAAAATTTACTTTCTCGATTTTTTACTCATATTTTTTATTCGAAACAATAAAGAGTTACAGAAACATTTTCAAATCTTGGGAGTATATTATACAAGAGGATGGTCATAAATTCGCGGATTGTCAGGTAGGGTGATTCTATGATTAATTCGAGATGTTGTATTGTCATTAAGGAAGGTTTACATTATGCATAGATTAGTGGCGCCAGTAATCACGCCAGTCTTATTTGCATGCCAGTACAGGTTTACACTAGAATGTTCACAATATAGATTTTTAGCACGCCAGTTTCATTTTAATGCCTTTGCGTTAGAAGTCAACATGTCGACTGAACTTCGCGAAGCTTGTAAAAAAGTAGCTTTATTATTAGTAAAGAAAAAAATACGCGATATAGAGAAGAAAAAAAGTCACAAGCGAAAAGGCCGTGTCTGGGTTAAGAACTGGATTTGTCGTCGGCGTAATTTGGGTGCCCATAAGCATGGATGAGATTCATACCCTTCAAGAAATTTTACTGTCAATTCTGCAGTCCACTTCTTTTTCGCCATTTCACACTCCAAATTATTACTTTAATTATACACCGTATATTGAATGTACCTCCAACAAGTCCCAAATTAAACTGGTAACTGGCGACCTGACCTGCAAGTGCTTGTTTAGACGTGCAATATATGTGATATTTTGCTTTTGTAGCGGTATGAATCATCACTGGCGCACGTGAATTTCAGAAGCGGGCAGACTTTTTCGGTCCATGCATGCAAAATTTTGACTTGTACGCCAGTTGATGTTTATACACACAACTTAAATTTACTGGCGCGACAATTGTTACTGGCCCCCCTAATCTATGCATAGTGTAAACCCTCTTTTAGTTAAGCCATATGAATTGCTGAAAAGAAGTTTGGATTTGGCAACATGTTATAAAACCATCAATAAATCAGTAGTAATTATATGACAAAATAGGAGTTTTATTTAAGTCTAATGAAAATAACTGATGAAAAATATCTAAAATTCCTTCTTCAACCTGGATCGCACGTCGATGTCTTGGTCTACTTGTATCACGTTGACTGAGAACATAAATGCTTGTTTCACGAAGTCTCCGATTCAATCTTCGAAATGAATACTGCCCGTATAGACACCTCATTACATATTCGTCTTTTACGTGCGCATTTTCATTGCAACACTCAAATACTCAAATACGACATACATATCAGTGTATTCGTTGAAAGTGTACATTACAAATTGCTTGGGATGTCACAAAAATGAGGTAAGTATGGGAAGCAAAAATAATGAACATTAAACTGGCAAACATCAAAATTCGACAAATAATTTTTTGAATTACAGGCATTGTTCTGGACCAAGGTTGCCATATCTACTTTAATGAAAGAAAGCAGTTAAAGAAATGTTTAATAAGTCAAAATATTGGCATTAACCAATTACAAAAACGTAGTGTTGTATAATTTACTTGATAGTAAAAATACATGGTTTTCAACAGAAACTTTCAAAAAATTCGAAATAGTTTTTTTTCGCACATTTTCAACTTTGATGGTTTAGTGTACCTTAACGATCGACAAAACAGCATTGCTGTATTAGAATTGTCAACTCAGAATAAATCATAAAATCGTCCTACATAAAGATTATCCATGAATTTCTGCCCACCGTATTTAAACAAATTTTGAATTGCTAATTTTCAAAATTATATGTAAATATGCTTAGGTCACATACAGGTGAGCTACATCTATCCGCAGTTGGCAATAGAATGTACTTAGACTGGAATCTATGCAAGAATGATTCTACTTCGTAATTTTGATTTTTATCGTTTATAGCCATAACTTAATTACCTAATTCATTTGCCACATAGACACGAAAAAGTTTCACCCTTTTTCGTATCCCAAGACAAAAATGCTACAATCTAGAGATTTTTATGTTGGTTAATTACGGACGAATCAAGTTACTAACGGCGTATATACAATCCAAGTAATTATGTATATACACGATTCAAAAATAATTACGTGTATCTGTATTAGGTTTGTATTGCACATTTATAAATGTCATAAATTAGAATTTATTTGACATAAATTAAATTAAAACTGACTAATTAGTAACAACCTATTTCCTCTAAGATTACATGATTTTTACTCCATTAGACTAATTTATACTTCCATATTAAAAAAATATACACACGACATAGACGACACAGACAATGTTAGTGAAGTAATAAAGATATGTTGATTTATGGAACATCATATTAATTTTTCTTTTGCTGGTCAATACTTTTAATATATGTTGTGGCAATTTTAGTGAAAAATGTTCGCCTGTTTCATATTCATATGCTATTTAATAGGAGATTAGGTTTAGTACAGATATGCGTTTTTATAATCCATAACTGCTGGTGACGGAAGGACTTTTGAAATTCATGTTAATTTGGTAGTTACATAAAATGTTACTCCATTTTCTTTCAGCTGTGAATTCCAATCATCGATTTTTATTCCATAAAGAAAACAAAGCAATTTTTCTGTCTAGCTTATAATTCTTTACTTTTGATAAAGACAATGAATATTTGGTTACAGTTGGGTAATAACATTACTTTAATGAACGGCTTAAATTTACAGATCGCCATATGTATATATATATATATATTTCCATATGTTCATATTTTTGTTTCTAATTCGCCTTTCAAATCTGTCAACAAAATTTTAAAAAAATACTAATTAATCGACGATCAATTTATAAATTCAAACTTTTTGTCTTATCTTAATGCATTCCCCTATATTTTGTAGCACAAGATGTTGGCATTTAACTTGATTAACTTTACTACGGATGCAAGAAGTTTGGTATGAACACAATTAAATTGCAAAAATTGATTTTCAACCGTCACTTAAAACATGTGTTATCAGCCGTTCTTGACTCTTGGGTGGCGATGAAATTTTTATGGGTCGCGAAATGATGAGAAACTATATAACCATAAGTAAAGGTTGAGAAACACTGATCTAAGAAATCCATTCCATAAGATGGCATATCAGGATGAGTCAATTGTTTCATTCTCAAAAACCATTTATTTATCAGCTGTTATACAGAAGTCAAAACTAAATGATTTCTAACATAAGTTTAAAACTTGACAGTAGTATGGAATCATAAATAAATCAAAAATTCAAACCGAAGCATTTCAATGCCACATAGATATACTGTTCTACCAATAGTATATTTTACAGTAAAGGGGATTTAAAAGTTGAAAATCGCTATTATGTCAAAATTTGTAAAAGGTCACATTTTTCATTTCAAGAACAAATCATCTGAGTCTGTTATGGAATTAATTTTTTCGGTGATCTTTCTGTTCCCTGTGTTTCTTCCCTTGGCATATAGTCTCTTTACATTTATACAAACAACGTGATCCTTTCACTCACCGCCATACCTTGTTGTCGAAATTGAGATTGTATATTTTCTTTTCTAAGAATTGCATTTCTTACGTTGTCTTTTTAGTGCATTCTTGTCGAAAATATTTGGCACTCAATGTCGCCAATTATTAAATGCAATCTAGAATAGATTTTCTTTCTGTTTAACTGCATCTTCGTTTAACAATACAAAGAGAAAAACAAATATCTACAATACTTGTTGGGTTCAGGCTCAGTTAAATTATTTGTGACTGAAGCATCACGTCCAACCATCGAAGTTTGGAACATGTCTTCACTAATTATAAACAGTATTTTCTATCCAAATATCTTCGATGAAATTTAAAAACTCACTAATATAATGATTTGAAATGGATCAACTTAATAATTACTTAATTTTTAATACGTTCATATCCATATAAGTACATATGTTTAAACCAACCTCGTATATACCACAAGTAATAATGCAGTTATTCTTATTCATCTACAGGAATATAAATGTTTACACAAACTTTTTTATAAGGTCCGTCTTGTCTTATCTATATGTACATCTAGTTTAACAATTTTTTCAAAACCAAAGATTTTTTTCATTGGTTTATGTTTTCAAATTTTTTACACGCTAGTGTATATAAATTAAAATATAATAAAAATTAAGATAAGAAACGTGTTCTTATCAATTAAAGAAAGTTGATTAAGGCCGTTAATTTATACATACGTACACATATATTATTACGGGCAAAAAATAACACTAAATTATTTAATATTGTTACGTTTAAAATGTGCAAGCAGAAATGACTGAAAATCATATTTTGTTCATGCATATTTACAACAAATGCAAGACAAACAGATTACCGCATACTCAATGATAGAATCGTTTTATGACTAAACTACGTACACTTACCAAAATACACTGGTTTATCACACTTCGGACAGTTCGGCATGATGTTAATTGCGGCACGGTAAGTCGTCGTCTACTTCCAACAATTTCACTTGGAATATTGAGTTGCTCGTATCGAAAGTGAGAAAAGAGTGTGGGGTCAGTGCACACGACACCATCCGTATATAGGCTTATTGGTTATATACATATACGCAACGAAAGGTGTTTGTGTACTAATGAATCTATATGTATTATGTATGGTATATACACAAACCAAATGAATACTTGTGTTAATTTAATAATTTTGTATTTAATAAAAGTAACTTAATTTTCAATCAGATGTAATTGAACATCTTGAATCAAGAATAAAATTAAAATTGTAATTTTGCGTTTCTAATTTTTATTGGAATTTTTTTATTTAGCTCCTCCATTAGTTTCTTTGCATTGTATCTGCAAGAAATTAGAATATTTGTAAGCTCGAATATTTAATTTAAATGCTTAATTAAGTGATCGGACATCTAGTTAGAAATACCAAAAACTGGAAAAGAAAATATCACTTTTACAAAATGTTGGGTTTTTGGAAAAGTCGTGTGTTTATTCAGTTTTTGTGTTTTCTCATTCCTCGGTCATGCAAGGTGCTGATACACAGTCTCATCTGAGTTGGGCGTTATATCACACAAGGAATTTTAAAGAGAACGAAACAAGTGGAAGTCTGAAAGCGCAGGGTTCGACGAGTATGGCAGGTGTGGCAATACTTTCCATTCAAGATCCAATAGTTTTTGACGGACAATCAAGCTTGTATATGTTATGTTATCTATCTCTCCTTTATAATTAACGAGCTAAGAACGTTTTTGGATAATACCTCGGTATTCAAGTCGGAATATGAGGTTAGAACTGTCAACTGTCACATACTATAACATAAATATAGTGTCTCTGGCATTTGTAAAAATGAACTGGCGCCATCTATCCCAAAAATAAATGTAGATGTGTACATAATTATTGATTGCAACAGAAATTTCTAAATATTGTATTTCAATGCACAACCATCATCGGATAGCGATAAGTTTTTGTTGGTAAAATGTATAATATTTTTTCTTTTTATAAATTCTATTGAATTGTCGGTACATGTTCAGTTTTCCTTAATCTTTACTTACCATAAATATAAAGTTATACAATTAAAAATGAGTTTAAGTCAAAGAAGCAATGTGAAATACAGGAACGAAAATAAACGACGACGTAGTTGTCCATCAATTTTAAGCGAAAAAGATAAAAGAAATATTATTAGGAAAATTAACCAAATCCAAAATTAAATGTACCTAAGATTGCCACAAAATTAATGATTGGTACTGGAATATATTTATGTTAATCCAGAAACAATGAGAATCGAATATGATGGCAGAGCAGTGCTACGAAAAATTTATGTTAGCAAGAAGAATCGTAAAATTCAGTTAGTTACTAATAGTTTCTGTTACGAAATGTAAGAAAGAAGTTTACACGTTACATATTTTAAATTAGAGTAACCCATACTTAACATGGTATGGCGTCATCAGCCTTTAACATTAACACTTAGTCTGTTGCCATTGAAAGTTGGTTAATGTATTTAGCACTACCCTCAAAATTACTTCGCTCGCACATTTCTCTACTATTTTACTATCTAGTAATAATGACATTGATAGTCTTAAAGGTGTTAGTGTTCTTAGTATAATACTGACATCCTTTTTTAGTCTGTAGTCTTGTTCACACATTACCACAGCTTTTTTATTTAAATCAGATTTAATATTATTTTCAATTTTATCACACAGAGAGCCTACATGGTTTTTTCATGTTGCTCTAGATGGTAATTTGCATTTGAGATTGTAACCCAGAACTTACGAAATTCTTTTTAACAAGTAAAGAAAACGGTATATTACAAATAGTAAACACCAAAACTAATCAAAAATAAAGTCATTATAACTTTCTTACATATTTGTGTTGTGCAGGTTCACTCTAATTTGTTGCAGGAGAACAGACATCACAGGCTGTACATATTAATTTTGCGCAGTCATTCTTTCCGTCTGGAAATTCTTTTATGAAACTTCCTTACATTATGTTTTCTTCCAATAGGCTATTTGACTAATTTTGGAAAATTGTTTTAAATTATTGTTTATTACATAATAAGGATATATCATTGATATTTCCGACATATCTATTGTATTATCAATAGAAATCAATGTTGAAGTTTAAACGTCCAAGACCGCGCCAAAAACGCTGTTTGTGTAATGGCGCTGGTCATATGGCATGCGTGACGTCACAGGCTAGGACGGGATAAGTAAATCTAGTAAATCAAGAAGTAAACCTGAATAAAACAGCGTCGCTGAAGTTAATTTCATGTTTTCTTCAAATTTATTGGATAGAATGGGGTATAAATGGTGTGTAGTGCCACAATGTACAAATACATCTATAAAGAGTCCACACAAACTGTTTGTTTCTGTTCCAAAGAATCCCAAAAGACGAAAAATGTGGTTACAATTAGCTCGAAGAGACCCAAAGAGTATATTACCGCATACAAATGTTTTTATGTGTGAAGATCATTTTGACATAAGTAATAATATCACATTTAACTTGACATATTATACTAGATATTAGTTAAAAGTATCGGTTTTTGTAAAACGAGATCTATATCTATAACATTGCAACATCTATAACTATATATAAATATTTTCTGTTACATTGTTAGATTTTTATAGTTTTCTGTGCAGTCCTGTAATATCGATTCTCTTGTCAGACAATCTATGCATAATATCATACTATTAGAATATTAGACACTTCACTTGTTATATAGGTTTATACGTGGTACTTACACCGCTGTTTTCACATTTTTAAATTCTGCAGCATAGTAATCGGCGTTATTCTTAAAAAAAAGTGCAACCATAAATGCGTCTATCTTAGGTAAATTGCTGTTATCAGCTCGCACAAAATTTAACTCCATTGTGAAGTCCGAAACGAATACAACTAGGAATATTATATGATATCGAAAATTATCAGAAAACTGCTTTAGAAATAGCTCAAAGATCCAATCGCGAATGAAATACCATTACTGGAAATTACACCCAAAAAGCTAAAACGTGAATGAACGTCAACTTGTTTCGCCAGTATCGCCGTGTATGCTAGCCTATGACGTCACCAGAGTTGCCACCAATGACATAGTGTTCCCGTTACAGATAAAATTTCAAAAATTATGAGATTGTTTTTTGTGTAATTTGTCAAAGATAAACATAATTTAGTATAAAATAAAGTGAAATATGTTCTTTTACGATATTACCCGATAGGATGACCACATATTGTGGTATATTTTCAATGTAGTCAAATACCCTATTGTAGTACTATAACAATCTTCTGACATTATTACGTTATGTATAAAAACACCAACATAAATATTAGGTAAATATCCTTGGTTGGTTGGCCCAATCGTCAGACTTAAATATCAAAAAACTATTGATATTTGAGCGACGTATTTCTGAAAAACGCTGTTGAAATAATGAAGAACTGTGTCAAATTTAAAAATCTAATTGTGAAAGGATTCTTGAGTCTAGTAATTTCAATTTAATTTTTGAGTTTTATCTATAAAAAAATATTAAAATAATAAATCGTCCATACATTTTGGCCGTGAAGACCTATGCAACAAATATATATATGTATATATATATATATATAAAACAGAACCAGATATGTATTCTCCAATTTCCTAATTTCATTTTCTTTACACAGAACATCTAATAGATTATTAAAAATAATAATAATAATTGCGGAGAATTGAAGAATTTTTAAAGTATTTACCTAAACTTCCTTCAATAAAATGTACTAAAGTCAACCCTAATTGAATTACTTTTTTGCCTATAACAATTTAAATGAATTAGTTTACATAATTAATAGCGATGGGAATATGGTATTTGGCATGATAAGATAAAAATTTTTTATGGACGTATTTAACTGTATAGACATTTAAAATGATTTATCATTAATTAAATCTATAGACGTCTATCGTAAAACAACATGATAATTGAAAAACACTACTAAACCAACGAAAGAAAATAAAGCATTAATACTTACGAAATTTGAATTAAAATGTACTTATCAAGTGATTTATATGATTATACATAAATAAAAAAGTGGCCAAATAATCATGAAGCCACCAGCAATAAATTCAATCAATATGAAGACAATAATTACAAAGCTTTATTAATTAAATTCCATTAAACCGAGTTACAGTGTCTATGGGGATTTGTAATCAATAGGGGAAACTCGATCGTATTGATTATGAACTACGGCGGACAAGTACGAGAGGGCGTGACGTCTACAAAAGGATAATTAAAAATTATACATATTACAAAAGCATATGCATGTGGAATTGTTATAACAAAGTACACTTAAGTGTAGCATAGCAGTTACTTATTCCTCTTTATTTTGTGAATATTAATACCCATGCAAGCCATTCGAACTAAAATTACGAAAGTAACACACGTGCGTTCATGGACATGGACTACTTGTACAAGGAATTTAATATATATATATATACATATATATAATAAACTTTCGAAGACAAACTTCTAATAGCCTATTCTTTTGAACTGGTGCAGCTTCGTTAGGTTAGAACTGTAGAAGCATAGATTTTATTTGTTGGAAATTCTCGCAATAATAGAAAGCCGCTTTCAACTATGTTCTTCAACGTGTGAGAATTAATTCTTCTCAAATTCGTTTGGAAGATTTCAAAAACAATCTTCCGGTATTTGTAATAAATGCATCCACCCCTGGATAACATTGTCGAATACTTCGTACTACGAGGTGTAGAGAATGAGCTTTACATGTCACATATAAAAATCCCTCACACTTGTCTCAAAGGCAACAGCCTGCACTGCACATGTCGGTGCACCATCGCTCACCAAGAATCATCAACAGTTGGTTAGTTGAAAGTTGAATATTTGTAGCGTACCTTTATAATTGCTTCGGCAGTGCACTTTGCTAATCTTTTGCTAGCTACTATAATAGGAAATGTTGCTTTAACAGGATATAGAACACGCGTTATAATATTCAAATAATATATTTCGATCTGTCGTTTCGTCGACACATAACCACAACTGTTTATCTTTTACTACAGTTTTGATCATATTTTCGATGTCTGAAATCACAGGCGACTATTATGAACAGTTAATCAAATATAAATGCGGTTTTGAAGGCACCTTATTTTTAGTATTTTGGTGTTGTGTACTCTTTATAAGATTTTTACAGTCACGTTTGTCTCAGCACATTAACGGTTTATCGCAAACTTTATAGTATATCTTAGCACCTTAAAACTATAAATCGGGAATTTCATTAAGAAACTTTCGCACTACGTCAACCAATGGTGTCGTTTCATCCTTACGCACGTTCGCAATACTTAATAATTATACGTTCTCCTTATATTCGATTCGCTCGGTACTAATTTATAACACTACACGTCATCTGTTTTATTACATTGCACAGGTGGGGGCGTTGTGTATTCAGTAAAAACCGGGCCTCTGGGAAGACATTCCAACTCTGGTCATAAGTTTAATACATATTGTATAAAATAGGATACCCTTAATGCTGTTACGTTTTGCAATGTACGTCGGAATTTAGTTTACTTCAAGCATCCGAAGAAGCCACCGTGTGACGAAATAATTGTAATACACAGTAGTTAAAAAAAATACATGAAAATTTTAACAATCTGTGAATTTATTAATATTATTCATAAGAATTTTAAAATATTAATTAGAATTTTTTCTAAATTATGTATAAGCACTTAACGTAAATATTTCTTCTGTCAAAAATATCCTGATTTTTTGTATCTTATACTTCAATCAGTATTTAGTCTCTATAATAATATATATTCCACATTATCATTGAAAGTGTTAAAATATATTTATATGTATATATATATATATATATATATATATATATATATATATACATATATATATACATATATATTTTTTTCATACAAGATGCAGTTCCACTAATAATACTAATCCACTAAAGTAATGAGACTTGTTTCTATACCAGGTTGTTCATTAAGTTTTGTTGTTTGATAAGAGATGGCACGATTAGGTTTATCGTTTTGTACATATTTTATTACATACCGTTGTTATATAAGATCATCTGCTCTTGCAAGTATTTTTTTCTCTTGTGTTACATTACCAGGTTGTTCAATAAGTGTTGTCGTTCGATAAGAGATGGCGCTATTAGGTTCGTTGTTTTATTTTTCTAAAAATTGTACTACTTTTTTATGAACACGTGTGAAGTTTTCCCATTTTATATTTTCTCATTAGTGTATTTACAAGTGTTCAAAGTTGACGTGTCACGTTTTAGAAATCTGTGTGCAAAATGGGTGCCGCATTCGTTAACAATAGAACAAAGCACATTCGAATGCGACTTTCTCAGCAACATTCGAAGCGTTTTAGAAAGAATAAAAACGATTTTGTGCATCTTTTCATCACTATGGATAAGACTTGAGTCTACCTTCATGATTCTCAATCAAAACAAGAGGCTAAGGAGTGATGTGAACCCGGTACTTCGGCTGCGAGTTAGGGTCCAGAAATAGATCAATTTTTTGGGATGCAAAAGGAATTTTGTTCCTGAATTACCTCCAAGCTTGTACAACAATAAACGCAGATATATTTGTAATTTTTTGAACTAGCTGCATGTAAAAATTCGTGAGATAAGACTTAGTGTAGGGAAGAAAAAGTGATTTTTCATTAAGACAACGCACACATCACAAAGTTCAAAAAACCATCGCAAAAATCAGTGAATTAAAGTACGAATTGTTGTAACTTCCACCCTATTCGGCAGATTTAGCTTCCTCTGACGAAGAGATAATAGCAACCGTGAATATTTAGCCTTCTGGATTCTCATTTCAGGGATGGAAAAGTGTATTGAAGTTCAGGAAGGTTATATTGAATAATAAAATGTATTTCAAACCATAAAATCGTGTTTTTCTTATCGAACGACAAACTTATTAGACAACCTGGTATATATAACACAGATTGCAGACCGATAGAAAGCTAAGCGTTTAATAATTCAGCTTCACATTTTTTAATTATTGAATTTGATATGAAATTTTAATCAGTATAGAGTTTCACTTGCTACAGTTAATAATGTGTGGTGTTACACAAACAAGGTGTGCTATTTTTCTAGAGAACTGGTATAGAATGAAACTTCTTTAAAGCAATCACCATTCGTCCCATAAAGACATTGTTATTTGAAGAAGTACTCTAACACGATGTGAGGCTATGCAACCAATCATTCGGTTAGACTTACGCTACACAATTAGTATGATATAAGTATGTTTCTGCGTCTTTATTAAAATTCAAATTTATTAGATAAATCGAAAAACGATATAATTTTATCCATTTCTAATAGTAAAATTGTCTTATTACTATTTTCTAACATTGCTTCACTTATATGGTATGTATGCGCTTTGCGAGGACTCTTCAAAACCATGCCAGAATTATGTTTTCTTATCGTTGAAATGTATTCTTCTTTGTTTTTATTTTTATTTTGTGTCCATTCTTTCATAATATGATTTGTCTTTTAATATCTTTTGAGTTTACATTGTACTTTTTCACATTTTCTTTTCCTAATTTTACGAGATGTTCGATATTTAAAATGGTTACTGTATTAGAATTACGAGTTGCCATTATTATCAACGTTAATTTGACACAACATACTCAAACCATGCTATTTAATCAAATACTACCAAAAACGCTAACATCTTTCCTTACTGAATTTAGCAAAGTACCTATCTTAGAGAGATTATCCGGCTTTGATAAGTAACCTTTGTACGTAGCGTTTGACGATGGTCGAGTAGAAAAGTAATAGGCAATGTATGTACGTTGGAGCTGAAAAATTGTTTATATAGTTGGTCATATTAGAGAAGTGATCGTTTGTATGTACAAGTTTCCCTATTCATATAAGTACATGCCCCAACTAGATTTCTGGTTTATAAGCACTAATATACCATACCACTATTTTTAGAGTAAAGTTTATGAAAAATATGAATGTAGAAAAGTCTCCCTTATATTTACATACAAAGAACAAAATTACGAAAACATATAATTAAAACATTAATAAATATTTTTATATATTTCTAATTTTAAGTGGATATGTAAAGGGCACTATAAAAGTTACCTCACGGTTTATTTGAAATGTAATTTATGTCTTTGATTTCTTAGTACTAAAATACCACAAACAACCATAATCTTAATTATTTATGTTTTAAGTTTATTTTAAGACAAGTTTAATGTAGGTTGAGACTTGTTCAAGAGTTCATTATATCAAATAAGTCTTTATGTGTTAGTTGCTCCTGAACTACCTCAGGTTGGTCAAAAACGGAATACCGCTACAATTTTATGCTTTGAGTGAATATTGTTCAGTGTTTGGAGGAAATAACTCCTATTTTAGATGATTGTTTATATTGCATGATCGTATTTAGGTAGTATGAGTTCCAGAGACGAAAATTCGGCTTAAAATATATTTCGAGGTCAGGACGCTCCACCTCGTTCGTTACCGAGCATTGATGCTATTAGATAAATGCTTAAATCCGATAGGCACATCAGTTATCGCAAAATAAAAGCCATTCATGCATCGGCAGTTCGTACTATTCTACACGAGCTTCCTCGAGCTAGGAATGTGTGTTTTCACCTTATCAGCTGATTTTACTACTATCACGTGTCCACTAAAACACAACAATCTAACTCTTCGAAGATGAGTCCAGTTAGAACTTCTTTCTTTATGGAATAAGTGAAAGTCACTTGAGGCTAGACCTGGCAAATATAGTGGATGAAGTACATCCTAATATCTCAACTTTGATGTGAAAAGGCACGTTATCGATTGAAAAAAAATATTCATAATTCATGGACCGTTTTTCAGAAATTTCATTGAATTATTAATTTTTTTCGCATTACTGTATGTATGTATGTACGTATGTACTAAATTTATATGTATTTTATAAGTATAATAAATACTGTTATTATCACAACTATTATTATTATTATCATTATCATTGTGAATTAAACAATTACACTCAATATTGATGGAACTTCTTTCAAATGGCATCTACTACTTTGTAAATTTTATTTACATAGTTTCCACACTGTATATATATTCTTCCTTATAAGTATATATTAAACTTTAGTTTATCTGTTAGATATTCATTTAGTAGAAGTTTTTCCTGTACTGCTTTCTTGGTATTTATTGAAATTCTAGTATTAAAAATATATAATTAATAATGTATCATTATGCTATTAAGAACATAATAATTATAAAAATACTTCAAGTAAACGTTCTATATTTCACAGATGGACAGAATAAGTTTACTTTTTTATACCTTACATTTTATACGAGGTGCCACCCAAAAGTTCCCGAATTATAAATTACGCCCGTAAATAGACGTAATTGCAATCTAATGCTTCTACACAGAATTGTGTAACTTTTTGTGGGTCAATAAGCCAAACGGCGTCATTGTAAAAACATTCTTTGTTGTTGAAGAGTTTTTTCATTGCACTGTAAACTTGTGTTTGCAATATTTCAATGGTTGATTTGAGGGAACAACATAACTGTATTAAATTCAGTTCAGACGACTTACATCAGAATATGTCGTAGACACACAATTCAAGAAATCTGTAATATTATGGGATTATCTTACAGCATATGTCAACAGATTTGATCTTTAATTGTTGCCAGCTTATCGAAGCAAAAAAATAGTTGCGTTAGTCTGTGCTTTGAGTTATCAATCAGTTGTTGAATTCTTTGATGTTTAAACACTAGAAAAATTATTAATAAGTAAATATAAAGCTAGTTTTCTAACCCATACTAGTAAATACATCGTGGCCTTTTTAATTTGCTACTTATGAATTTTATTTTTACATAAATGTAAATATATAATAAAATATTTAATATCGAACTCATTAGAGAAGCTTCTTTAAACTTCGTAATTAAGCCCAAAATTTAACCTAAAAGTTTAATAATTTTTAGTACTGAAGCATACGTATTTATTATAACTTACCTAAGCAGTTTATCTAATTTAAGTACAACATTTCGTCCTAGAATGTGCATTAGCAACCTTCTTCTATAGCTTCCCATTTTTTGATATCCTTCGATGAGGCAAAATTGAACCAATTTCGAAACTTGGAAAAATGAAATCCATTGCTTAATAAAGCGTTTCTACTTTTGATATTGCTTAATTTACTACTAATTGATGAATAAACGCCAGAAATGTAATAAAAAATCCCTGATTCCTCATCGTTTCGCTGTAGGCTATCGTGATTTGATATTTCATAAGGATTGCCGATGTAAATTGATTGTTCTAAATCATTTATCATGTTGATTGGAAACAGACTGCCTGCTACAATATTTATAAAATATATGAGCGTATATGTACCTAAATATTCAATTAACGTCTTCCCGTATTTTATTATTCACCGGATTGGTTAACATTGGTAATAAAACATTTGCACATAATACACATCGTAAAATATCGATAAAATACCAGATAATGTTCCAATAACGATCACTTTTATAACATATTTTAAGGTATGTCGATATGGTAAACTTATTTATTACATATAGTCACTATAATTACAAGAAAATAAGGCACAATTAATTTTATAAAAAAATTAAATGACCTGTAAATTTATATCTGAAAATAAATATCTCAAGCCTATTATTTACCGTAAAACATAAAAACTAAAACATAATATGTATGTTTAAAATGCTTGCAATATATATATATATATATATATATATATATATATATATATGTATGTATATACATGTATAAGTATTATTACCTCCTCCTTTTTAATTAAAAAGAAAATGAATGAGAATGTAAAAATGAACGAATGAGTGTTTGAAAAAGAAAATGAATGAATATATATATGAAGGTTAATTCAATGTTAATGTAAGGAGTTAATAATTAGTAGTTGTGTACAATGAGCATCAAAAGTCCAGGACGTGTGCTAAGCTGAAAGAAAGATTATTAGTGGAATAAAACGACAGAAATGCCTTTAAAATTTTATTCACAAGTTAAATTAATTCTTAAAGCTTGAATGTGTTAAATAGAAATAGTTAACAAGAACGAGAGCAACAAATAAAATATGATGAACGTAATAGCAAAGCTGTAATAAAAGATAAGTCTAACGATATTTAGCTGTGTAATAAAATATACAAAGATTTAGATTAAAATACTTGTACTTGCGTGTTTGCGTATATGTATATATCCTGGATCAGGAAACTGTGCTTATATTCCGCGTTCGCGAAATTAAACACGAGGTCACAAGAAGCGCGAATAAAGGTTCGCGGCACAAACACGTGACAGACGCGTGTCGTCTGGATAACGATAGAAAAGCGAAGAGCGTTGTTCTCTTACGGCTATGACTTTATAAGGAACCGACCCCATAACTGAGGGGGTATTGGTCATGTTTGAATTAACCAATAGCAAACAACAAGGACAAATTAGCTTATATTAAAATTGTGATCTTAATTTCAATATAAGCATTAAGCAAATTATCTACACAGAATAGTAGACGTGTATTCTGTGTAAAAGAAATACCAAATTGGGATTTGTATTTGAATCGCGAATTGCATTTAGAAATCAATATAACTAAATTGATATCGAATTCAGTGAAAAGTTGGTCATTTCAAGTACAGTTTTTGGTACCTGATTTCGGTGTTTATTGCAGCCTTGACCATTCGTACGTAACTAACACAAAAGGACTCTGCATCTGAATATATATACGAGGACCGGACAAATAATGACAGTATAATAATTTAGGAATTCAAGATCGAATTGTATTTTAAATTAAATAAATTAATCTTAAAAACGATATAAGAAATTATTATATATAGAGAGTGTAACAGTATGAGGGTAGTCCCAGAAGTGCCCGACCTAGCGTATAGATGGCGATTGTTGTTTGAAAAGAAGAACTATGGTAGAAAGTACCAACCCTAAACTGTGCGCAAGATGGGTGCCGCTATTACTCACAATGATATTTCAGAGTAATAAAGCTGAGTTTTTGTGTTGACTGATAACCATGGTTGAAACATGGGTCTATCTCTCCATACCCGAGACAAAGGAATAGTGAAAGCAATGAATGAAGATAGTTCACTGCAGACAAGGCCATGGTGTCAATTTTTTGGGATGCTCGTAGGATAATTTTCATTGATTATCTTTATAAAGGGAAAACAATCAACAGCGAGTATTATGCGAATTTGTTCCACCATTTGAGTGATGTAATGAAGAAAAATCGGCAACAAAAAAAGATTTTTTTTCATCGAAACAATGCATCAGTTCACGCGATGGCCAAAATCAATGAGCTAAGTTCCAATTGCTTCTTCATACACCCTATTCCCCAGATTTAGCCCCTTCTGATTATTTTCTGTTTCCAAACTTGGAAAAATGGCTCCGTCGTAAAAGATTAATGAAGAGGTGGAGTCTGCGGTTGATGCCTATTTTAAGGGGTTCAACGATTCTCACTCTAAACAGGGTGTCGAAGCTATTGAACATCCCTGGGAAAAGTGTGTCGAATTAAAAGGAGACTATGTAGAGAAATAAAGGAATTCTTTTCAAATATTTTGTTTTCTTTGTTGAGTCGGATGTTTCTGGTACTATCTTCGTACATTTCTTGTGTTATAGAGATTTTAATCAATTATACCTCACAATATTTAGATTTCTATAAGTAATTTTTATAAATATAAATATTGTAGACTACAAAGAAGTAGAACGTCTATTTTTAAATCTGAAAATTTAAATAATTGAACATTAAATATTCGACATATTTTCAATATAAAAAAATGTTTATCATTTTATCTTCAATGATTTTATGAAAACACTGACAGTATACTCTTATAAAGGACTTTTTGAGAATACTATTGTATTATATGAGAATAATTTAATAGTAAGTAAGAATCGATGGAACAAATAAATTAGGTTATTTAATTTTGTAATATTATAACATACCATATTCTACTTCAAGGCAATGAAATCAACGATGGTGAAATGTTATTTTACCAAAACAAATATTTCGTTTGGCCTTAAAAAAATTAGATCAGAATCTGTTGATCGTGACATAGTAAGAATAACTATTGAGAACAACCACACTCTATTGAAGCATAGTGTGAAACTTAGGTATAATGTAATACTCGATGATTAGATTAACTTTAATGAGTACATTAATTCATGAATCTGGCGCTCTTATTTTTCCTTGAAGTTTATGTATACTAATCGATTATGTATACTATGGGTAACCCTCGTTTTATCCAACCTCAACTACTGTGAACCTTTGTATAACGCATGCAAGAGTCGCCTTACTTATACAATAAAATTTATTTCATTGTATAAGTTGTTAATGTCAACATTCGTTTTAAAGATACTTAACTCAACCTATACATCGACTAGAACTATTTAAAAAAAGCTGCACTTATCAAATCACGATTGCATACAATCCTACACCACATGATAAAACAGGTCCGTCTATTCTTCAAATTTCTGATTCTGAGGCAATAGGCCCAATTATAACGTAGATTGTATTAAGTTGGATGATGGAATTACACATTAGTAACCTGTTGTGTAGACTAAATTATTATGCTTATGTTTCTCTCTTTATTAGTAGGATAAATTAGGTTAACTCGAAGAACAGATGCTGTAAATTTTAGCAACCTAAACTTCGTCTCATTTTCGGTTAGATGACTGTTACATGCACTTTTTTTTTGAGTTAAAATGAAAGACTATTATTATTATTTTTATAAGCATCTTTCCCAAGATCTTTTATGATGCAATAAGTTCTTTGTTCAGTCGAAACCACTTTTCAGTAGGAAGTTTGAATTTGTGGAATAAGATCTGGAAAGTGGAATGGGTGAGGCATAACATGAAATCTAATTAGTGCAAAGAGACACATTGTTGTAATGAAAGAAAAGTTTTTATGGGTCGCTCTTTAGAAATATCTTTCTTTAATCTGTCTAATAGAGCGGCATGATAGGGTTCATTAATAATTTGGACATTTTCAAGAGGAAAATTATTACCTTCGAATCCCAAAAAACCGTAGACATTATCTTACCCATTAATAGAAACTTTTTAACTTTATTTAGGGAGAACTACCATGATATGACCACTGTTGAGATTACCGTTTGGTAATAATGGCGAAAATAAGTTTCAGAGCTTCAAATTATCGCTCAGATGTAAGCATTCTTTCACGTTTTCCATCACCGTTAAAAATTCGCGACACCCACCTTGCTCACAGCTAGTACAATATCGAATCTTCGATCGTTCAAAACAATATCATTAATTTTTGATTATCTCCATAGTTTTAGATGGTCATGTTTGCACATCATCTTTGTTTTGCCGTCCGGCGTTACTCCGAAGGTAAATTTTAAGCCCTTTGCTATTTATAATGTTTATAAATGATTTACTTTGTCAGGTCGATTGTCCTATACTGCATAAGCTGACGACATACAAATTTATTTGGAGATTGTCTCTACCGATTATGCTAATAAAGTTCAACGCAAGCTCAATTTCTTAGCTGAGTGGTCCGAATGCTTTGGCTTAAAGTTAAACATTGAAAAATAGTGTGTTATGATTTTTTTCGATCTTCTACACCGTTCGAATAATTTTAATACATCGAGGATGATTATTTGAAGTTAGTTAAAAAATGGAATTAAACCGAGAACATTTTTGCGGAATAATTTTTTATAATCTTCAACAAAAATGTCTCGCAGAGTTTGTTTTGGTTTTCGGCAATGGAGTATCACTTAGTCTTAGCGATGATCCAAGAGCAGGTTCACCAAAAACGGCAGTCACGACAATGCTGTGCACAAGATCATCAACGAAGATCGACATGTGACATATCGCCAGATTGAAGTATTACATATTGGGGATTTCAAAGACCTCAATTCAAAAAATTTTACATAAAGAATTGTATGTAAAAAAATTAGTTTCCCGTTAGATACCGCATTTGTTGACCAAAGTACAGAAAGCAGCTAGGGATGATTTGGTGTCAAATAACTCTAGATTGCTTCAACACCGGAAACTCTAAGAACGTGTACAACATTGTCGCTTTGGTCTTAGATTTACTCATACGACCCAGAAAATAAACGCTGGTTGTCTGTTTGGGTGTTCCAAGGTGAAGAAAAACCATCAAAAGTCATCCGTTCTCGAAGTGTCTCCAAAAAGATGGTCGCGATATTTGTCTCGATAGCAGGTCATGTAGCAACAATTCTTCTGCAAGATCAAAGAACTGTTACTACCGATTGGTATACAACCATTTTTTTTGCTGCAGGTCATCTTTGAGCTTCGAAAAATCAACCCCGAGCGACGAATCATCTTCCACCAAGACAATCGAAGTTCGCACACAGTACGCAAAACAATAATACATTTTCCAAAAATATTCATCGAAGTTCCTGTGTTGTAGAATAAAATACAATTAAATTGAATATATATAATAAGTGTCTTAAGAATTAAAAGTACACTATCTTCTAGATTTAATTTGATTTTTGAAATAGCCATAAACCCTATTTTACTGCCACCGTAGATCTGTTGTGATTCTGATACCTCTCCGGAATCTCAGCTTTTTTTGTTGAAGTTGGCCTTAATTACGACTATCATAGCTTCTACATATTCTTAGTCGTTTCATCAATTTGACACTTTAGCCTGAGAAATTCCAGATCGTTTAGTTGATCGGGTCTCACCGTCACACATCGAATCTCCTTCCTCTACGGTGTTAACGCTGACAACTTTATATATATAAATATATATATATATATATATATATATATATATATATATATATATATATAAATGACCCCAGTTTATTCACCTTTTTGGCTTGCTTTTATATGAAGGGTCTTCGTATTGCAGTTTGAATCCTCTCACTTTAACATACTGTTTCCGCGAGCAGTAGAGTTCCATTTGACCTTGTAAGTAGTAATAGGCATTCGCTATAATATACATACATATTAAGTTTTGCTTTCTAGGTAGAAGAAAAAAATAGTTGAAGTTAAATACGAATGAATCTAGCTTTCAAAGAAGAATTGCATGGTCTACGTGGATAAAAATTTTCGATGTTTTTGTATAAATGGCATGTATTTATCCTCTAGAATTAACAGAGCTGGAAACAAATTAGATAAAATAATTAAGTTTGAAATAATAAAACGTCTCTCCAATAATTCCTCCTGGGAGGAAGCCAGTTAGAAAATTGATATGGGGCGATAACTTCACATCAACACAGACCACTATGAGATGGAACAGACATTAGCTGGTTTCCAAGGACCGTGAAATATATTAAGGCAGAATTGATCAATTGGTTACTTACAAAAACATGTTTACAACAAAATCAAGTCATGTGCATTAAGTATTTTATTAATTGTTGACTGTTAAATAGATTCAAAATTTTCGAAATTATCAAATATCAACACAGGTCAACAACTTTGCGGAGGATGGTGATAACTTTATTCAGAATTAATATTATTTAATACATTAACGAAAAGAAGTACTTTTTCCACTTTTTTATCCAAAGATCATTTGAATTTCAATAGTTCTACGTATTTCAAATCTTTTTCCTTGTACAATTGTTTTTTTCTTGTAAAAATAAATTTAGTAGACAGAAATATATGAATATGTCCATGCTAACGTTGTTTGTACATATTATAGTTCATGTGCTTTATATTTAATTTATTTTGTAAATTGAAAATGCCCATAAAAAAGATTTATTTTATAAAAATATAACATATAAAACAAATTTCGTATATAAAAATCTAACCGTGAGTACTCAACATGATCTTTCTAATTTTCTTCTGGCCATCATATTTCTTGCGCATCGACATACTTTTACACAACGACATTTGGGGGGAATTTGTTTTTTAACATTTTCATTACTTCTACTTGTATCCAAATCCTGAATATTTTCGTCCGTATTAGCATTCAAATTTAGTTTTTGTAATGTAGTTAGATCATCAGACTCTTTTGAAACAGCGGAAATTTCCTTAACAGGAGAAATTTCTTGAGCACTATTTTCATCCTTTTTTAAAAGTTCTTCTGGTACTTTCCAGACGAATATACTTCCTGAAGCACTTGTAGATATCACATATTTTCCGTCTGGACTAAAGCATACAGCAGTTATTACAGCTGAATGCCCTAGGCCAATATGCGTTGTTATTCCTAAAAACAAATTAGACAACTTTTAGGGATGAAATTACTGATTATAAAAAAGCTGGAATGAACTATTCTAATGCGCTTTGTGTTATAGAAATACAATGTGATCCGTCAACTGTATAGGTTGGCAATATCAAATTTTATGATGGATCGCTTACAATTGGCGACTTTGTTGGTTATGTTTATTGTTTATAACTGAAATATGTAACTAATTGACTTTAGAATATTCATAAGATAAATTATATTAGAATTTAATCATTCCATTTTTTTATTTATTATGAATAATAAAAACAGTTTTTATGACATATTTAAACTACACTTGATAATTAACATTTAGGTATTAGTCGTAAAAACCAAAAATGGGTAACACACAAATCTAGATATGTCTTACTACCAACCTCGAATAGTTGAAATATACATATTTCGACATTTATTTAAATATTTTTAAAAAGCTTTTTCAAATCGTTTCAAGCCGATTTTTATCATTTAAGAATTTCAACCGAAAAAATTATTTATTAAAAAACTTTTTTTATGTCTATTGAATTATTCTGTAATTTGGCTAATTTATTAATAACTTTATTTGTCTTTTAACAAATACACAATTAAGCAAATTTTACACCAAAAAGAATGCTGATTAAAGGACTTCCCTTAGAAAGTCCTAACGTCTAATGTTTTTCAATAAGACATAATTTTGAATAATTTGTACTATTGGCAATTCTGGGCATGATTTCAGTATTAATATCTGAATACCAACCCAGAGTATCTTGAGCACAATGGGCTATCGTTAAATCGGGTCAAAGCATTCCTGAACCCCTGTGGCTTTGAGGTAGTGGTAAGATAAGTTTATCAACACATTCTTTAATGTACGAGAGATAAGTGAGAAGTCTGGTAAAATGCAACAGGCGGTGTCACAATCGCAAATTTTAAGATGACATTTGTCAATAATACCACAAGGCAATATTAAAATTTTTAAACAGATCTGTCATTTAGTTTAATTTTGGCAGCCACTAAAAGCAAGCAACCTCTGAAATTTTTGCTAATGAGGAAAAAAAGTAAATTTCGTTTTTAATCAAATATTTCCCAAATGAGGTCACCCGAAATAATCGGCAAAATCAACAATATCGTATTACAAGAACGCAGGGTTAAAGTGAGCAAGATAGCTGAGATGGTACGTATCTCAAATGAACGTATGCGCAATATATTGGACGATGATTTGCATATGAAAAAAGTATCCGTGTTACGGGTGTCGCGGTTGTGTTGAGTTAATCAAGAACCGATACATGTGTCAACTTCAGAAGCAGATTTGTCGATGTTTAATCACAATAAAAAGAAATGTTTGAATCATCATAACTATGAACAGGATATGGATCCATCATCAGGATGCAAAAGAGTGCAGTCAGAGCCCTTAGTGGTGTATCCAGTACTACGAGTTGTGTAAACTTATTCAGAAAACACAAAATACTGACCCTCCCGTCCTTGTACATACTTACTTGCCTGGAATTTGTTCACAAGTCGCCGGATAAGTTCTGCAAAAATGGTGATTTTCACAAATATGAAACACGAAACCAGAGCGGTTTGGTGATACCGTATCATCGCATTGGGAAAAGTCAGCTAGGTTCGAATTACGTGGCCGTGAAGATATACAATGCTTTGCCTTATAGGTTTAGGAACCTACCATGGATTAATCTAAAAATATTAATAAAAAAGGTGCTGATGGAGAACGTTTTTTATTCGGTAAATGACTACCTGAAGCATAAATTTTGACATTGCCTTTTTGTGTTTTTTATATTTTTATATTTTCTTTATATTTTAATTGGTACTCTGGTGTATTGTTTTGTATAGGTCTTGCGGTTTTTAACGTGTTGTGAGCGCATTAATAGTGTTTTTATTTATCCATGATTGTTCCATGACGTGTATGTGTACATATATATCAATATATTATTATTATTATTATTATTATTATAAACAATGGGTTTCTACTAGCGAGCTTGTGCCAAAGAAGATTAAGGCAGCTTCATCGGCTTATAGCCACATTTTTTAGGATGTACGCTGTATAATCCACATACATTACCTTGAAAAATAAACGACGACTTTTTTCAAGTTATTGTATAATTTCAAGGCGAAACAACCGCATTTGCGAAAAAAAGATTCTATTTCGTTAACTCAATGCAAAGGTGCATACAGTGGCTATGGCCAAAATACTAGAATAAGGTTTCGAATTACTTTCACGTCCACCACATTTCCCAGTCCGAGTTCCCAGCAACTACTTCCTGTTTCTGAACTTGAAGAAATGGCTCTGCGGAAAGAGATTTGGCCGTAAAGGTGATCAATGCAATAAATGCCTAATTTGAAGGATTGGGTAAATCGTATTATTTACAAGGCATCGAAATATCAGAAAAAAGTTGAACTAAGTATATCGACGTAAAAAGCGACTACTTTGAAAAATAAAATGTTTCTTGTCCAAAAAAATTGTTCCTTGTTTCATTCTTACTAGACATTTCACTCCGTCCTCGAATACTTACTGGCTAATTGTACTAGTAGTCAAATTTGTCCAATTTATTAATTTTAAATTTGTTTATGTGCTACATAAAATTGTTGATCTGGTATATTTCATCGCCTATGACAATACAATTAGTTTCCGAAAAGAAATTTTTATACAACTTACGCACGTGTGTTACAAAACCGCTCTTTTATTGAATCGCGATTTGAATCAACAGAAACTTTGTAAAGCCATAATCCTTCATTTCTTTTAAATTTTTTATATTCACAATTTTGATACAATCAATTTGCATGCGTAATAATAATAGATACTATATTAGTGTTGTATCAAAGCATTTGTTTATGCTCTATCACATATGTGAAAGTTGCGCTGCATTGTAATTTAGAAATCAAAATCAAGTTTACTCGCACAAAGACGCACTACAAAAATATTTTAAAATTTCGATCGCGTAACAAAATAGTATTTAAAATGGCGATAAATACATACATTTATTTAAAAAAATTTATAGTTACAAAATATTGTAAAGTAATGCTATAGAGTACTGACTTGCGTACTTATTAGAGTGTAGTCGTGTTGTAACGTATGAACACACACATAGTTATATATAAAGACTGTTTCAAATTTCGCGGTATTTTTAAAGAATAAATAGAACACATAATTTGCATTCACTTTCAAAAACTGTTTATTGGTAATTGAAGTATCAGTTATGACATTTATATGCGAAAAATAATATCTGCCAAATGGCCTCCTCTTGCAGCTCCACAGACGTCCACTCTTTTGTTAAAATTTTAAATGACATTTTGACATAATTGAGGCTCTATCTCACCAATGACACGAATAAATTCATCTTTAAAAGCAGGAATCGATTGTGGATTGTTTTTATAAACTTGATTTTTCACATAACCCCAAAGAAAGTAGTCTAACGGTGTCAAATCACATGATCTTGGTGTTAATTGGCTACCAAGATCATCACCGTTTCTTGGGATTACATCCAGGAAATTTTTCTCTCAATAAATCAATCGATTCGTGTGCAAAGTGAGGTGTAGCGCCATCCCGCGCCGCGCGCGCGCGCGCGCGCGCGCGCGCCGCCGCCGCGCGCGCGCGCGCGCGCGCGCGCGCGCGCGCGCGCGCGCGCGCACGCGCGCGCGCGCGCGCGCGCGCGCGCGCGCGCGCGCGCGCGCGCGCGCGCGCACGCGCGCGCGCGCGCGCGCGCGCGCGCGCGCGCGCGCGCGCGCGCGCGCGCGCGCGCGCGCGCGCGCGCGCGCGCGCGCGCGCGCGCGCGCGCGCGCGCGCGCGCGCGCGCGCGCGCGCGCGCGCGCGCGCAGCTGTTGAAACCACATATCCTCTAGATCAATATTCATTAATTCAGGGCACAAAAATTCGACGATATTGATCACCATCGACAGTTACAGCTCCACCAGCAGCATTTTCAAAGAAGTAAGGTCCAATTACACCACCTGACCATAATTCACACTAAACAGTAACTCGTTTAGGATGCATAGGCTTCTCATGAATAATTCATGGATTTTCCTCACCCCAGATACAGCAATTTTGTTTCTTAACATAGCTACCAAGTTCAAAATGTGCCTCATCAGAAAACATTATTTTTTGAGAAAAATCAGCTGATTGTTCATTGATGAAATTGTCAAATGAACGACGTTTTAAATAATCTAATGGCTTCAGTTCCTGTGTTATTTAAACCTTATATGTCTTCGGAGCTAAATCCTTGTGTAAAATACACCATGTTGTTGATCCACCATAAGTCCAAGTTATTGTGAATGTCGTCTAATGGACATTTCAGGATCTTCAGCAACACTCACGAACCAAACCAATATTTTCTTATGAACGACCACTACGACTGTATTTTTCACTTTTTGATCTTCCACCGGTCTCTTGAAATTTTTTAATAATTAGACCAATAGTGCTTTCAGATGGACAATTATGTAAACCATAAAATTCACATAGTTTTCTAAAAACTCTTTTCACAGAACGCTGATTTTCATAAAATAATTCAACAATTTGAACGCGTTGTTGTTCCGTGTACGAAGCCATTTTTATAAATGTTATACATCACACTTTTTAAATGCCCACATACCCAGACAAATTCAGTGCGCCATCTATATATTTATTCTTAAAAAAAACCGCGCAATTTGAAACACTTTTACATTCATATATTACAATTTATTTATATTAGAGTTCGATTATTTAGAGAAGAAACTTCAAGGTCAATGCGCTCGGACGAAATTTGGTTTAGGACGAGTCAATTATGCGCTGAAGGGGCGACCCTGTTTGCAGTGGTGTCCATTGTTGTTCGTGTGTTTATAGTGTGTGTGCTATTTTCGCAGTTTTTACTTGTTAGCTTCATAATTTATATAAAAGACTATTTTTTCAAAACCATTTTATCAGTTCTATCTTTATTTAACTGGTAAGTGAAAAATTATGACGATTGAAGTAAAAAATATATACAGAAATATTAAAGTTAGGTTAAGTATTGTTTGGATGCCACCGTGTTACGCCTATGGTAGAATGTCATCGCGCAGATTTTGATGAGTCATAGTTTCTTCTCTAAATAATCGAACTCTGCACATATATCTGTAACAATAATATATTTATAACCATTTTATTAAAAACAAATGAATATATTTAAAGGAGAATATAACAAGTATATATTTCTTTAATTGTTTATATAATACATGTACATGCCAAAATAGTAATAATACATCTAGCGGAAATAAAATTCTTCAAAAAATGTTGGAAGCAGTAAAATTTGTTGCATCACGAATATCATAACATAGCTACGCCCCCACAAATTGAACATCGAGGGCAAGAGGACCTGTCTGGATTTCCAAAAGCAAAAGTTGCTTGATATTCAAACTGGTTTGGTTGGTCATCAATGTATCCATTTTTATACCAACTATATCTGCATAACTTGGTATATCGTGGATATATTTTACGCAAATCTACATACGTCGTTGTTTGCTAATATTATTTTGATTGGAAAATGAAACCGTTCCAAACTTGCAAATCATAAACATCCAGAGGTTGAATCGTTTCTGTGCTTTTTGTGGGATTCGAAAGTATTTGTCTTCTTTTTTAACAATGGCCTATCCATGAATCTAGCAGTAATACGCTGCGCTCACATGTCTTTTGCAAAAATACGTTTATAAACCAGTTTGTGAATACGTCGGATGTTAATTTTATAGAAGACGATGCTGTTACGACTACATTAAATAAGGATTCATGCACGCGGTTACCAAATCTTCCTTCTGCTTCCTTTGAAACAATATATAAAGGAGAAACTATTTAACTTGCTGCAGAAATTATTAGTAAAATTGTCTAGCTGTGAGTTTTTGATAATATGAACTGTACAAATGCATGGACTTACTTAAAAGCTGGTGGAGCTAAAGTGCGAGTTGAATGTATTTCTAGCAGGAAACCACTTTCATCCACATTACTTTTTTTTACTTCATTTACGAAATTATGTACTGGTCCCATATGATCTACTTATAAATTTGATAATTTTTCGCGAAACTGTTCTATAAGTCTTCTTAAAGTGTTGTATCCACTTTTTTGATCCCTTAAAATCGGCAAGGTGAACTACATGAGAGTTTTCGATTGCCCACTTACGTAGATCCATATTATGAAAAATAGCTCTCAATTCCATAGCCTGGGCCGGGTCTGATGTTTGCAACAATTTTTCTTTTTGAGTTCCTCCTTGTTCTAACGCTTTCTTCCACTTATAAAGTTACGAGGTTGATTGGATCTTCCTGTATTTGTTCTACACTATAAATAGGGATAGACGATTTCTCTATCCACTTTTCCAGTAATCAAGAGCATTTTGTTTGTAGTTTAAAGTAATAGTTGCTGTAGTTTCATCTAAACACAACGGTTTTCTTCCTCAATAAACCCTTACCGATCTTGTGGGTAGTTGAACTTCGTCAACGTATTGTGATGTGTTAGGGCGGTACATATTTCAAAACTTGCATCGTCTATACTTCTGGTTATCAACTCACATAAAATATCGTGTAGTTCTTGCTCATCACAATTGGGAATGGTTCGTTTGTTTCCAGAAATGTTATGTAGTCATTACTAGTAGTGTATGTAGTGTATGCATCGTACATGTAAATCGTTTGCTCTGTCTTTTTTTTAATATCTTATTTAATTCTATGATTTAATAATTGTAAATTATATCAGTGTCTAGTCCCATTAATTCCGGTCATATTTGTTTCTTTGCGCTATATTATCTAATTTTGATTTTGTGATGGTGTAAAGAAATCCGTAATTCTATATATCGTAAGTTTTTATTTACACTTTGTAACTGAGGTTTCACTAAACTGTTTACGTTTATTTCTTTCATCTATTTCTTTCACCCTGTTAAGATTTTTCGAACACTCCTTAATTGTTTAGTATTATTTACTATTTTTTGCTACTGTTATTGTAGCTGAACCTACAGTTGCACTTTCCTTTGTTTGTCTTGCTTAAAGTCTCTACAACTGCAGTGCAAGGGTAAAGTGTGTGTCCCTGTTTATTCCTCCTAACTTTTAATTGTTTTGTCAAATTTTTGCCATGAACCCATCAAAATGTATTTGTTGCAGTAGAGCAGATCAGCCTCATAAAATCATCACATTCAGTAAGGAATTATTTTAAATTGGCTTGTTGATATTTCCAATGCAGAAGCTCGTAAGATTCATTGTAAAACATCGGAATTGTCTTGTCGCTACTGTTCACAGCTTGGTGATGATTTAATCAGTTTAGCTATTATTATGAGTTTACAAAATTAAATTAAAGCGCTTAAGTCTGGCACGTCTAGGAACCTCCTGCGTATAGTATTTCCTCAGTCGAAATAGAAAAGATCGTACAAGAGGGTACAAATCGTGAAGGCGGTAAAACTAATTTAATTATTTACGACTTTAAAGAATCCAATAGCCCAACGCATGTGGATCAGATTAAGCCTGACAAGATCACTTGTTTCGTTTGTGTAAGTTCGATCCTAAAGATCCCAAACAGTATTGCATTTGAAACCCACGTCCAAACAGTACTTAAAAAATTTCGGGCGTTGAGGAGAATTGTAAATGGCGAAGTTGTGTGTTCTCTATAAATTGAACACTATTACAGCGAGAATTGAGGTAAACTTAAAATATAGAATAAGGACAGCATTCCTACTATCGTATCGCCGGAAAACTAAAAATCTCCAACAATTCTCTCGTCACACGTGGTATACATATATTACACATATACATATATGTGAATTTAATTATGATTTAATATTGATCACAGAAACGTGGCTCGAGTATTCTTTTATGAATTCTGAATATTTTCTTTCCTATTATACTATTATAAGATCTAACAGGAAATATACAATGGTCGGTGATTCGACTGGTGGTAATGTTCATGAACATCACCACCATGAACTGACGGGGTTTCTTTTCGCACTTTAGACACCTCCATACCTTCTTCAATTGCACCTCTAATTGATTGTATAATTTGCGAATGCTCCTTCAACTCCTTGAAATTTGTTTTACTAAATGCATTTATTCTCTCTGTCACGGACGCGAAAGCAATTATATTTTTTTGAGACTTTAACGTATATAACTTATTGAACACACAACTTTTTCTTCTAAAGTTTCTGCCGTAACTTATTTGATTTTCTCAATTTAAAGAATGTTAATAATCGTGCTTTGGATTTAATACTGTGGTGGTAACACACGAAGATAATCCTTTTCTATCTGAAGATCCCTATCATCCAGCATTATGCGTGGAAATTCAGTGTTTTACTTAGTCTACACTTCCCCAATTTCCTGTCACTCGGAGGACTCTATAATTTTTATAGGGCTAACTTTTTCAGGCTATATGAAGATCAACTTTATATTAATTGGAGCTTCCTTGACGAACATAATGGTCACTTAAAGTTGATATATAATCCCTTTTCACATTAATTTTCGTATTCTGTATACATATTTTGAAAACTAAGTTGTCATCATCGGCAAATAATTAAGCAGTGCCGCATCTAGAAAGCTACGGCAAAAAACCACACGAAACAAATTCCGTACACGATCTGTACCGCCGAAAGACAAAACAAACACATACGGTGTGCGTTTTGGCTCCATCAAAATTACGAATATAATGATGTTGATATTATGCTTAATGGATTCTATAAGAAACTCTATGATACATTTGATAGGTCTGTTCCTAAATACAATTGATCTGGTCATTGTATTTATCCCAAGCAACACAAGCAACAGTGTTATTTTAAATGAAAGTATTATAACGGCATTACGTACTATAACGAATTTAAAAGACTTTATGCATTTGCTACAATGGTACGCGTAATATTTAATACATTATTGTATACAATTTTAATCTACCTTTATTTCTAGTATTAAGAAGATTATAGAGTAGCTATTAATAGCTACTTAAAGGGTAAAGATGAAATTATAATTATATGGAGAAGACAATATTTGTCTCAACTAAAGCAAGAGAATGCAATGTAGTAAAATTTATTTTCTCGATGAAACATGGGTAAATGAAGACCATACAACATCAAAAATTTAAATCGATGAAAGCATTAAATGTGCATGAGAAGCTTTCAATGAGGGTGTGTCACAGGTTTGAAAAGTCCTAATGGAAAAACAAGACCCTTGATATTATTACATATTGGTTATCAGGGTTGTTTTCTTGAGGATGGCCTACTCTTATTTCCATCAAATGAAATAGATGATTATCTTGAAGAGATGAATGTAGAATTCTTTAAGAATTGATTTGAAAAAGTCTTACCTCATTTGGAAATTAATTCTTTTATTCTTATGGACAATGCTTCCTACTATTCTAGAAAGCTAGAAATTCATCAATGAAGAAATGTTATGTTTAAGAACAGTCTACTAAAAATAATATTATATTAGATTTGATTCTAATATGTTAAAAGTGGAATTATTGTATTTAGTAAAACAACATAAATTAAAATATGATAAGTACGTAATAGATGCTAAACTCAAAAACCAAACAATTTTGAGGCTTTCTCCTTATCACTGTGAGCTCAATCTTATAGTGCTAATTTTGGCCCAAGTAAAAGGAGAAGTAGTTGTAGGTAAATAATACATTTAAATTGGCATTAATGATTCTTCTAACGAATAGACATTTATTGTTCTTTCAATTACCATATTTTTATAGTCAAAATATAGTTTGCTTGTATGACTATATTTTACATTTGGTTGTGTAGTGGTTATTGTACTAATATAAACAACTATGCTCAGATGTATTAGACACCCCAGGTAAAAACCCTTATTCTCGGTATTATCCAAGTCTGACGGAAATTAACCGTAAAAATAGTTAATGGTATTTACAGAAATGCGTTTTTGAATACCCTAGTTAATCCCCTATTGAAAAGAATAGGTGGAAAGGGGAAATTGTGGATTTTAGAAATTTAGTGTCATTCTAGCAGTGTGTGAGCAACGTACGTTTGTGAGTTTGTGGTAGAAATCAATTAGATTATCCTATTTTTTCACGTTGTGTCAGTTATTTGTTAAAGAAAAATGCCTAAAACACGCGAGTTGTCGGTAGGGGAACGCGCCCAAATAGTGCTACTGCATTCCTAGAAGTTATCAATAGCTGCAATTGCAAAAAAAAATGTTCGCGATGTGCAGTCCGTACAACCATTAGTCGCTATCAGGAGAGTGGGTCGTTTGTTAACAGACCAAAAAGTGGCAGAAAACCCTGTACCTCGATTAGAGAAGACAGAATTTTACAAAGACTGGCTCTCAGTGATAGGAAAAAATCGTCGAAACAGTTCGCCAGTGAGCTGAAACAGCGTTATCGCGTAACAGTTTCTGCGCAAACAATGAGAAGGCGTCTCCAGCGTGCTGGTTTACGAGGGTGTAAAGCGCGACGTAAACCGCTTTTAACTGACGCTCATAAAAAGAAGCGGTATTTATGGACCAAACAACATGAAAATTGGACAATCGAGAAGTGGTCCAAGATTCCTTGGTCTGATGAATCAAATATCGAGGTATGTAAGTACATCTTCATGACTAATATTCTTATCGTTGTATGCAATTCAATCTACATGTAACATTAAACAAAATTAATCCTGTCTAAGTGCTAACTTTCTTCTTTTGCCTGGCAGCTTTGGGGACTACCTGGGACGCTATACGTTCGGCGTAGACAAGGGGAAGCTTATGAACTACAATGTATCATTCCCACAGTAAAATTTGGAGGTGGTAGTATCATGGTTTGGGGTTGTATGTCTGCATACGGTGTTGGAGAAGTGTACCTGTGCGATGGACGGATGAATAGCCAACGCTATTTAGCCATGTTGGAGGAAGTATTAGAACCGTCTGTGCTAAAACTATTCGACCAGGATATTCCACAATACATTTTTCAGCAAGATAATGCGCCATGCCACAAATCGGGAGCTGTAATGCGTTGGTTCGAGGAAAGCACAGTGGAGGTATTGAATTGGCCGCCACAAAGTCCCGATTTATCGCCCATAGAAAATTTGTAGCGTATCTTAAAAACTAAGATCACGGAACATAAATGCCTGTCAAAAGCAGAATTATCAACAAAAACTCGCGAAATATGGGCTGCAATACCACCGGCAGAGTGTTACAATTTAGTAGCAAGTATGCCTCGACGAGTGCGAGCTGTCATTAAGGCCAAGGGCGGAGCGACAAAATATTGATAAATTGTACTATATTACTAAATAACACTTTGTATATAATTTTCACAATAGTTTTATTTTCCTCACCTCTCTTTTGACTAAACTGTATAAACTATATATGTATGTACATAAATTCGTAAGGTGTCTAATACATTTGAGCATGGTTGTATTAGTAAATTTAGTTTTAGAATGAAAATTGATGTGCACGTATTTATGTTGAAATAAAAGATATTACAATTGTTTTAAACTTTAGAAATATGATTAATGTACATGTTATGTGCTCTCACAAATAAATTCCTCACTACAAATCCTCCAATATGTTGCTTGAGAGCCTAGAATTTTATTGAAAATAAAGCAATATACGTGATTCCACAAATAAATTCTTTATTACTAAAAGTTAAATTAAAATAATTTGAAAGAATTACTTTAATAACTCGTATATATATGGAATTTAAAAAAAAAGTTAATATAATATAATGTACATTTTGTTAACAAGGTTAATTCAAAATAACCTGCATTCATTTTCAACATTTAATATGAAATGAAAACAAACCAATTAAGCTTTCATTATTATTGTTATTATAATAATCTTTTTTGAGGTTATTTTTTGATTACGGGTAAGTACAATAGTTGTGTATGTGTAACTTAGGCTTTCGTAACTGATATTTTAAGTCAATATTTGTCAATTTATTCGTGATACATTGAAATAGGGTTAGTTGGTCTGATTCTGAGGTTGACAATTTTCGTTGTTTAACCTTAAATGAGTTGTGATTGATAACTTTAGGCATCTATTAGTAGTTTAAAATATATATACAGGAACATTTAAATACAGATGAGGTCAGGATACGGTAGCATAAAAGTTTACATTTGGATTAAGACATCTTAACGTTTTCACCCAGAAATACAATGGAGTTTTCAACGTAAGGTAGAAACTACCATACTACTACTAAAATGTTGCGCACATATTGCTTCGTTTCTGACATTTTTCCTAATGGCGTTACCATGAAAAAAAAAACTAGAAACCCCAGTCTAACCTATTCATCGTCTCTTGTTGATGCTGTTAGAAGTTGGTCAAGTAGTGAAAACAAAGAAGATGAAGATATGTAAAACGGGACTTCCGAGCATTGCCTTGTGGTTGTTTAGATTTAAGAATTAAAGTCCTTCACCACTAACATATGTACATTAGAGTTGTTTTTTACTACTAATAATACTTATAACTCGAACGGTAAAATATATTAGAAATAAAGGAAAATAAATTATCAATTTTAATATTGTTTTTACATACATCATCGTAAGCGGTAAACAAATTTAGCGCAAAATTAATTTTAAACTTTAAAAATAAGATTATTATTGGATTATTAAGAAACCTAAGTGTCTGTATAAAGTATTCTTTGACATATTTGCTTAGCAAAAACTTACCTTCTTGATATTTCCATAATTTAACTATTTGATCATTTCCACCAGTTACAAAAAGTGACCCATCATAGGATATATCTAAACAGTTGATAGCTCCAGAGGGCGAACCTTCCAATTCTCTAACGAGGCTTCCATCCAAAACCTCCCAGTAAGCTACTTTTCTATCAGAACCCGCAGTCATTATTTGTACACCAGTAGGAAAATATCGGACACACATAAATAGGGTGTTAGCAAAAAGTATTTGTTTTCTAACTTGACGAATAACATCCCATATAATACAAGTACCATCTGTACTCGCGCTCGCTGCTTCATCGTCAGTTAAATTAATGTGAATAGCGGACACAGGTCCTTTGTGCTCTTTCAAAGTACACATTAATTCTTGGCGTGTAGGTGTTATATTCCACAGACGAACCTGACCTTCACAACCCCCACTAATAAGTGTCTTACCATGATGTGTAGTCGCCAATGCCGACACTCCTTTATTATGAGCATTCATTATTGCAAATATTAGGCGGCCCGTTAATGGTGTAAAAGATCTAATCACACCATCGTTCCAGGCTGATAAAATTGCTTTACCATCATGACTGAAAACTACACTAGAGCATATAAAGTTAGGTACACATATCCTAAGTAGTTCTTGTAATGTACTGATACTCCAGATACGAATATCGTTCTTACTTGTGGTAGCAAAAACATCAGAAAACTGACTGAAAATGAAAATTTATATATATGTATATATGTATATATATATATATATATATATATATGTACAAAAAGATTGGTTTATATATGTATAAGTATAGGAACCAGCGCTCTCGTGGAGCCCGAGCTACTCCCAAATAAAAATATGTGATAACATGCCGAGAGTTGCGTGGTCGCAGGGAATTGCTGTTATTGCTGCTAATTAAATAAATATGGGAAAGTATAAAATAAACTCGAAAACAAAAAAAGTAGAAAAGAACACGTATGAGGTTCTGCAGTTGAAAGGCAAGAAGTCTCCAGGGAAAAACAAGCTAGGAAGGCAAACGAACCAAGCGCATTTAAGCACGTGAAATTACGTAAATCTGTGAGCATCAGTATCGAATAGGAGGTGGAACTGATATTCGACGGAGAGACTCAATCCCCTAAGTGATCTGGAATTTATTTTCAAAGCTAAAATCCTAAAGCTAATGAAACAGGACTACGATTACATAGAGATCAAATCCAATATTATTAAATATAAATACGATTTTCTAAGGGGAATCCATACATACCCGTTTTCAAATATGTAAGCACAACTAACGGGAAGATCTTACATATTCGAAAAGAGAATACAAGTATGGATCCAGAAAATACGTATGCAGAACACCTATATATCAACCTTTAGTGAGTACATTAATCAATCGCATGCTTCATCAAAATTATCTTCAAGTAAGGAACATTATACAGTGCAAGAATTAATGACAATCATGAAAACTAATACCAAAATCATGATTCGTATGTAATGATGCAACAAAAAATACATGTAGGATTTGTATGTAATCCTGCGCCAGCAACCAACATCATTAACAAGATAATGCAAATAGATGCAAAATCAAAGGGGTGTGTTGGAATATGATTTAGTATTTATATACTTAGTTCTTAAGTTGGCAATATAGATTAATAATGGATAACTAATTGAGTATACGTTTACTTTTTTCTTATGTTTAAGTGCTATGTGAAATAATCACTTACAACCAATTGTGTTAACAAGTGCAAGTATATAACAATAGAGGACATAAAAACGCCATTATTTATTATCAACACTTTTAATTATTTTAAATCTTTAACTTCTCTTAGATTTTGGCTGCATTTCAATTTTCATTTATTTTCTATCCCAACATTTAGTAAAATTACTTTATATCTGGCAGTTCTGATGCTAATTACAAGTCTAAAGTTTTTTGCAAAACTCCTAACTACTCGATCAAATGCAAATTAAAAAATTTTCTCAAACCAACTTAAAATAATTGAACAACTTACTATGGAAAGGCGACGTCATATATGGTGGAGGTATGGCAGGTTATCACAAGTGTTGTTTGAAAAGTTGTCAGATCAATTGAAAACAATTCGCAGTTAGTAGTTCCTACAAATATTTCATTATTGCTGTAATATACCATTGACGTTACTCCACTTTTAACATGCGTAGTCTTGAGCTTTTGAAAATATAGAACAGTTTTAATTAATTTACATCACAAATTATTGGTGATATTTATTTATTTATGGGTAAACAACAATATCTCTTTAATGTGTTTTAGTTAGGAACTATAGAAAACATAATAAAACTTACCACAAGTAATTCTGGCATTGAAGGCAATTTGTATGCTAATGAAGTTGGTTCACGTACATTAACTTTCTTTTCCTGAACTAAATCAACTGTACCGTCGCCAGCTCCAATAATAATGTTTCCATTTTCCATCAGTAATAATGAACGGACACCTAATAAAAATTTATGTCTATAATTGAAACGTGGTATACACAAAACCTCATAGATATCAATCAACAAATTCTGCAGGAAGCACAAAAAGTTATTTTAGGCTATAACTCTATAGTACTAATTGTAAGTTCACTGTAGTAATACCTTAAGCGCAAGTAAAAATTAAACGTGTCGGAAATTTTCCGCTTTAATAGATCTTGATATGCAGATGCAATAAATGTAAAAATAATTATTTTTAAGAGATATTGTTAAATATTATATAACAATCAATATCTTTTGATTATTTTATGTACCTACGTTAACACATTTTAAATACGCAGGTCGTCCGGAAACTGATACCGTTTTCAAATAAAACTCTAATTAAAAATTTTTTACAAAATCTTTTATTTTACATTTTCATATGGTATGCTTTTCTACATAGTTCCCATTTAAATTCAAATATTTATCATATCTTGTACGACAGCATAATAGAGTTATTTCGCTATTCCATTAAGAAAAGTTCTCTCCTCTTCTTTTAGCTTTTCATTGTTTTGAAAATGTTTTCCTCCCAAAAGCTCTAGTTTGGTGAAGAAATGGTACGCTGATCATTAATTTCCCAATGAAACTTTTGAACGATTCTTTTCGCTTTCACAGCAACTTGAGACCGCGCATTGTCATGCAGAAACACGTTAGACAATATTCTGCGCCTTCGATTCTTAATCGACATCTGCAATTTTTCAGTGTCTCGTAATACGCATCTGCGTTTATATTGTCATTCAAGGTCTCAATAAGCAAAACTCCTTATCAGTTTGAATTTTTTTGTCTAGTCGGTGAACCAGCACGACGCCACTGCATAAACTGACGTTTATTTTCATACAGAGCATAAAAAAGGCCAAGTTTCATCCCCTAAGACTATTAAAGAAAGTCATCTCCTTTATTTGAATAGAGTTCTAAAAATCTTAAAGCAAAAGCCATGCGTGTCTGTTTGTGTTCTTCTGCGAGTATTCTAGGAACCCAATCGAATGCTTTGAAAAGGTCAAAGAAAAGTACAGCTACTTTTAGTTTTTGAATAAGCAAATCCTTTATGAATTGCACAAAATCAGTACATGCAGTTACTGTAAAAAATCTTGTCTGTAACCATGTTAACTGCTCAAAAATATTTTAAATTTGTTACAATAATTAAGCAATCGCCTTCTTAAAAACTTCAGTCAACTTTTTTAAAAATAGGGACAACAGAAGAAGTTTTCGGAGAATCCACAAACTGGCCAATCTCTTTGGAATAGTTTATAAGATTTGTTACTAGAGCTATTTTCCCAACCTCTAGTCAATTAAAAAGTTTCCGGTTATCACGAAAAGCTTATTTTTTCATGTATTGAGAAAGTGAAACTGGTAATGAAATAAATGAGTTAGGGCATTAAGTTTTTTATTAGTTTCCAGCACATTCAAATTAAACGCACTTAGACCAATAATGCTGATGTACCATTATGCCATTTTTTAATGATCTTTCTCACGATTCTATAGGTCAGTTCCTGTAATAGGCTCTTCATACAACCAATCAGTTAGAAAAAGTTTGAGATTGAAGAATAAGTGAATTAGAGCCAAATGACGTATAGGGTTGTTGAAGCGTAACCAGAAATATTAATTGATCCATTTTTTTCTCGAACAACTTGAATGATGTAAAAAATAAGTTGTGATGAGAGAAGTTTTTCAAGGAATATTCCATGTCGTTTTTCAGAAATCGTTTTCTTAAAATTGCTTTGGTAGAGATAATAGTGTTCTGTTAACGTCGATCAAATTATCTTGGCTCTCTTTATGGACGAGCTACCGTAACAAATCTGTACAAAAAAATTTAACTTGGTTCTTGTTACATAGCTTTAAATTATCGCCTAATACTCGTCATTCTTTCACGTTTTTATCGTAATTCGCGCATCATGTTCGAGTTTCATACCACAATGTTTAACTTGGGGACAAATTGATGCTTATGTAGGAGCATCGTCAATTTGCTGGATATCAGTCAAAATTTCAATATTAGTTTACACATGAAGTTTATGCTCATTTGCATAGATTCTAATATAAAATTCTACTATAAAGTTCCTGTAAATTGATAGGTAAATAATCCCTTTAAAAAATTCAGAAATCTCGTCAATTTTTATGAGATATACTTAAAATAACTAATTCTTTAAATTGTTGCGTTATGAATATTAGTTTTTGTAAAAAAATATTTTAAGTGTTTCGAAAATACAATCACTTAAAAATATAGATAAACAAAATTTACCTTTACTGTACAAATCAACGACTCCTTCTGGAAGTTTCTTTCTTGAAATCTTAGCGAAGCATCCTACCATCATAGGTTTCTTAGTAGGCTCTAATATATCTACATCATGATGAAAATTTAATCGAATTTTTAATACGTCGCCCGTGGTAGTTCCACAATAGCATATTTCATCTCGTTCATTGAGAACCATACACATTATAACGCGCTTCAATTTGGAGAGTGCGACATCGACACCACGAACGTTACGTCCATGTCTATCAACGCGCCACACAATTAAAGTTCCGTCGCCTCCAGTTAGAAAGCAAGCTTCTCTTCTATTAGTTGTACAAAGTACGGTGGCATCACCTTGTACACCTCGACTTGCGGCACTACCACACAGGGGTTGGCCATCTTGTACATCCCAAACAACAACAGAACCACAATCTCTACCTCCCAATGATATTAAATAACGATCATTAAGTGAGAATGCTACTGCTTCTACACGTACTTTATGCAACTCATGGACAGCAATTGTAGCACGTTCGTAAAAATCCCATAAAATCACTTTCGCCTGAAAGAAATTTTACTTTGACTTCGAATATACAATTTAATTCCAAACAGCTTGTTGAGTTAGGTACTGTTAATGATATGGCATAAGAATGACCAACGAAAATTGGACATCTTAATACAGAGTAAAAGACTATAAAAAATAACATATCATTTTACAATTTTATATGTTCTCTCAATTAAATATGTTACATTCACTTGGATGTTTTCACATTATTGAATCTTCTCAACTACAAGGATAACGCGTTCACTGTTTTCTTATCAGCATTTCTATATTACGAAAACGTTTATTTTTTCCTATCTTATTTAGTTATAAATTTCAAATCGATAGAACTAATGAGAAGAAATGGTAAGAAACTATAATCGGTGTGCTTTTATTGAGCATAATTAATTCCCAGTAGAAAGCATGCGAGAGCATCATATATAACTATAATATATAATCAATTATCCAATTTTCAAATTCAGGATATTTTCTTAATACAGAATTGTGGGATTTTTGCAAAATTTGGAGAAGTGTTGACTAGGTAGAACATATTGCGGTAGTACCATCCTTCTGTGTTCAAAAGAAGCAAACTAGTTTCATTTGAATACAGAAGTATGTACTACTAGTTTACGATGTGTTTCCTCCATAACCGTACAACTAAATTTTTTTGAGCAATAATGTGATCAGAATTGAATTAGGGCATGAAATGTATTAAATATAGAGTTTCTTTAATCGCAAATCTTGCACAGGTAAATGCCTAAGTGAATAAATATACAATTTTGTGGTTTTGTTATAAATAAAAATCATACGCCCGACGTCTGACGAACTCGTACCGGGTGCCGGTAAAACTGACCATTTCTATTCATAATTTAATTCATTACAACCGTTTCGTAGCCTAAATTTCCTAGCAGATGATTGTATATACAATGTAGATTCTTTGATTTTTTAATGCTTGATAAAACACGTTTTCCAGGCAATTTAATTTCTATTCTTTTTAGCACTTAATGTTAGGAAAAAGCAAAGAATAGGTGCTTTAGTATAAAATAGAAAAACATATTTTAAAACTATAGGATGAAAATGGATAACTTGAAGATTGCCTTGAAGAAAAATTTAAAATGCTATCATCTGCTAATTAACATCTAAAATAAAAATTAAGATCGTTAACAAATAATAACAATATTAATGGCTTGTCGGAAAAGTCAAGACGTATTGTTTTCGTTTTTCGTATAGATCATATATTAATATATAAAAAAATCGTTCAATTATATACATATATATATATTGATCGCTGTTTTTCAATAACCTTTCGCTATCTTTTGGTGTACTTTATAATTCCTTACTCACATCTATCTTAATCGGTAAAAAACTTTATTCACAGTCTAACGTTACACAATGCATAAAATTCTGAAGAGAACGAAACTATTGGAAGTTTAAAGACATAAGATCCGGTGAATATGGTGAGTATCATCCTATCCAAGATGCAATAATTTCTCATGGGCGATCAAACTTGTTATGCTCTTGCCTTGTTCCTATACAATACTACTCCGCTACAGTTTTGGGCATTTATGGATGACGAATTTATTCAGACTCTCCAATTACAGAGAGTATACACTTACATTAATTGCTTAGTTCCTTGGTAAGCGTTCTAAAAACATAACACCATTCTAAAAGCATAACCTTCGTCTGACGAATTTCTACTTTTGTGATGTTTGAAGTGAATCTTTGTGTGAGGGCCGAAGCTTATTTCGTACCACATTATTTTAAACAGGAGCATATCGTAGATATTTATACATGTCGTCAATTCAACTTCCTTAAATTCATCAGGACAATAAAGTAAGTAAATGGGAAAAACTCCAGCACTTGCGTAAATAAACTAGCGTCATCTACTACAAAAATACGTTATGACTTTACCAACAACCAAATAATAGACGTTACATGTAAAGTTTTAAAAGATTCTAGTGTAGTTTTTTTGTAGAAAAGCTATCAGGAACAACTACTATATACAATAACGTTAAATAAGGAAAAATTTGACACCCTTTTGTATAATTCTACTTCTAAACTTGAGAAAACTAACCTATATTGTAAATTCAGCTATGTTTAATATATCCGATAAAAAATACACCCAATATTATTTATTTTGTAAGTTACATATGTATATGCTAAAGAAAATAGGTATATATGTAAAGTATTAATTACTAGTACACAAACATGATTATACAATAGTTGTACAAAACTTTGTAATATACAATTGCTGTTTTCATTCCATGAGCTCCGAACAACTCTTTTGTTTTACGTCTTAAGCTAGTTATTTACAAGCTCAATGACGGTGTTAAATTACAAAAGTTTTAAACAATTATATGCAAAGAAATAATGGAAATGAGAAAATTGTATTTAGTGACAAGTCAAATTCCTTAGCTGTCATAAATCCTTTCCTTAAATGACACATTTCAAGTTACAAAGCCAAAAACAGCTGTTATCGTAAAGAATATCGGCCTCGCTTGGGATATTATTGAAGAGGGTTAGAAGTTGCCGCAAATGGTATTCAAGAAACCATATAAATTAGTATGAACACAACTAACATCATCTTACATAAGCATTTGAAGGTGTGCAAGCTTTCACATTAACTTGACTCCAGTTCAAAAGGAGAAACTTAAATATAGTGCGATGATCTCAAAAAAGAACAACTGACTTTGAAATACAAATATTACTCATAACATTAGAAATATTTAGACTTCTCTTCACATATAGTGAAAATACAGAAAAAAGCCTGTACATGTTTCAATAAATTTCGAAAATTCAATTTAAATTACTACTAAAATGTACCCATAAAATGGCCGAAGATCATCCAAATCCGAACAATATATAGTATTATTCGTTCGCAAAGTGTCATTGTTGGGTATTCTTATACTATACCATAATGATATAAAATACAGAGTAATACTACAAAATAAAACTGCATACTTAGTTAAAGAAGTTTAAAAACTTGCACAAGATAGTATATTTCTATATTTTTTGTTTATTTATTATTTTTCTATGTCATTATTAAAGTTGCCAACAATAAATTAAAATATATAGTATTTACTATTTAATTTTGCTTGAAAGTTACCTTAAAACCAATATGATTTATTTGTCCAGAAGCAACGTATTTTCCAGAAATAGAAATATCAATAGCAGAGATTGTATTTGTATGCCCATTTAAAAAATCTTGTTCTTTAGATGCCCAATGAAGAATAGATACTTTATTACCCAAAGGATAAACTACATGCTTTCCATCTGGGTGCACACGAAATCCACGTAATATTGTTCCTGAAAGTTAACGCCATGTTTATAAGTTTTAAATATTTTCTTCATATACTACCATCAAAACCGATAATGGATTGTATGTGTAGATCTTTCACTTCACCTTCTAACACCTGAGCGTCTGTCATCGTAATATTTGTCTTTCAATATTAAATAAATTCCTATTAAGACTATAAAAATGTAGATTAATACCATTAGATATTTAGCTGTTTAAAAATGACGCTAGTTTCTATAACAACGCACATGCGTACGGCAGTCAATATGAAAAACTAGGTTATGTTTAGGAAGTTTATACCATGTAATATATAAACAAATATAGTATACAAATAATAATAAATTATAAGTTATAGATAATTCTAGTTATACATTATTTCTGCATTTCGGTGATTGTAGTTGTAAAGTTACTATAGTAAGCATGACATTATCTGAAGCAGAAAAAACATTTATTCTTCATGGTGTACAAGTAAAAGTAGAATATGAGAATCATTGATAAATATAAAGAATATGTTATTTCAGGAAAATTTCAGAGTCGATGGCAGAAGTAAAGAGGATTACAGGCCTATGGAACTTGAAACAAATATTATTCCACATGCATTTGGATCTGCTAGATTAAGACTTGCAAATACCGATGTTGTAGTAACTGTTAAAGTGGAAATTGATGTTCCATATCCTGACAGACCAAATGAAGGCAAGATAGAATTTTTTATTGATTGGTAAGACATGGTTACTGATATAAGATTTATTAATGACAAAAAATAACAAGTAATACAATATATAAGAGTTGTATCAACAATATATTAATTTTTAAAATTCGATATTTGGGAAGATATTTTTTATCTCTACAAGAGATAATATGTCTAAAATTTATATTTAGTGATTGTTTTATTTAAGTTCTGCAAATGCTACACCAGACTTTGAAGGTAGAGGTGGAGAAAATTTAGCAACCGAAATAAGTAATACCTTAACATCAGCTTATAGTTCTAACAACGTGTTTGACTATACAAAATTATGTATTTTACGAGGACGAAAATGTTGGAAATTATATGTCGATATATTGGTAAACCTATTAGATCATTAAAACACAGTAAATACAATGTTGAGTTATAGATATTGGAATGTGGTGGCAATTTATATGACGCAATATCACTAGCAATAAAAGCAGCACTTTGGAATACCAGTATTCCGTTAGTTAAAAATGTTACTATTGATGGTAATAATGTTGATATGAACATATCTGAAAATTTAAATGATTGCATTAAACTAGATGTATCTGCAGCTCCTTTATTGGTAAGCTTTCTAAGACTACATTTTCTTTATAATTGAGTTGAGTGTTTGTGAAAATAATGCAAATATTCACTAAAACAAAACGTGTTGGTTTTCACAAATAAAATTTATGAAGTTTCTATGTTGTGCATGCATTATCAGTAGTTATGATTGATAATATGCATAATTTTGTTTATGGAAACACGCATTATTTTATTTCATTGAACATTTGCTTCTTCTTTACATTAAGCATAATAATTTCATTTTGCTTTATGTTACTGAATGCAAAATTAAATTTTTTTGATCTTAATTTTCATGCCACTTTTACTGATATCGGTAAAATTATTATGTGCATCTTCGTATAATAGCACATATTTATCTACTTTCTGTTGTAAATTATTTCAGTCTAGACAGATATTGTCTTTTCCATATAATTATTTCATCTTTCTCCTTTATGTAGCTATTCCTAGCTCTCTTCTCATAACTAAAAGTAAAGGTAGGCGAAAATTGCACACTAATGTATTATCTTACCGAAAATTTATCTCCTTCGATAACCTATGTAATGTCTGCCTTGAAAACTTCGGCTTCATTGCTATTTACTACTGTCAAAATTTTGTTTAATGTAGGAATCTAATTTTTAAAGAAAAATGAATGGACTGTACATCTAATCAATGCTTTCATGTTATCATTTACATGATCTAATATACATAACTCTCTTTCTTTTATAAGATTTCGGCTCTTGAAATTCTTGTTTAGCGTGCTCTTGTAAAATATTATTATACTAGCTCTTTATATTCCTGTAAAAATAAACATTTTTAAATAAATATAAACATTTAATTTAATTTTATAACAATGTTATCAGCTGTATCGGCGGTTGCCTATACAGCTTGTATTTTGGCGTAATTCTGGTACTGTAGTTTATATATTTTGAATATATTCAATGGCTTCTCTTCAGCTTTCTTAATGGTGACTCTGCCATCCTTACGATTATACATAACAAATGCACGTTCTCTAAAACTACAAGAAATTATTCTTGGAAACTATAACATCAAACTTGTTCAAAACAAACTCAGCTGCAACATATGTAGCAGTTGTATGTAAATAAGGCTTGAACTTCACAATGTTTATATGTGTTTAACCAATCAGAAAACGATCACGTGCTGATCAAGCTTATTTATTAGTTTGTCTGTTCATGGTACAGACTATAGTATTGGGAAAAACTTTTTTATTTCAATAACCGACTACTGGAGTATTCAAGTGATTTAAAAAACCGGATGAACATCGAATAATCACTCGAATGATGATCGTCTATTTTAAGCATATTCGACGGCATTTTAGGTAGTATGGCATCAATATGTTTCCTTTTAATATTTAATACTTGCATTTATATTTAACAAACGCATATATTGTTTACAATATTATAATAGAGAGGTTCCATCTAGCAGTCAAGATAAAATTTGAAGCTACCGACGATTAAACATTTTTATTGGCTATTTGCGCTAACTTCAGGTCAATATAACCGATATCATGAACAATTGTAAAGCAGCGCTGTATAAAAAATTACTTTGCTTTACAAAATTCCAGTTGGGGTTGATTATTTTCCTATAAGAATTTCTATTCACTTCTTAAATTTTAGTAGTAGAAGTATATTTTAATATCTTAATTATATGAAGGTGAATTTTATATAATGTATGTTGAAAATCTGGCATCCCGGATAGATTATGAATTCTTTATAGTTTGTAAATCAGCAAAAACGTATAGAATAATAAAAATATTAACCTTATTTTTTAGTATTACTTCTACTGAAGAGTGCATTAGATATGAATTTGTGTTTATTTATACTTCTAGTCTCCGTAATAAAATATTTTCCAAATAAAAGTCTTTACGCATAGCTCAAAGTATTTAAATAATAAAGGCCTTTCAATGTGGTTCAATACCTATAAACATATTTTTGCTTGGTCAATAAGGTTGATATATAACCCCCTTCCACAATTAACTATTTGTAAATTCTGTATACGCATTTCGACAACCAAGTTGTCATCATCAGCAGATAATTTCAAAGTGTCGCACCTGGTAAAACACGGCGAAAAAATTGTACGAAAAATACACTCCGTACGCGATCCGCACCGGTGAAAACCAAGATGTGCACTTGGTTTTCAACGGTGCGGATCGCGTACGGAGTGTATTTTTCGTACAATTTTTTCGCCGTGTTTTACCAGGTGCGACACTTTGAAATTATCTGCTGATGATGACAACTTGGTTGTCGAAATGCGTATACAGAATTTACAAATAGTTAATTGTGGAAAGGGGTTATATATCAACCTTATTGATCAAGTCAATCAACCACAGGCTCCATCAAATTCAACAATATTTTTGCTTCTTCTTTGGTAGTTAGTTATACTAGCTCGAACATAAATAATGCAAGGCCCAAGTGTGAGCATTTTAATGTTTATATACAACATATTAAATATTAAAAAATAAATAAGTATAAGACATTGATAATTGGTATTTAAGTGCAAAATACATGTTACTACTATACTTCATCCGTGTCAACAACATAGCGTTGGCAAAGATATGGCAATATTTTCAGGTATACGATTGGACAATATGAATAAAAGTTCATAATTATCAACCCTATTAAAATTAATTAAATTAAAAAACAACAATTTGACTACAATTCATCTACAACTAAGTTACACTAATTGACTATTTTTCCGAGCAAAACTTTTGAATTTGTTTATTGTGTGTAATACGCATGCATATCGTAGCCCTCACTACTATGTTTTTAACGTAAATGGAGTACACGTATTATAAACAAACTTATCGTGAAGGCGTGGTAAATCTGTTTACAAAATAAAATAATGTTTTCTGCTAAAGTAAATTTTAAAATACGTACGCGCGTGTCAGTGGAAAGGGAAAGTTTTTCATTTAAAATTGTGGTTGGGATTGCTAATTGCTATAGGACTGATAAAGCAATTGTGCCCTCACTTATTTTAACGATGTTTTCTGTTATCCAATTATTTAATATTATCGAGTTTTTCTTACATAAGCGAATATTCTCAGAAATTTTTGAAATTCAGGCTTTTTTATTAAAATGCCAGTGAAGCAAAATAATCTACAAAACAAAATTTTTTAAAATATATTATAGATGCTTTTTGTGTAAAGGCTCTAATGGTTTTTAAACGTCTATTTTAGGTAACATTGTGTAAAATTGGTGATCAGTGTATAGTTGACCCTACTTCAGCGGAAGAAGAATGTTCACAAGGCGCACTAGTTACTGCAATTTCGAAGAATAAATTCAGTACTATACTACAAACTGGAGGTGGATCGTTACATCCTTTGACATTCATAGAAAAATTGAAACTGGGTGCTAAAATTGGTAGTAGATTAGATGAAGCACTATCAGAAACTCTATCCAAAGTGAAAGATGAAAGAGAGATAAGTTTTTTAAATTAAATAGAAATGATTTTATAATTTATGTTTAAAAAAATAATAAATTTGAATACTTAGTTTTTCTTGTTTGAATTAATCATCTCGAATTTTATAACTTTAATGTAAGGTGTTTGTATATGAAACCTTCAATTGTACTTTTGCCGTAGTAAGCCATGCAGATATATAATTTGAATTAACGGCATAGTGAAAATAATGTTCCACATAGACCCCCCCCCCCCTCAGCACATCTGGTACTCGTGCTTCAAATTCTTCAAGCTCGTTTTATTTGTATACATCACCAAAGTTTCTCTAGTTTTTAATGTAAAGTTTTATTCTTTAATTGAAACAAGACTTCAGCGAAATCTTAGTAAAAAATGCGAAATCGACTGAAAACAATTTGAGATTGATTTTTGAAGAAGAAATTCTGTGAGTAATATAAAACGTATTTGTAATGATAAATGCAAAAGATGCCCACTACTCATACCAACTTACGAAAATGTTCCCCAAAAGGTAATATACAGGTATCAGAGCCATATCGAGAAGCATACTACAAGCGGAACTACAAAAGCTTTAGAATAGAGCTTCAATTTTCACTCATTCAAATAATTTTTACCACATTCTATATACTTCTCTATTCTTTGTAATCAGTCATCAAAGCAACTATTTTATAATATTTCTTCTGAAAGCTGAGCACATTCGTTATCCCATGCCTTAAGAATATTCTTATTGTTTTAAAATCTCCTCTTCAGACTGTTCTTTACATTCTAAAACTGCATAGACGCATTAGCGAAAGGCACACTTTGGCGTACCACTTGCGGTTACCCTCTTTTGTATTTCCAACACCACGCTTCACAAAATCGTATGGTAATGAAAATAGACACCATTTTTTTCTTAACGTATCGAGATTTCCATATAAATACAGACATACCTTTATCTTCAAGATGCTTTAACATAGCGGGAGGAAACAAACCTTTCTTGCTCAAAGATGTTTGTGCAAAACGAATTGCCGGTGCATGAATACCAGACACTATTCTATTTCGCTATAACCTACATATCTATCGGATTCGAGTATGTTTCTGACAACGCCCAAGTTTTTGGTAACGGACGATGTTGATCATGACTCCATAGTCGTCTTCCAAGCTGTAACTTCTCTATGGGACTGCATATACCACCTATGTCATGGAAAATCATTGTCTAGTGTAGAATTACCTAGTAAAAGTTTTAAGAATGTATAACCAGACGCGGTCAATAACTTGAGTAGATTAGACAACGACGTGCTCGGTAAGTAAGTCTAGTAGACATAAGACAACTAATTAATAACGAAAACATTCATCTTTACTTTTACTGTTAATACATTTAAATATTTCATAGTGTAATTAAAACAGTTTAAGTCACGTGTAAATACAAGAATGAATTGATAAATTTATAACCAACTACAGAAGTAAATAAAATTCGAAATACTTTATTAAACACAACTTAATATATTTATTAAAACCTGCACTGATGATAGCCCTTCAAAAAAAATCATCTTGCTGTGTAAGTCAAATCTTCTACCACCTCTATGTTGGAAGAAAATTTACAACTATTGAGATTATTTTTCAGGTGATCCAAAATATGATAAACAAGTATAGCTAAGTCAGGTGAACACGGAATGAAGTTCAAAATATTTTCATGACGATGTGAGACTTGTGCAGAGAAGCATTGTTTTGTAGAAACAAAGCACTTATGGGTAACTTTCTTTTTTTTTTCCTTAATATGGTAATCGCAAAAAATTGAAGCGAGAACTTTTCCAGCAGTTTTTTGAATATGGAACTTTTTAGGCTTTGGAAGATCAGAGTGTATCCAGGTTTCATCCATAATAACAGGGCTTAAAAAGTTGGTAGTTTAGAATATGTGAACTTTTTCAGACAGAACAGCATTTAGACATTTGGTAAACATTTTGAAAGAAAATTTTCATGTTTAAATCGATGTGAATTTTATGAAATATTCACTGTCTAAGATATTCATTTTAGTTTAATTTAACTATCTGATAATGTAATGTCATGAACACTATCAATATTTTCAGCACTATACACAAATACCTGTTTCTGGCTCCTCGTCTGTAATTGAAAATCTACTGCTTCTAAAGCAAGTCAATTTTTCATAACTGCATATGAGGGATGATAGTCACCAAGAGTATTAAATATATCTTCTTAAATCTGTTTAATCGACATTCTTTTGTTTGATTATTGTGCAATTACACTTTTTTTAAATAAATTTATAGCTCGTTGCCATAGAATGATAATTAGATATCAATACAGTATTGGTGAAATAAATTAATTTTTAAATAAAGTTTTACTGAGACTAATTTTATGTTAAATTAATTCCACTAATCTTTTATCCATAAGTAAATATATGGGCATACATATTTGAAAGTGGAAATACACGGATCTATCTTACCAGGCAGTATTGATATTTTTCGGTGAGCAGGTCCGGGGAGACATCACGATTTCAACAACAGATGGCACCTGTGTTATGCTTATTTCAACTAGCGAAATGACGGTCGAGACATGGGTTAGAAATACTGGATCAAATGATATTTCCGTTTTCACTTGTTCCTTTGTGGATTTGTCATATCATATGTAATACAAATATAAACGATACGTATACTCTATCGTAGCTAATATATAGAAATAAATATTTGTCAGTATAAAACATTTATTCTTAGGAAATGTAAAGTTTTCAATTAAGATCCTATATTTAATACAATTTGTATGCGCTATTTTCCATTAATCATATATAATAAATATCTGTAAATATAATATTATACAATTATATTTCATACATAATAAAGAGACAATATTATTTGTAAAAAAATAATTAAGGCTGTCGATATCACAATATGATGTGCAGATCCTGTTCCAGGCACAATAATTACTGAAGGATTGCCACTTGTTTTGGTGCTGCTACCAGTTACATCTTGACCAGTTCCACCATTGCAAAGATCAGTTTGACATGCTCTGTAATAACTTCTGTAAGTGGAGTCCTCGATAATATCGCTTTTGTATAATGGTGTATCCACACAGCCACGACTCAGAGATTGAAGTTGTCCTTTTGGATCCTACAGATAGAACATTAGATTGTTACTTATTTGCATTAAATAATAACAAAATAATCATATAAATTTATTACTGATTTTAACATAATATTTTTAGTAACATATAATACTGAGCTTTCTCTTTGTTTCACAAGTTAATTTTTACAATTTGAACATTCTTAGGAGTAAAACATATGTATCAATATAAAAATTGTGAATCTAAGTTAGTATTTACTTAGTATTCGACAAAATAAATTAGAATAATTGAATATAATATTTTTTGTTTGCGTGATATTTTTGATTGTTTAAAGGAATTTTATTTGTAACATTTACCTCAGTAGTTCACAACTAGTGTATGAGTACAACAACTAGTGCTCCCGAGGAACCCGAGCTAAATCCAAAATAAGGTGTAAAGTGGCGTACCTAAAGGTGTATAGCCTAATACCCCCCATTAGAACTACTGACACAATATCCTTGTATTTAGCCTTACTCGATTAAGCGACGCAAACGGAATAGATTGTTATTTTCCTTGCTGTTCGTGGAAATAGTATGAAAAAAATGAGAACAAGAACAAAAAGTAGAAAAGAACTTTTAAGAAGTTCTAAAGCTACAAGCCAACAACATTTCATAGAAAAGATAAACCTGAAGAGCGAATGAATCAGTTATTTATGGAAAATGATGCATAGTGATGTGGAGGTCAACATCGTAGAAGTGGATGAAATGTCCGACGAAGAGATTCGATCAGATAAATATCCGATGAAGAGATCCGATCAGGTATGATCTGGAAGGTTAAAATGCAAAAGCTAATGAAATTGAGGCAAAATTACGTAGGTACTAGAGCTGTGTTCAAGGCCAATTTCAACAGATAAATGCACAGAAACCAAGAAAATTCAGATAATACACGAGGATCACAATACATTTGAAAAGATCGCAGTGAAATAGGCTTTATGATCACCTCAAATAATCTAATCTATTTGTAAAACCTATTATTGACTTCAAAAAATGTCTGAGAAATATTGAGTTAAATTTGAAAACATCTAGTTAATTTCATATTTTGTAATTGAAAATTAACACAAAAGTTAAACTTAAAAATAATCAATCATAAAACACGACCTAATAATTACATAACATTTTTGTCTACAGAACACACTAAATTATACTAAAGCCTTAAAATCATTGTCAAAACTCTGTTAGAGAATACAATAAGGAATTAAAAACAAATTACGAATAAAAAAAAGTTGTTGTACATAAATTTGAAGAATTTCAGAAATAAATGATTGGTTATTGAAGAATGCAATTAACAAGATAACAAAACACCTTTATGGAATGTTGTAAACTTTGATCATTTATTTATTCTTAATAACATTAGAACGAAGTAGCAAATAATAATAATAATAATCTTTATTTGTTCAACAGTCATAGACCAATTACAGGACAAAAATAAATAAAAATACATTGAAAAAATGCAAATAATAACTAGGTAACTACAAAGTAATATATATAAGGAAAAAAAAAGATCTACAACTAGTTCTAAATAATCACAGAGAGAAATCAAAATATATACATCAGGACCGCACAAGAATCAATCACCATCACTGAAAGTATCGGAAAGGATCCTCAAACAAAGCATTAGAATTCCTACTCATATGCGCTAGAGGAGCTTTGTACAACACATTTGATTTAGCTCTAGGGACCGAAAATATGTCATTAGATTTACTCGATCCACGAGGCACACGAAAATTTACCTACGACAAAATGGATGAGGCGTCAATAGTAATAGTAACATGCCACTCACTTTGAATGCCAGATATTTTAAATACCTCTTCTGGACTCTCTCAAGTTGCAGATGTAAATATACATAGTGTGGGTACCAAACAATGGCAGCACATTCAAGTTTGGAGCGAACAAACGTGTAAAATAATAGTCGGAGAGTAAATGGGTCAACGAATCGTCGGCACGAACGAATGATAAAACTCAAAGAACGAGAAGCAGAATTACATATGAAGTGGATATGTTTCGCAAAACTTAAGTGTGAGTCTAAAATAACACCTAAATCCTTTACCTCAATTTGTTTAGTCAAAAAAGTTTTGTCAACTGAATAATCAAACATTGCTCTTGGAGTATGTTACCACCCTGCATTTGCTAACATTGAGCATTATTTTGTTGGAATTACACCAATTATAAATAAAGTCAAGACGATGCTGTAAGAACAAGCAATCAGAAACAGATGCAATGATGCAATGTCATCGGCATAAGCCAAAACTTTGCAATCAATCACGGTAAGGAGATCATTGATGTAAATGCAGAACAGTAGTGGTCCAAGATTTGAACTCTGGAACACCAGAAGACGCAATAAAGCAATTGTAATTAAAACCATTATAAGATACATAACAGGTCCTGTTGTAGAGGTACGATTCAAAAAATTTAATCATTGAACCTGAAAATCTGAAAAGATTCAGTTTGGAAAGCAGTACAAGGTGATCAATTTTATCAAAAGCTTTACTAAAGTCGGTATATATAACATCTACTTACTGTTGTTTGTCCATAGAATCACTAATAAATCGAGTTATTTCGACTAAATTGGTAAGCGTCGATCGACTAACCAAGCAAATTAAAATAAACAAAAAATTCTACATTGATTAACGGATCAAACAGACAATTATTGTTATATTATTTATTGACAAAAAGCGTAATAGAAACTATACTTTGAGTAATTCGCATAATTATGTGCAGATTCCAAATTCGAACAAATATATGAATTAATATGTAAATTTGAACTTACAAATAATTACTATTAATTTAAACAAAAAAAATTAAAAAGTTATAGTAAATATCGGTAACGAAAATCATAATTACACTCCATCTAAAAAGAGTGCAGAGACCGTAATTTTGAATTTTTGTCTCAATAAATCCAAATTAAGATGTGAAAGGGAATACTGTGTATTTGTGAATTGGTATAGAACAAATATGAAGAATAAAATATGGTCAATCAGTCAGGTCAATTTATTCTATGCTTAAAAAGAACCTGTTATTCAAAACAGCTAAAATTTCTATTAATTATTAATCTAGTACGTAGACTTCCGCGGTCGTGGTCCATGCTATCTGCTTCTGGGTTTCCGGGCTGGAACCGCGTCACTTGTATATCTGTGGACGCTACGGTACGAAACGTCGGCAGATATACAAGTGACGCGGATCCAACCCGGAAACCCAGAAGCAGATAGCATTCTCTTAATTATATTCAAAATGTGTTCAAAAAATTATCTGTATCGTTAATTGATGCCTGTAATAAAATTGAATAATGCTTAACATATGCTTAGCCGTCAAAAAAATATTATAAAGTGGTCTTACCGCTTTTGTATACATGCAGTAAGAATTAATGCAGCAGCTCAACATTCAATATACTATTTCATTTTTTGCTTATTTTTGTTGTAAAAATTGAATGAATGAAATGAGAAAAAACTGATGCAAAACTATAAACATTATTTTAATTATATCTTACCAGGTAATCAAGCCTGACAGTAGTGCAGTACAGCTTATCACAATTTGTTATTCCAGCATTATCGGGGTCCGTCAAACATGTGTCATCTGTATCGTCGCTTGTCATCGAGCATGTATAACATTGTAAACCTAAAATAAAAGTAACCATTTTTTCTTAATAGTTTATAACATTCCTATATATGTAAGTATTTTATTTCAATACTTTTTTATTCATGATGTTTGGCTGTATTTTAGAATTCAAACTTTTTAAAAAACATTTAATGGTAACAACAATAATATAAACATAATTCTTTCTTGAATATTAAATTGTTCAGCTAAGTCTTTTAATTACTAAAATAATTTATTATTTGAATATTAACATACTGCACTTCGATTAAGTTCGAGTGTTTCATAGAAAATTTTACGTAAATTGTAAGAATTACAAAAATGATAAAATTAGTAATAATTATTTAAAATATAGGTAATTTTGATGGAGCTTGTGGTTGATTAACTTAATCAATAAAGGTTGATATATAACCCTTTTCCACATTAATTTTCGTGTTCTGTATACGTATTTCGACAACTTTAGTTGAACATGAAAATTAATGTGGAAAGGGGTTATACGAGGATAGTTTGACAAGTAGTGAGAATGACACATAGGTGGCGCTCTAATTGGGAAAACAAATGCACTGTAATTTAGGTTGCCTATTTATATGTTTACATTCCGATATTTACATAAATCGGTTAATTAGTTTATTTTTGCCAGCTGATTGAAAAAGAAGCAATACGTCGTTTTGTTAAAATGAAAAAAGCAGAGTATCGTGCGGTGATTAAATACTTCGTAATTAAGGGTATGAAAGCTACCAAAATAAAAGATGATTTACGGGAAACATTAGGTGAACCTGCTCCATCATCCTCCACAATAAGTAGATGGGTAAATGAATTTAAACGTGATAGAACAAGCTGTGTTGATGAAGTGCGCTCTGGAGCACCCAAAATCGTGACTTCTAAGGAAATGATTTAAAAAATCCATAATATTATTACGCAGGATCGACGACTCAAAGTGAGAGAGATAGCAAACATGGTAAACATTTCAACAGAACGCCTACACCACATTTTAACGAAAGAATTGGGGCTTTCCAAGCTTTCGACAAGATGGGTGCCGCGATTGCTTACGACTGATCAAAAGTTCACTCGTGAGTGTTTGGACCTTTATAAGCGGAATCCGGTTGATTTTTGTAGGCGATTTGTTACTTGCGATAAAACTTGGATATACTACAGTACACCTGAAACTAAACAACAGTCGAAACAATGGTTAGAACGTGGTTCTGTACCTCCAAAGAAAGCGAAAACTACTTTATCGGCAAACGAGGCGATGGCATTAATCTTTTGGGATTCAAAGGGCATTTTGCTCATTGATTACCTTCAGAAAGGTGCCACAATAAACGGACAATATTATGCAGAACTTCTACAAAAATTAAATGTTGAGATTCGTGCTAAACGGCCAGGAATGGCAAAGAAAAAGATTCTGTTTCACCAAGACAACGCTCCCTCGTATACCAGCACTGTTGCGATGTCCAAAATCCACGAGTTGCATTTCCAGTTAGTACCGCATGCGCCTTATTCGCCGGATCTAGCCCCTTCCGACTTCCACCTTTTTCCAAAATTGAAAACGGCACTAGGTGGAAAGAAATTTTCGTCTAACGACGAGCTTATCATCCTCGTAAATGAGTATTTTGCAAGCCTTCCGGAATCGCATTTTAGAGATGGCATATGGGCATTGGAGCACCGTTGGAATAAATGTATTGCTCTTTTAGGAGAATATATTGAAAAATAAAAATTATTTGGATTTAAAAAATTCGTTTTTCTGTTCCATTCTCACTACTTGTCAAACTACCCTCGTATATCAACTTTCAGTGATTAAATTTAAAATATACATGTACCATATCAAAGAGCAGAGCGAAAAGACAGAATTAAAAGATACTGAAAAAGTTAAGTAGTCTATAGAATAAAAAATTGATACAAAGAAGCAAAAATAAAATTCTTGAAAATTTACTTTAAGTATGTATATTTTCTATTATGCTTACATTAAATACCATCTTATTTATACGAGTATTAGTTTCTACAATATTTCATATAATTAATAATTGGGGACGTTATCTCAATATTAACTATTACATTTATAAAATTAGCGTTAACAAATAATATAAAACTTATTAAAGGCTTAAGAATAGGATTATTTTTATGTGAAACTTAAGACTGAAATGTAAAGTTTCATTTACAAAGAGTGTAAAAGTAATTGATAATATTTATAAATTTATTGTTATGAGCAGACGGTATTAAAAACAATAGAGAACAAACAATATTAGTGACAATATTTGGGGTTTTGTATTTTTAAGAAATTAAAAAAAGAAGAGGTTGTAGTTTGCAATTTTTTGTTTTTTAATATTTTTAAATTATTCAAAATACTTTTGATTCCTCTGCATTATGATGTTAAGCAAATCATCTTTTACGATTTAAAAAATTTCGGTACAGATTGCTTAATTACTTGAATTTAATCACCTTTTATTTTTCTTACCAAATTTATTAATTTTGGTGTTATAGGAATACTGCTGTATTCCATTATGATAAGATACAGCAATATTCATGTTTGAAATTTTTGAAATTGGAAAGTTGATAAAAAATATTTCAATGCGTTAGACGTATTGATTTTGACATACATTGAAAATTGAACTGAAACAGTTATTGAAATATTGAATTTTTCTGATTAAGAATGGTCCGTTATATAATTTCAACGTTAATTTATTGAAAATATTTTCAAAATTTCTATATCGACTGTAAATATATATATTTTTTAATGAAACAAAATCTTTTTATTTCTTTTTTGATTTCGTGTCCGAATTTAAAAAAAACTTATGATATATCCTTTTAATTGTTTCTTAGACTTCGAGAAATTCAATTCTTTTAAAAGTCATCATATTTTACATCACAATTAGTGAACAAATGTGACACTAGTGTTATCAGAAATAAAAAAATTTAATAGATACTTTAAACAGTTTGAACTATATCGAAGAAATAAATATAAAGCCCAGAATAAGATAGTATAAATATTACTTATATTACTTCAAACGCAAGTTTGTTTAAAATTTAAGCCACTAGGTAAAAATTGTATTTACTGTTATTTTATATTTGGTAAATTTTAATGGACACCGTGGTTGTTTGAATTAACTAAGCTGTCATCATCAGTAGATAATTAATCACAACGTCGCACCTGGATCCACGGTAAAACTTGCACAGAATCATACCGCAGTGTGTATTTGTTTTTTTATGATTTCGTGCAAGTTTTACCGTGGATCCAGGTGCGACATTGTGATTAATTATCTGCTGATGATAACAACTTTGCTATCGAAACACGTATACAGAACACAAACATTAATATGGAAAGACGTTTATTTATCTTTTCTTGATTAATTTAGAATTTGGTTAATATGAAAGCGGGTTTCATTAACTACAAAGTAATAAGTGCATTGGAGTTAAGAAAAAATAATTTAAAAAAAATTTGAATGTCAAATACAACGGTAAAGATTACAAATCATTGGTTACCGCACCCGAATCATATTTGGACATTTGAATGAATAGAATGCACGTGCTGTTTCTACAAATCGTAGCTTAATTCTGCTTGATTTTCTTAATATATGTATTATTATTTGTAATTGTACGAATATGATTTATTTTTCCTTTTGTGTTTGTGTTACATCAAACAATAATTTATAACCAATTATGTTAACAATGCAAGTATATGATAATGAAGGAAACAAAAACGGCCTCATATTTTTATTATTACCATGGTAGCCGAGATACGTAGATTTTTTTCTGGAAAATTAATTAAGGGGTCATAACCAAGAAGAAAACAAAAAAGTCAAGAACAAACGCAATGGAAAGCGATAAAAAGGGATAATTTTGTGTTACAAATATTGACTGGAACTATTTCTTGAAATGGAAGAATGCAACAAAGTAATTTTAAATTAAAAAGGCCAGATAATATAACTGATGATGTTTGGAAAAAAGAAAAGCAAATAAACTACATTGTTAACAGTATTTTAAATATTCAACTTGAATTAATAATATCCGAAACAACTGCATGGAAAATAATTAATAAACTTGAAGAAATCTATTTAGTAAAGAACTGCAATACAGCGGTTATGTAAAAGATAACTATTAGACCTGAAAATTAAAATTCTACAAAATTTTTTAATGAACTTGAAAAACACGTTAATGAACATAAAAATGCAGGTGAGAATATAAGTAATGATAAATTGAACTCTTTTTTGTTAGCAATTCCAGATAGTTTATCACATACAGTAGATATAGTCGATGCATTACTGTATAAAGACAAAGCCCCAAAAGTAATGTAACAAATTTTCAAACATTTAATTTTCAGGTGCCAAAAGCCAACGATTTTAATTTAAAAAGGAAATTCTATGATAAATATTACAATAAAGGAAACTTTTACCACCAACAGTCAAATATGTCAAGAATATCAAAGTAAACCAGTAACAAAAAGTTACAAGTGTAATAAGCCAGGATACACTCAATGTTATTGTCAAAGTATTTCAACAGAATAAGTAAATTTTTCCAAGAAACGCGACCAAAAATTATTACTCAGCAAAATGACTGCAAGTTCAACAGTGTAAGATAGTGAAAAAAATTCTTTTAGTATTGATGTTAACAAGAAAGGAAATACATGGTGAGGTGGAGATGCTGGTAGGAGAAATTAAATGACTGTTAGATAGTGGATATTCAGATTACATTGTAAACTCAGATAGGTACTTTCATACATTCGTAAATTTAGAAACTCCTGTAAATATTAACCCTCCATCACTATAGTATATTTCACTTACTGCGTTACTATAATTGGGTGTAACCCACCCATGCGTTTAAAGTGTCTGCGTTTCTTAACTGCCAAATTCAAATATACATATAATGTAATTTTTTGAAGTAAGGAGCACTAAAATACCGAACAAATTTAGTTTTAGTCATAAATCTATTATTTTATTTCAACTTATATGTTGTTTATTAACATTTCATTAAAAAAAGGAAACAAAAAAATTATATTAAATGGATTATGTAATTCTAGTGATAATTAAAAAACTTTTTAAGCAAATCTTCTGCGGATTACTGAATTCGAAAGCTAAAAAGATAAAGAAAATAAAGTTATTTAATGATACTTTTGTAAACAAAATAAAATTTTGCATAAAAATTGAACTACGAGGGAGCGTTTTTATATTCGCGGAATGAGCGGGTTGTAGAGGGGTGAGTAGGCGCATTGGGGGCGTGGCCTGTGCAGCGACTCATGATTAGTATAAATACGAAGTTTCATTGTTATTAGACAGTTAGTCTTTGAGCTATCGTCAACCAAGTAACATAATCAGGAGTGAAAAGTGAAATATGGAAAAAATCGAATATCGTGCCGTTATAAAGTTCCTTACCAGGCAAGGAAAATCAGTCGCGACCATAATGAATGAGATGTCATTGGTTTACGGCGACTCTTGTCCAGGAAAAACCATGGTGTACAAGTGGCATAGTTTATTTAAACAAGGAAGGGAATCCCTTGAAGACGACCCGAGGCCGGGCAGGAGCATTGAGGTGACCACGCCAGCACTTATCCAAAGAGTTGAAACAAATTGTACTCGAAGATGCTCGACTAAAGAAGAAACAACTCGCAGAAATGGTTGGAGTATCCGATACAACAATTTTTAAAATCCTACACGATCATCTCGGCATGTCTAAGGTCAGCGCAAGATGGGTGCCGAGAATGTTCACGCCGCCGCAAAAACAACAGCGCGTAGAGTGTTCGCGTGCATTTTTGGACCTCTGTAATGAAGACAAGGATGGTGTATTGAGTGGAATTGTTACTGGAGACGAAACTTGGGTTCATCATTATGAACCTGAGTCCAAACAAGACTCCATGCAGTGGCATAAAAAGGGCACAGCACCTCCCAAGAAATTTAAAGTGTCACAATCAGCTGGGAAACTCATGGCAACGGTATTTTGGGACTCGGAAGGAATATTGTTGATTGATTATAAAGATAAAGGTGTTTCTATAACCGGAGAATATTACGCTTCAATATTAGAGCCACTAAAAGAAGCCATTAAAGAGAAAAGACGGGGAAAATTGACAAAAGGTGTTCTGCTTTTGTACGACAACGCGCCCGTCCACAAGAGCCGCGTTGCGTTAGCTGCCCTGCATAAGGTGGGCTTCGAAATTGTGAATCACCCACCCTACAGACCAGACCTGGCGCCGAGTGATTATTACCTGTTTCCGAAAATGAAAAAAGAGCTGCGGGGTAAAAAATTTACTGCCGATGATGAAGTCAAGGAGGCAGTTTCGGCGTATTTTGCAGATAAAGAGAAATCATTTTTTTATGAGGGTATAAATAAATTAATTGAAAGATGTGAAAAATGTATCCGTCTTGCAGGTGAATATATTGAAAAAGAAAAATAATTTGGTTTTTTTATTTCCACCCCTTGTCCCCCCATTCCGCGAATATAAAAACGCTCCCTCGTATGTAGAACATAACTGGTCAGTCGTATCGACTCCTCCTTTGGTTTTGTTATAAAACTCAATTATTTCGGGCAAACACTTTGGAACATCTAGCAGCTTACCATCTCTATGCATGGTAGAGAGCAATAAAACACATAAGTGCTTTTATTTATATTAGCGATCACTCAAAGTAATCGCTAAAACTATGTACAAGGTTACTATCAATGGGTATAAAACACCTAAAAAAATGAAACGCTATTACTATTGCGGGTGTAAACCACCCAGCTCTTTTTAAAATAAATTTTATATAAATATAATCTCGGATTAATGTAGTAGAATGTACTTCTAAACATAACCATTCAAAGGTGGATAACATTATAATAAAGGGACGATTTTCATAGAAAAGTTTACTTAAAAGTTCAGCCTTTTGGGTGGAGTCCACCCAGACGATAGTAACGGAAGGTTAAAGTATGTGATGGTTTTACACTAAAATCAGAAAAAATAAGTAATATTATTGTTCATTTGAATGTTAGTGATCAACCTATTTAAACTGAATGTTAAAAAATAAAAAATTATACAGAATAGTTTGTCACAGAAGTTACTAAGATTTAGAATATTTGTACAAATTTCAATTATTGAACAGATTTCCTAAAAGAATTGAGAATGAGTTTTTAAAATGAGCAAACAACATACTAGAAATCATTCATACGGATGTACATGGACCCATTATTCAAACAAGTTATACTGGCACAAAATAGTTTGCCTTTGATTGATGATTTCAGTAAAACTACTGTTGTATATTGCGTAGAACGAAAACGTGAAGTTTTTGACAGACTTGTGCAATACCTAAGACTAACGCAAAACAAAACAGCTAAAAGAATAAATGAAATTCAATGTAACAGTGGAATAGAACACATAAACAAAGATATTTTTAAACATTAGCAGAGTAAAAAGGTATATATCTGCGACCAAGTCCACCATATACTCATAAATTAAATGGAGTAGCAGAAAGATACAATAGAACCATTATGGCATGTGCTCATTGTTTACTTTCTGAGGCTAAAAATGAAAACAAATTTGGCCAGAATGCATATACACAGTTGCATGTATTGGAAACCAATTGCTGGCAAATGCAAAAATCAGGGAAACTTCATATGAAACATTTTTCAATAAAAATCCAAATGCACCAAATTTGCATCTATATGGAAGTATAGCATATGTGAGAATTCCTAAGGAATATAGACCCTCAAAATTAAATTCGAAAGCTGTCAATGATAGTAGATTAGGCTATACTGATAGTGGACTTAAAATATTAATTAAAGACAAAGTAATAGTAAGTTATTATGTGCAATTTATTGAAATACAAAGGGATACAAAGTATATTAAGTTTGAAGATGGTGAATCTACAGAAAATATTAAATAACATGATCAAAATGACAATGTAGACAAAGATGAACAAAATCGAAATGATGATGCAGGAACAAAAATAAAAATTGACGATGCTCAAACTGAGATGACAATTTCAAAGCGTCCGAAACGTGACAAAAAAACTACCAAACAATTTGATTAGGAAGTTTATGTAAATTGTAGTAATGGAATGGTACAAAAAATTGTGAAGAAGCCATTAAATGCTCAAATTCAAGAAAATGGAAAACTGCTATGATGGAAGAAATAAAAAGTTTGAAAGATAATAACACATGGTTATTGGTAGATGTACCTACAAATAAGAATATTATTGAAGTTAAATAGATTTACCAACTAAAGTGCAGGTGTCGTTACCAAAGAATTTCAGAAAACGTATCAAAAAAATGAAGAAACATATTCTCCAGTAGTAAAAATGAATATATTAAAAATTTTACTTTCAGTTGCCTGTAATAAAAAAATTAAAGATTAAAAACAAATTGATATACATCATTTTTAAATGGTAAGATTAAATCTGAAGTGTATATTCATCCACCAAATTGTTATAAAGCTGAATTAAACAAGGTATGTTGTCTAAGAAAATCTCTATATGGATTAAGATAAAGCTCACGTGATTGGCATTAATGTTTTCATGATTTTATTTTAATTATAAAATTTAAAAGGTCAAACTATGATTATTGTTTATATACGAGAGATTAAGCTAAAGCTAAGTGTAAAAAATTTTATGTGGAACTTTTATGTCAAGAAAAGCAATATTTAGGAATTTAAATTGATTAAAATTCTGTTGACAAGAGAATGTTTTTAAGTTAACAAAGTTATATAGAAAGCCTTGCTGAAAAATACAATTGTGAATAGCAATTGATATGTCTAAGTATTATCAAAAATTATATTTCATTTTATTGTAAATAGATACAAAATTAAGATATATTAGAATATGATTTCGTATTTATATATTTAGTTATCAGGTTGGCAATATAGAGTAATATTGGTTGACTAATTGACTATAGTTTATTTTTTCGTTTATGTTTAAAATTCATATGAAATTATAATTTATAACCAATTATATTAACTACTGCGAGTATATGATCAAAAAGATATAAAAACAGCCTTATATTATTATTAAAAGTAGTGTTATCATACAACAAATTAATGCAAAATTTATGAAATTATTTGTTTCAAAACGTGCACTCGGAAAGTAATTAATGTGTTCTGCGAATATCAGCATAAAACGAGAAGAAAACACGAAACAAAAGAAAATATTCGAAATTAAGCATCTACCCATGTCTGTTATGATAGACTAAAATATGTATGTATGTACATTATACCTATTAAATTCATGACCAAAGGAAAAATATTAAAAAAGTGATCAGTACAGTTACCATCACATTAAATATTTTAATATTCTTCATTGTACTTTTTCCTTTATTATAAATCAAGGACCTCCTATGGCTTTATAAAATCGCATGACATAAATTTTTGCCGGTTAAGCAATGGCATTATGTTTATTAAAAATATTTTCATGTATGATTTTTATAAATATATTTAAACCAATTATAATTGTCTCCCATATACATATATATATAATAAGCAAAGGCATGTGGGTTGGATTTCCTATGTGGTTCATATTTTTTGTAATATGGAAAATATGAAAGCAGTAAATGGATCCGCCCTCGCTGTATCGCAGTAAACTCATTATTTACCTTTTATCTGCTGTAAGCAGTGTATAATAAGTATGGAGGAAATAAGATATAAAAAAATTCTTTTATTCTATATGGCTTAGAAATTGAAGATATTTAAGTAATAATTACCTTAATTTATTTTGTACTACAGTATGGGCAGTCAAAACAGCACACTATAATTATGAAAAAAGTGTCTAAATATTTACTATGATAAGTTACTGGAACAAATGTTGAACGCACGAATGAAAATTAACATATGATCATGGTCGTCATAAACAGGTATTTCGAAAGATACATATATTATTGCTCCGCCCAGAGAAATTCTAAGAAAATTTTAAAAACGCGACAATCTAAAATGGAAATGGCTGGTAAATCATCACTTGGATGAAATCCATGCCTGTGAACAGGTAACATACATATAAAAGTATACAAAATATGTCACATGACGAGCTTTTTGTCAGAACTGCTTAAGTTCAAAGTAACAAATGTGAGATAAATGCTCATATACATATATTTGATCCAAATCATACGTAGTAGAAGAAAAAACATACATTCTTTGTAATACTAAATTTATTGTATTTATTCCAAACCTATCTAAGTCCTTGATTTTCACTGATATTTGAAAAACATTGGGCCTCTTTTAGAGGTGGAAAACTTATAGACACATTGCATGGATTGTAATTTTGTTTTTGGATTCCAATGGTGTACCCATGTCTAATGACCTGTTGCAATCTTAGGAAAAAAGTCTACATCCAAATGCCAAATTATTTTGAAAAATATGTTTTCTAAGCAGTTTTTAATTGAGAATCAATATTTTTGCAACTCACCATTCTGAAATTTTATTTGTGCCTAGTTTATGGTGTAGAATTGTTAAAACGCTTAGTTCGGATATAATTATTTCTTTAATAACTGCAGGAATTTTTAAATGATGATCTTTGATATCCGTTATTTCAAGTTTCGCTTCTTGGCTCACCTCCAATGGGTTCACGACATTACCGAACCTGATTCATAAATATTTTTAGGAGAATTTTGTTCTTTTGTAAAAAAATTCACTAAACATATATTTTGTTATGAAACACTTGGCGAATTGAAGTCTGAAGTTTGACACATAAAAAGAAAAGTGTCACTATTAAACGTTACTAGGCAACGCATAAGGAATAGTTTTAATCATGACTAGGTAGACTTTTTTCAATTCCTCTCGTATTGTAGCAATAAAAACAAATTGCTATAGAATTTGTAACTAACTTGTTGAGATCGTAACCTTGTGAAATTCCATTACACTAAGGAATAAATAAAACACTTTGCCTAATTTTTACACTGCGACTAGTTTCGTCTCTAGTGTGAAATTTAGACAGTGTTTTATTTATTCCTTAGTATGATACTTATAGTAGAATCATCTATATACACCTTATTTGTAAGGCAGATGTAACTTATACACACACACACACACACATATATATATATATATTGAATAAATTGCATATCAATGTTCTAATCATCAAACAAAAGAAAATTTTTTTTCATATTTATTGCACTTCTGGTTCTAAAAAATTACTAAAGCGGCATTAGGTTTAGATTATTACTGAAAATATACCATAACAACTACATTCAATGCAATTACAACAAGTATCGTCTCTATAAATATGTACTTATTAAGTGCAATTGTTACGAAACGTGTTTTTATTTGGTATAAACTTTATTTTACTTTTTACAGAAATAAATATAAACTTACCATCAACTGCAGTGTATCCCATTAGAAATAAAAGTAAAATTTGGATTTTCATTTTTCCAGCTGTATCTGTTTTCTTTTGTAGGAGTAACAATACTAATGAATAAATTCCATTTCACAATTAATTGATAAAGTTAAGATATCTCATATCTATTATTTTGATAAAACGAAGCTCTTTTAAAATAAAGTGGATCATTTCCGATTAAACGCCATGACGTTTTATTTATGCAGTTTTTAATTGCGACTAAAATAATATCAGCAAAAAGTCTATGTAATGATAAAATATCAATTGAGTATATCCGGTGTTCTTTCCTAGGAAGAAATTAATTATGTCACGTACTTATATTTATGTTATAGTTTGGCAAATAAATATACCTTTAATTGAAGGAATAGTGAGATACACTCCCTTGTAATAAAATCCAATACATGTAGTTTTACCTATATACACATATATTGAGCTGACCTTTATGACATTTAATCTGATATATCTGTCTCAATCAAAGTAAGTATTATTATTAATATTATCAAATTTGGAGAAGGATGGTATGATAAAGAAAATGTGATAGAAGAGAAGCATGTACATAAAAATAATTAAATACATATAAGCAAAACGGATATTCTTATGGGAGTTCAAAGTGGTTTCTGTCAGAAGGAATACAATTGCACGGGCATAAGGTGATATGCCACACGTTTTCTAAAACAGGGTCAAACAATTTTATTTTTACAGTCGACTCCTTTTTCTGAAACTAAATGACGACTAGGTAAATTTTTTCGAGATTTGAGATTAACTAAAAACACATTGCGAAATCAAACCAGTATAGTAGATGTTCGATAGCTTTAGACTGTTTCCCCTTAATAAGTTAAAAATTACTGTAAAATATGGAATAGGACTTTTATCCTCGAGTCTTTGTGAATTTTAAATAGACGGTGTTGTACGGTACGGTACCATAATAATCTTCTGTACTTCTAGCATAATCTAACACTTGTGTATTTCTTTACTTTTCTCAAATAACAGTCGAACTGACCCCGGTCTACAATAGTAAAACACAGTTTTTTGGCAAAATTCGATTTTATTATTCAACATAGTTGCCTTCGAGGGCGATACACCGATTATAGCGTTCTTCCAACTTTTCGATACCATTTTTGTAGTACGAATTGTCTTTAGCCTCGAAATAGGCCTCAGTTTCGGCGATCACCTCCTTATCCCTGCTAAATTTCTTCCCGGCGAGCATTCTCTTGAGGTCTGCAAACAGGAAATAGTCGCTGGGGGCCACATCTGGAGAGTACGCTGAATGGGGAAGTAATTCAAAAGCCAATTCACTTAATTTGGCCATTGTTTTCATTGATTTGTGACACGGTGCATTGTCTTGGTGAAACAGCACTTTCTTCTTCTTCATATGGGGCCGTTTTTTTGCGATTTCGTTCTTCAAACGGTCCAATAACGCTGTATAATAGTCGCTGTTGATGGACTGGCCTTTTTAAAGATAATCTATGAAAATTATTCCATGCGCATCCCAAAAAACTGACGCCATAACTTTTCCAGCTGATCGTTGCGTCTTTCCACGCTTTGCAGTCCACTCAGCTGACTGTCGATTGGACTCTGGAGTGTAGTGATGAATCCATGTTTCATCCATTGTCACATATCGACGCAAAAACTCGGTTTTATGACGATTTAACAGCTTCAAACACAGCTCAGAATCATCAACTCGTTGTTGTTTTTGATCGAATGTGAGCTCGCGCGGCACCCATTTTGCACAGAGCTTCCGCATGCCCAAATATTCATGCACGATGTGTCCAACACGTTCCTTTAATATCTTTAGGATGTCAGCTATCTCGATCAACTTTACTTTACGGTCATTTAAAATGATTTTGCGAACTTTTTTGATGATTTCGTCGGTGACAGCCTCTTTTGGTCGTCCACTGCGTTCGCCGTCTTCGGTGCTCATTTCACCACGTTTAAACTTAGCATACCAATCAATTATGGTTGATTTTCCTGGCGCAGAGTCCGGAAACTCCTCATCAAGCTATGCTTTTGCTTCAACGGTATTTTTTCCCTTCAAAAAGCAGTACTTTATCAGCACACGAAATTCTTTTTTTCCATTTTTTTAAATAACAAAAGTAGCTTCACTCTTAACGCAATATCTCAGTAACTAATGGTCGGATTGCTGTCAAATTTTGACACGTTTCGTTTGAAGGTTAGTACTATCTAAAAAACATATGGATTTAATAACAGTAACGCCATCTATGTGTCAGACCGGGGACTTTTCAGGCGACCTGGTAACGCTGTTTTCTCATTGGTATTTGGTCATCAAGCAATCACTATTTTTTAACATATCGACATATTGTAAGAAATGATATAGCTTTCGCCACCTGTTTTAATTTTTAAGATGGTTTGGTGACCACCACAATAAGTAATTGCAAAATTTCGTTAGATAACACAGGGTAACAAAATGAAAAAAAAAATTTGGTGCCGGAAATCTAACATCTGATTTTAGATGTTTTTAATGTGCTGATTCCAAAAATGCCACCAGATTTTTTCTATCAGCTCTAGTTTTTGAGATACAGGTTACTGGTTAATTGATATTTTTTTCTGATAAAGGACAACAAATAAAGAGATATACAAATTATTATACAGAATATCCTTGTTTTTTGTGCCTTTAGGACAGCAGAGATAAAAATGAGCACTGGGTAAAAAAAAAATGGGCTTCAAGAGATGTCATGATTCAAGGAAAACCAAACGTGATCAACGAACCTTTGGTTGTAAGAGAAAAAATCTTACTTCCGCCCTTGCATATCAAGCTAGGCTTAATGAAGCAATTTGTGAAGGCTTTAAATCGAGATGGAAATTGTTTTGGGTATTTATCACGTAAATTTCCTGGCATTAGCACGGAAAAACTAAAAGCTGGTATATTTGATGGTCCTCAAATAACGCAACTTGTTAAAGATCCACAATTCACCACATCAATGAACGAGACTGAATCTAACGCTTGGTGTTCATTTGTTCAAGAAGTACAAAATTTTCTTGGCAATCATAAAGCAGAGAATTACGTAGAATTAGTGGAAACTATGCTTTCAAATTTTAATATTCTCGGCTGCAACATGAGTATAAAAGTTCACTACCTCCACAGCCACCTAGATCGTTTTCCAGAAAACTTAGGTGATTGTAGTGAAGAACAGGGGGAAAGATTCCATCAGGATATTAAAACTATGGAAGATCGTTATCAAGGACGATGGGATAGCCACATGATGGCGGACTACTGCTGGAGCCTTCAGCGAGACTGCCCTAGTAAACTCCATTCTAGAAAGTCGTATAAAAGAAAATTTTTATGTGATTAGTGACTAATGTAATTATGTAAATTAAGTTTTTGCAATAAATACTTAAATTCATGTGTCTTTGTTTTTTTAACTGTCAATAGTAATATTATATATTATAACAGTTATAACGTAAAATATATACATACACAATTTTTTTAAAAAATCTCAAAAACTAGATCTGATAGACCAAATCTGAGAACTTTTTTACATTCTGCATCCAAAAATTACCCAGGAACAGTTAAAAAATCGCAGGCACCAAAATGTGTTGGCCCGTGTAATTCTTATACTTTGAATTTATTATTGTTCCATTAGTTGGTGACCAATCCAATGCAAAATAATTTTATATGCTGTCTAATCAGTACAAAGAATAGTCTGGATCATTTAGTAGGTGTGAAAATCCTTATCTACTATCATTCTATAAATGCAGTCTACATATTCTAAAGTAACTGCTATAACAAACATTTCTGTATGTTCGGCATTAATCATAAAATACCTGCAGACGATCGTCCGCGACGGTGTTTTATTTTCAAATTTCAAATGTAATAGCTGCATACATTTTTTTTCAGATAAGTAAATATAAAACCATAACACGTTATCGCTCACAGTTCAACGAGATGACTCATAAATAAAATGCACAAATTTGAGAGTTTTAGATTATACAATGACGTCAGTGATTTTCTTGGTCTAGATTCGTATGTTCGCACATGCTCTTGTAACACAATCTGTAATATCTAAGATATAGCTTACTTAATGACAGTGTTATTCGAATTTTAAAATTGTATCTCTTGATGTTCCAATAAATTAAACATAATATTTTACGAAACATTGTTAAAACAACGTCCATATACCAATATGAAACACTTAAGGGCTAGAAAGGTAAAAGAAACTGCGAATGAATGTGAAGCAAACTACATATGTTGATATTCTATTGGTTGTCCTTAGCAGTGCTGCCAGGTCTACCGATTTTTCGGTAGATCTACCGAATTTGGATTGCATCTACCGATTTAAACGATAATTCTACCGAAAATCCAAGTTTTCTGTCAAATCCAATTTTTGTTCAAATGTCGATACTATATTTATATCTTACTTTTTTAATATAAGAAATTTCTTGTTGATCATTAATCATAATAGTTATGAAACGATGCCAAACACCGTAATTACAATTAGTCACGTATGTTTGTATTAAAAATTGTTGGCGTCAGGATATAAAAGAGTAATAAATAGAGGGGCGACGAAAGTGGCAATACCATAGGCGGTACGGTAGAACGGGCAATCGGTGCGCAGTGAATGAGATCATTCACATCAAATACAATACGGTTCACGGTTGGTGTTTAAGTGTAAATTATAAACTGCGGCGAAAGTGTCCGTAGCAGTGCCGTGTCTAGACTTATTCTTACACAATTAGTGCTTACCTAGTAATATGTAATTTCATAACCCTGGTAATGTGTTGTGGAAGTAACTGTACATCTGCATCATTGCATACGTCTCTACGGTTGCTTCTGTAAATGACGTCCTTCGCGACGAGAAAATGTTTTTGTATAGAGAAAAAGATCGTTCGGCGTCTATTGATGTAATTTTGGCAGAAAGAAGCTGTTGTTCAAAATCATTCCAGGGCTCACTATTTGCACATTTGTCATAAATAGTTCGTAAAACATGCAAGCCCGGATTTTTTTTAAAACACTTAATAATTTTTGATGAGCTCGTACACCAGCAGCGTCAGTTAAACTATGCAAATGAGCGGTCACATTTTGCACTATGCATAGTGATGCGTCTAAGGGCAGCGAATCGTTTTCGTTTTGAAGTTTTGTAATTGCTTCTACTAATGGATGGTAATTGTTATATATTGTATGCAGATCTTCCAGAATTTGGGGATTTTCAAATTGATGTTGACTGTCTCTGATTGCTTGGGATTCGGTTGGCCTAAATTTTGATATAACGCATTTAACTTTGTGAAAATTCTTATGGTAATAAAAAGCTGCATTTAGCCATGTGCCCCATCGTGTAAGAATGGGTTCCGGTGGTTCCGAAATATCTGGACAAGTTTTATGAAATTCTTTAAGTCGTTTAGAGGATTTAAGAAACACTTGTTTGGTGGATCCAATCAAATGATCAACGTTTTTATAACTACTTCTAACATTTTCAGCAACTAAATGAAGAGCATGGAGTACACAAGTTATGTGTATTAATTTAGGAAAAGTTACTTTTAGTAAACGTCCTAGTAGTAACATAGTAGCAGCACCATCTGTTACAAGCATGCAGACTTGAGTACTCTGAATGTGAAATTTCTTTAAGGTGTTCATTATTATTTGCCGAATATTTGCCGCAGTACATGCTTGTATACGTTTACAGGCTAACAAATAGGGCTGTGAAAATGTGTTGGCTGATAAAATACGTACGATTACGTTTATTATACTATTTTTTTTAAATCAGTAGTATCATCTACAGTAATCCACACATTTTTATTATGCAATTCTCTTCTTGCTTTTCAAGCCTCTCTCTTAAACGCGGCAAATGTTTCTGTAAAGTTCTTCTTGCAGGTAATTTATAATTTGGCAGATATTTATTCCAGAACACTTGAAAAGGGCGTTTGCTGATTAAACGAAGCGGCAAATTACATGCAGTCAACATAAATAAAAAATCATAAAGGAATGTTGCATAAGGTATTTCATTTCTTTTGTTCAGTTTATGTATTGCACTGTTCACATGTTTTTTACAATTGTCTTTTTTCCGTATTATAAGTCGCTTATTACAAACCAAACACAATACTGCACATCCATCATACTTTAAATCGGGAAATTCTGCTATGTATTTTCTAACCGACGTAGCAAACGGCACAGACTTTCGCGACATGTTTGTGTGAAGATATTATAAACACTAACCGTGAACCGTATTGTATTTGATGTGAATGATCTCATTCACTGCGCACCAATTGCCCGTTCTACCGTACCGCCTATGGTATTGCCACTTTCGTCGCCGCTCTAGTAATAAACAAATAATTGCTGGCCCACAAAAGCAAATCTAAGAAAATATTTGTCTATGTTATTTTATGTTTAGTAATATGTTACGTCGCACATTAGGTATAGAAGTGGGTATTTTATGTATGTAGGTACTATTTCATTCGATATTAATTAGTATAAGCCTATCGAGCATAAGAATATTATACATGACGAGCCAAACATTTAAATTGTATATACAGTTATATAGTTGTGTTGTAGTTACGTGTGTTTTTTTAAGGTAAATTTTATAAATATCAATATCTATTCCTATTTAATAATATTAGCCTAGGATACATGCATTATTTATTAATTTTGTGTAATTTTGTAAATAAATATGTTTGATATATTATACTTTTGTTTCAATATATAAATTTGTTATATTATAAATAAAAATTTAAATATACCGAATTTTTGCGAGCTAATCTACCGATATTGGCCACAACGACCTGGCAGCACTGGTCCTTAGTGTAAACTGAGCTTTTCGTGAGTCTACATAGTCACTATTTTAGTTTCGTAAAAATTGTACTGCAAGTGGAACATTATTAGGTATATTTGCACTGAATTGACATAATTTGCACTAATCATTCTTTCCTACACATCTCGATCAACATGCATCTTCAAGTACACTTAAAGTTTCTCGTGTATTCTGCACTAAGAGTATTTCATTAGTTTTAATTATTAGTAGGATACGATATAAGTATGTTACAATATGCCATGATCTGCAACTTTATATTATATATAATATAAACATATGTTATCATTTATTATAATGTTTTATTTCTTTTAAAGTAAGCAAAGTTTCAGGTTTATGTTTATTATACAATGATTTGATCGACATAAATAAAATTAAATATGTAATATTAAAATTAAATTAGACAGGAACAAATGAACATCAGTGGTCTAACATTATACTAAAATAAAATTTTAACGTTAATTCACCCTGTAGTAAATAATCTGAAACATCTAGTTCTTTAAATTTCAAATCCTTTTCACAAGATTGGACCAAAATATTATGATTTGAAATATGTCCTCCTATATAAAGTTCACATATTAAATTTTTATAATAATTTGAATTAATTAATCTAACTGATACACGTAAAACTTCGTTACTGAGTTCATATACGCATTCTAATACACTCTTTTGCACAACAAAACAACGCGTGTATATAGTTTCTAAACTGGGGGAAATAATTAAACTATCGCCATTGCAATACACATATCCTTGATGACTATTCCACAAATGTTTTTTTACGTCATCGTAGAGTCCTCTCCAAAGACATCGATCAGTAGTTTTTACGAACGGACAATTATACACAGCATATGAACAATTAATTGCATGAATGTTATACTCAGTTCCTTTAATATATTTATTACAATTTAGGTTTCGACATGGAAACTTATATTCTCTACTTATGCATTCAAGAGATAGATTTCTACTAAAAATAATTGATAAACAAGCCCGACATGCTACTAACTTTTGTTTGCAGTTATTGCATATGCTATGTCCATTATTGCACATGTATATATTATCCAACATATATTTGAAACATATAGGACATTCTAGGCACTTGCGTGTATCTTCTTTTTCATTTTCTTTAAAGTTAATCGCAAATAATATTTCGTTACGATTACTAGGTTCCAGAACGAACGAACTTATTGTCAATGAACGTTCCTTATCAAAACAAGCTGTTAATTTAGATACATGTTGAGTACAAAGACTTCTGCAGGACATGTTATAGCTTTCATTTCTAAACAATAGGGTAAAATCGTAATCGTCATTATTTTCAAAACAATAAAATATGTACGACAAAATTTGTTTGTCCACGTCAATTTTTATACGTAATAGGAAATGTCGATTTGCCCCTGCATTTATCAAGTAAATAGTTCCACATGTTGGTGGTACTGGATTTTTTACCAAAACGCAGTGATTTTCTGCATACAGAACACTGGCTTTGTGGTCAGTTTGAATATGAGTAATTAAATCACATATGCGAAGACAATTGCATTCGTTTTCATAAAAATATGGACATACTTTATCTCTAAGGTCGCATTCTGTTTCATGAGAGCATATAAATGAAAAAAGTCCTTCAAACAAGCATCCCCGATCTTCGTATTTGCACTTAAAGTGCAGGTTGATCATACAATGTTCCAGTTCAATATTTCGAGTGAAACCAGTAAAGGAATTGCTTATATAACATTCTCCACAAATATTTCCTAAGGATTCTACATCCATAATTGGGCAATTGAGTCTTAATTTACATACTTTACATTGGAATATCGATAATTTGGAAAAATTCGGTCTTCGTGACATGTTCGCAATTTCTAAAATAGATAATAAATTTGATATAAAATGTGTGAAAATAAACAAGAGTACGGTCGGCTAATTTCAAAATCAAGCAGCATCTATAATTGGTTCTGGCTATGGCCTTAAAAATTTTAATAACTTTCAGCATCATTAAGAGTACGTTACTAGTTCGCAGATGTTTAGAATACAATTGTACATATAATATTAAGTGCGCAATTAAGTTCTAGCTCCAGTAGTAAGTGCTGGTCGATTGTGACATAACCTAAACGTCATGAACCAAGCTTAGACATATGGTAAACAAACCGCTTTGACACATTAGTGATTTTGTTTTTGCGTCATATACTTTTGGTTGTGTAAAAATGTCTGATTTTGTGCCAAATAATCGTCGTTTGCGGGAAGTGTTGCTTTTCTTCTTTCATTCGAAGAAACAGGCGGCTGAAGCGCGTCGAGAACTCCAAAAAGTTTACGGAGATGCTGCTCTAAGTGAAACAACGTGCCGTGATTGATTCCGTCGCTTCAAAGACGGTGATTTCGATGTTGACGATCGTTCGCGTGAAGGAAGACCAAAAATCTTCGAAGACGCTGAATTGGAGGCATTGCTCGATGAGGATCCGTGCCAAACGCAAAATGAGCTTGCTTCAGCATTAGGAGTTACCCGCCAAGCCATTTCTCAGCAATTGCATGCGTTGGGAATGATTCAGAAACAAGGAACTTGGGTTCCTTATGATTTGAAACCAAGAGACGTTGAGCGTCGTTTTTTCGCCTGTGAACAATTGCTCCAGCGGCAAAAAAGGAAGGGTTTTCTTCATCGCATCGTTACGGGTGATGAAAAATGGATTCATTACAGCAACCCAAAGAGAACAAAATCATGGAGACTGCCCGGTCATGCTTCTGCGTCGTCGGTTCGGCCGAATATTCACGGAGCGAAGGTTTTGCTGTGTATTTGGTGGGACCAGGGCGGTGTTATTTATTATGAGCTGTTGAAACTGAACGAAACCATCACTGGGGAACGGTATCGAAGAAAATTGATGCGATTGAGCTGAGCACTGCGCGAAAAGCGGCCACAATACGAGCAGAGGCACGAAAAAGTGATTCTACAGCATGACAACGCTCGGCCTCACGTTGCCAAACCTACTTAGAAACGCTCAAATGGGAGGTCCTACCCCACGTTCGATGGCACATGGTCTGGCTAATCAGCAGTTCCGCTCATATGAAGACATCTCAAAATGGCTTGATTCGTGGATAGCCTCAAAAGACGAACACTTCTACCGTGACGGTATTCGAGCTCTGCCAGAAAGATGGGAAAAAGTTGTCGCTAGCGATGGGCAATATTATGAATGATTCATTTGTAAACATTTTTTCACAATAAAGTTGCATTTTCATCAAAAAAACAGCGAGAACTTAGTTGCGCACCCGATATTAATACAACTCTAATAATTGAAGATAGACGGTTTTTAAATATAGTGATAGTGTTCCAAATGTGAATGTAATATTTCGGGAGTACTCACTAAATACTACCTATCTAAAATTGATCGACCGTACATTAAATACACATTTAAGAAAGAATATATAAACAATATAAATATGACTTAGACTGCATGTTTTCTTAAAATAAGTTTAAATAAACTGTTGAAAATACAGCAACAATAATTTTTAACACTTATACAGACAATATATAACTAAATTTCATGTTAATCTTATAACGATTCTTTGATGTTTAATTTCATATTCCTGATGGAACCGCCCACAGTGTCACTGCAATAACAATAATAAGAAGGCATAAAACATCACAAGTAGTATAAATATAATGTCTTCATGTCACGAACAGTGTAGTTGAAGTTTGGCATGAACCATTAGCAATAAGTGTTCCAGTTCCGGTTGTTTATTGTCTACCGAAACATAATATTAAAACACATCAATTTGAGAATTTTTTCAACACATTCTATTACGGGTGATAACTATAATTCTAAACACATTCTAGAGGATAAAGCTTATTACTCTAAAGTAAAGGTGTATTATTAACAGCGACAGGTGTAAATAAAGTTTTAAATCATTTTCATACGTTAGAATATTTAGGAACTGTAATTCATTTATAATTGTACTGCGAACAGGGAGATTTCTTCAACATTAGTAATAAATCTCGGTTAAAGTATTGTTTATTGAAGAACGTACGACTTACAACAATAAAAAATTTGCTATACAAGCTCACTATATGCTTTGACTTTAATCAACAAAATTACCACTGGAAATTGTTACGAGAATAGACAGTCAACTATCACAAAGTTTCGTCTTTCTCCGGGTACAGGGCCAAATACAAAGCTTTACAGACTATTTTTCGTATAGAACAAATTTTATACCACGCGCAATTTGTTTTTAAATTCATTTTATCAAAAATGTATTTTCTAGCTATGTATAGTTTTATTTCTAACTCTAACAATTTTAATTCATCTCAAAATTTTATCTAATTATTAAACAAAAAACAATCAGAATAAAATTTTTGTTCGGGTAACTCTAATTTATATTATATTTTGTCATACTTAAATTATAGAATTCGTTACATTAGATAAATAAAATTATGAATAGCTCTTGTTAGTTTTTCAGATGACGATGCTTTTATATTTGGAAAGTCAAATAAAAATTTTTAAATGCACGGGTCAAATTTTGATCCGCTTCCTTTAGAGTAAATATGTAAAGAAACACAAGTTTATATGCAAGAATTATTATGTGTGAATCGTTGATGACACGGGCTGTACTACCAAATAGACTTGTTTAGAACATTGGGGTGCTAAATTGTGAGTTGAGTATAATTCTAGCAGAAAGTACCATATATTATTTACGTGTAACATTATACGTGTGGATTTATTTCATTTACGAAATTCCTATATAATTTGCTTATAAATTTATTCATTTTTCTCGAGACTATTCTATGAACCCGCTTGATGTACAATATCCTCTTCGTTGATTACTTAAAATCTGCTAGGTGAACCTCACCAGGGTCTTCTATTAGCCAACAACGTATATCGATATTGTGACGATCGCACAATAGCGCCCACTTCCATACCTTTGACGAATTTATTAAGTTACGCATCTATATTTGTAAAAACTTTTTTCTTCTATTTCTCCCTTTTTTTCAAAATTTTCCTCATCTATGAAATTGTAAGACTGATTTAATCTTTCTGTATTTTTTCTATACGGTAGATAGACGACTTTTCCTTCAAGTTTTTCAATAATCAATAGCATTTTGTTTATAGTCTTTAATAAACTCTCCGGTCTTCAAGTGTGGGCGATTGTTCCTCCTCAATGTACTCTGATTGTAAGGTATTTAAGAAATCCAGTGTATTCAGTTCAATTTGGTTAACAACTAGCACAAAATGCCGTGCAGCTTATGTTCTTCACGATTTGGAATGGTTCATTTGTTTCCGGAGAGGCTGTAGGTCAACGTTAACAAATGATTAATATTCACTAGAGTTATTACTAGCATTCGTGCTGTACATTCTGAGGAATATTCTCACTAATTAATCATCAGTATCAAAGTAATATATTAGTAACGCAATTACTGCTTTAAATTAATACAAAGAAATAAAAAAATCATTTTATTAAATACTAGTCATTTTTTAAACGACTACGGTAACAGCTACAACGTAGATTAATACTCCACTTCAACAACATTTAAACATTCTTGTTATTATTATATACAAAATGTTTGGTAAACATCTAACAAAAACTTAAGGAGTGATTACTGGAGTTATTTTAAGAAAAATTACATTCCATGACTTTTTAAAAAATCACTTCCTTTCAAAAATACAAGGTTATACAAATTTTTAAGAAACAGAATATATTTATTACATAAATATTATATAAGTATGTATATATTAATCGAAAAAAGCTGCTGAAAAATGACTAACACCAACTAATATGAATGAAACGAACGCACTCGTTTGAAAACATATGGAATATACCTTATTATATTACATCCATCTACTATCTGATTTATCCTCAGTTACAACGGGGATGTTGAGCAGGTCATAAATTATGTTCGACCAATTTAACTGTGCTGCTATGGTGCATTTAGTTACTCACCAGTGACCACACTAAAATGTGTCGGTGCTTCATCATGCCACATTTGGTTTCTTGTTTACAATTGTATATCCTCAAGTAACTCAGGATGCGTATGCTCCAAGAAATTTCAATATACCTCACCGGTAAACTTTCTTGAGAGAAATATTGGTCTGATTAGTTAATCACCTAACATTTCAACCCAAACGTTCAATGAAAATTGATGTTGAAATTCATCTTTACGTATCTCATGTGGATTCTCTTCGGACCATACATGATTGTTGTAAAAATTCATTATTGTTTTTTTGAGAAATTTGCCTCATCGGTAAAAAAATCAGTGCTAGTAGTTGAGGGTTCTAAATCAGACAAAACGCAATTCATGGAAAAAATTGCAGGAAGTGCTTTAACGTCTTGAATATGGCATAGATATAATAATTGTTGCCGCGAAATGTTCCACACAATCCAATCATTTACTTTCGATGGATTTGCAATTGTTCTAGAAGTATTTAGATCTTCCTCTATCATACGAAGCCGATGAACATTAATTAAAGCTTTTCCATCAGTAACATTATAGTGAAATCATTGACTATTCAACCGCTTAACTTTTAATGCATTTCCACTAGCAAATCCACATATAAAATGCAAGTCAGTCATCTCGGCGTTCGTGAAACGATTCATGATGAGTTAATTGATGAAAACTTTGCCTACTAGTGTGACAGATCACAAGCTCCTCTCATTAATGTACAAGTAAATGTTAAAACAATCGTAGATTATAGAGTCAATAATGATAGCTATTATTTTTGAAAGTCGAATTTATAATCTGCACGACGAACAGCGAGGGAATAACTTGGTTTTAGGGAATAATAGCCCTTATTGCGAGTTAATATACTGTAGTTTATCTACGACTAGCTGAAAATGTACAAAAAAAAATAGAATAATTTAACAATTTTATTTGAGAAAATATATGAATCAAATTAATGACGCCTTATATATATTAGGAGAGCTGTGCTTGTTTATCGTTCCCATAGTGATTTAAATTATTACGCAGGGAATAAACATATTTTTAACAAATATCATTAATGTAATAGCCAGTTTATTCTTTAGTCGCAGATAAAATATACACATTTAATTATTAATCACTTATGTACAAAGTCATATACAAGGTGTTTCAAAAAGAATATATATATAATGCATATATTTATTAAACTTTAAGACATACGAATGTGAAACTTTACACACATATTTACGAACCTCTCAAGTTCAGATTACAGATATTCAATATGTCCTCCATCAGCTACACGAACAATATCACATCGATACTCAAATTCGTCCCATACTCGGGCAAACACGTCCTTCGTCACTGACGTTATGGCAGTATGGATCCGGTTCTTGATATCTTCCAGGTTCTGTGGGAGTGGTGGTACATAAACGTTGTCAAAACCCCACAGGAAGATGTCACAGGGTGTCAAATCCGGTGACCGTGGAGCCCAGCTGAGACATGCTAAGTCGCCAGCTACTTGACGACCTATCCAACGGTTCGGTAGAATTTCATTCAGATATTCACGCACTTGGCGACTTCAGTGAGGGTGTGCCCTGTCTTGTTGAAAAATGAAGTTGTCTTCGTGCAGCTTCGGAAACAACCAGTTTTGTAACATAGCGAGATACTGCTGACCGTTAACCGTGTTTTCATCAAAGAAGAATGGGCCGTAAACATATGATCGGGATATTGCACAAAACACATTGATTTTAAGCGAATCTCGTACATGTTCAATGGCTGCATGTGAGCTCTGTAGACCCCAAATTCGAACATTGTGTTTGTTTACCAGACTACTAACATGGAGTGTCGCTTCATCATTAAATACGATGAGTTGTGCGAAAGTGTTATCATTACCAATAACATCATGAATCTCGTGACAAAATGCCACACGTTTCAGTTTGTCATCAGGACGCAGAGCTGGTAACAACTGTAACTAGTACGGCTTCATAACCAACCGACGTCTCAAAACACGCCAAATTGTTGTGGGCAGTTGTAACCCCGACTGGCACGACGAGTTGATTTTGAAGGATTACGTTGGTAAGCAGTTTGAATTCGTGCAATATTTTCTTTAGAAACACGAGAGCGGCCAGGACTCTTTCCTTTACATACACATTCTATATCTACAAACTGTCGAGACCATCTGCCAATGTTCCATCCATTCGGAGGATCAATTTAGTAGCTCAACCTGAAATGTCTTTGCACTGTAATCACGAAATTACACTTCTCAAACTCGAGAACACAAAATGATTTCTGCTGCGGAGTAGCCATTTTAAACATATGACCGTTACCAAGAAAAACAGAAGATAACTGACATCTAGCGGCTATTAAATAAACTAGACTATGTATTCGTTTCTCCAATGGCCGAGCCGAGGCGCAGCGATCGATAGTTTTGACAAAATAATACTTTGTAATACGTATATTCTTTTTGAAACACGCTATACTTCACAATAGATAGACTCATTACTAACTCTGTAATAAGTATGATGTATTATGTAGGTAAGGAAATTATCCCGAAAACGGTGCAGTTTTTAACTTGAATACAACTACATGTTTGGAAAGCATCGTGTGTTTTTTAAGAATCTTTATAAGTTTGTATCTTCGAACACTACCATTAAATAATAAGCAATACGCATATTAACCGGGAAGATCAACAATGCAAAGAAATAGCGGTATTCCGACACTGAACAAAGGAAACTTCTTAATTCAACAAACTATTGAATGTAATTTTTTCATAAGTTGAATTAGCAAATTGTTAATTAAATAAACATGACGAAAACATTTAAAAAATACCAAATTATGGTGTTGTGTTTACTTAAAATATTTTCCGTCTCGGTTTATAAAATTCCTAAAGGAAACAACTTAGTAGTTATGTTGTTTTGTAAGTGCTTTCGTTTCTTTCGAGAGATGAGCATATACTTCGGTAAAATACATAATACATATATCAGAGGCCATAACATGGTTCTCGGCACATAAGTTAATTCTCAATGAAACCAAAACTGTCAAACTAGCTTTTACTTCTAACAGATTGGCGCTTTCTCGAAAAAACTCTCCTGTACACTATATGCTTTATGAAGACTCAGAACAATTACGAATAAGGAAATAGCAAAAGCAGCCTATCATATATTTTTCCACTCACAAATGAGTTACAGTATGGGGCGACTCAGTTCATGCAAATTTTATTTTACAAAAGAAGGCATTATGTATAATAGAAGTTAAGCAAACGACACATTGCAGACCTATATTCATAAAAAAATAAAACGTCTTTAGTGTGTTTTTCAACAAGGACATAAAAATTTTGTATTTATATAAAACAGAATAATTGAGATATTGGGCTGAAATTTATTACAAGTGCAGTACACATGTTACATTTAACTACGGAATTCCATCTCGTTCATATGACTACCGCCAGAACGTTTGCAGCGATCGATTTCTTGGTGTCAATTTTCCACCTCTCTTTTACACATATCGGCCGGAACGTTGGCAATTTCGCGTTCGATATTGTCCCCGAGCTCCTATAAGGTCGTTGGCTTGTTGGCATAAACCAACTACTTAACATAACCTCATAAAAACAAATCCGGCGTTAAATCGCATAAGCGAGGTGGCCACTCGACCGGACCATTTTTCGAAATTACACGGTTACCGAACTTCTCCTTTAATAGATCAATTTTTTGACGAGCTGCGTGGTATGTGGCACCATCTTGTTGGAATCACATATCACTGATATTAAGTCCATCCAATTCTGGCCAAAAAAAGTCTTCCAACATGGCACGATAGCGAACTTCATTGATCGTAACATGGTGATCATCTTCATCAACAAAAAAATGTTATTCAATCACACCTCCGGCATGAAATTCACACCACATGGTCACTTTTTGTGGTTATAATGGAGTCTCTCGAAACACAGGTGGGTTTTTGTTGTCCTATAACGCATATTTTGCTTATTGACAAAGTAATTAAGCCAAAAATAAGCTTCATCGCTAAAAATGATTTTTCGATGAAGTTCAGGATTTTCTTCAAATTTTAGTAGAGCCCAGTCGGAGAAGTTTTGACACTTCAAATAATCAAGTGGCTTCAGTTAATTTAATCTTGCAAGCGTGTAAGCCAAGATCTTTACGCAAAATTCGTCACAATGTGGTTTAAGAGATTCCCAATTCCTGTGAACGGCGTGGAATTGACTGATTTGGCTTATTTTGAACTGAAGTACATACGGTTGCGATATTTTCAGTACTTCGACCGGTGCGTTGTCTCACTGGCACAAGAATTTATCCACTATAGCACGCACAACCTGTCCGGTGGGACGATTATTACAACAAAAAATTGGAGTAAACCCTCCTAAGGTGGTGATCATCGACTCAGAAATGTGGCAGTAATTTTTAATAATTTCCAAACGTTGTTCGTTCGTTATCTTCACCATGATAAAAATGTTGACCTTGACTGACGTTTTGACTTTGACAGATGATGAAAAACGTATTAAAAGACAAAAGCGTTATGTCTCTATTGGAAAACTCTATACAAAGAATCGCTACGCGTTAAAAGAGGACTACCAGGCCAAAGAGAAAAGTAGAGGAAAGATCAATGCAGCCGGGATCCAAACAACAGATTCTATTCCCCAGCCACTGGCTATTTACTACCGCTGCCCAACAAGAACATCTAGATCTGTTAAACAAGCTGCCGCTATCATGGACTGAAAAACCATTTTTGATATTTAAAATGGTTCCGTTCACAAAACAGCTTTCACGCGATAATGAATTTCTTAGAGAAGATCAAGTCACTAAAATATAAGATGTATATTTTATTATGTACACATATACACTACATGCTTACACAAACACATTCGCACATCAACTCACACACTATGGCGTTACCACCATATTTATATTTCGTATTGATCGTAAAATAAAGTATATTATTATTATATATTTTTGACTGACTTTTCTTGATAGTAGATTATCTATACTTTATTTGGCAATTAAGTCATTTCTACATGCACACATCACAGTTCACTGATGTACTGTGGAATGGTGATTAAAGCGATATATGTAAGTGCTTTCTTTTTTATCTGAGAACATACAATTCTCTCACTATTTACATATTCAATTATTATTTGGTTGCTTTAATAAGTCCACTTTTGTCTTTGTAGGTTTTGCAAGTTTACAAGTTCTAATTTTATTTTAAACTGCTTTCATTCAAGACATAAATATGTTGAATTAGAAAAAGTGTCTGGGTTTACTCAAAATACTATTCTACTTGTCTCAAAATTATTAGTTCTTGAAGTAATCCTTTACTTTAACATTTTTTAACTGTTTGGTAAACATGCTCGGTGAATTGCTAATGGATGACTAAAAACGATTCTTGAATGCAACTAGAAATTCTATAATAAGGGCCTTGGTAAGCTGAGGGGACACGTCTGACGTTGAAGCAATGACGCATGCCATGACGAGTGAAGGTTGCCTGTAGGACAGTGTACTGTCGCTCTTCCCGTAGACGACTTTAGTGGACGATCCCCTTAAGAGATTATTAATTAAAGACTTCCACTGCCTAGTATACCCTAAAGACTTAGGAATCACTATCTGGGACACTTTACAAAAGTTGTCTCAGAACGCAATAAAGTATCCATTGCCTTTAGCAGATGTAGACGAATGTGTAGAAAAAGTGTGCGCTAAAAAAGTTGTTAGGCTACTAATACGCATATAAAGACTCGCATGTTTATTTAGTATCATGGGAGTCATACAAAATTGCAACAACTGCGTTGGAAGTGATATTGAACTTATCTTACTTCCTATAAAGTAAATCTACGGTAGTGAATTATAAGTGGATAAAACAACTTAAGACAGATCCCCTTATGTGGAAGCCGAGTGATGTAAAAATTATGTAACAATTATACTAGATGCGAGGAATAGAGAAGAAGTCATTTGTACAGAAAGAAACTATCTGGTACACAAATAGCTTTAAAACAGAATAAGAAGACAAGGTCAAAATTTACGGACTCAAAGAAGTAATGATAAGTATTCCTAGCGGAAAGAACCGCATTGCATTACTGTGTTGAAGAAATTAATATGTAAAGTATAATAAGTCGCACGGTGACCATTTTCGCAGGCAGCCAGGGAATGCTAAAGGCACTTGACTTGTTGCAGGGGTGATCTAAGCTTCTACGCGATTCTAAGCTTGCTGTGAATAAGGTCAGAAATCTCAAAGAGATGACAGTAGTCACAGAGTGCGAAAGCTACAAAGGGAATGAAAAAGACAAAAAACTGGCTTGATAAATCTCACCAATGTCTTCATAGTACCAAGCCTTCGAACGGCATTGCAAAAAAGAATTTATCGAAGCAGTTATAGAAAAGTGGGCTGAAAACAAGGAACTGTTAGCTCATTAAATATACAATATCCTCTCGACAGAAGAAATCACATATAGATTCTATCCAGTAGAAAAGAAAACAGTAATCCACGTAATACAAGATGCGGCAGAATGACCTCCCCGATTTGTGGAAGGTGTAGCCAGGGGCCGGGTGGGGGTACAGCGGTGATGCATACGTAGAAAGACAGATCATCTCATGCAATTTCCAGTTCACATCATGGCATGGTCTGGAGTATACCGCGCTTTTGTTGTGGAGGAATTTATTAGAAATGGCGGTTCGCCGATATCGATGCAACGTGCTTTTCGTAATCGCTTCGCGCTCGCTGCTCATGATCCCGTTCCCGATAGAAAAACAATTCGCACCTGGGTGCTAAACTTTAGACAAACAAGTAGTGCATTAAAACGTAAATCTACTGGACGTCCTCGGACTTCAACAGGACCGGAAAATGTGGCTGCTGTGAGAGCTTCGGTTGGTCAATCTCCACGGCACGGCGTTCTGCACGAAAGCATCCGGCTGCCCTACGATTATCAGATCGAAGTGTCCGGAGAATTTTGCACCGAGAACTGAAAATGCACCCTTACAAAATTGCAACTACACAGGAGCTGGACGAAAGAGATTATGAAACCCGTACAACTTTGTGTCGAGAACTTCAAAACTTTCCTCGAAGAAATGTTGTGCTCTTCGCGGATGAAGCACATTTTCACCTTTCAGGCATGGTTAACAAATAGAATTTCCGATATTGGGCAGACCATAACCCTCGGCAACTTCATCAACGACCACTACATAGTCCTAAAGTTACAGTGTGGTGTGCCGTGTTTGAGTTTGGTGTGTGGGGTCCGTACTTCTTTGAAGAGAACGGTGTAACTGTAACGGTAACCTCCGATAGATATTGTTCACTACTCGAGAACTTTCTCAGGCCTAGATTGGTTGTTTTTTTTGATGAACATGGACAGGAAAATGTATGGTTCCAACAAGATGGTGCGACATCCCACACATCTCGTCATAGCCTTGGAATATTGAGAGAAATGTTTCCTGCCCGTCTCATCTCCTTGCGTGGTGACATTGGGTGGCCTCCGCGTTCCCTCGATTTGACCCCATGTGATTTTTTCCTTTGGGGCTACTTGAAATCCAAGGTATACCAACATCGTCCTCAAACTTTGGAAGCTCTTAGGGAGGCAATAACCCAAGAAGTTGCTGCTATTCCACCGGAAATGACGCGCAGGGTCATGGAAAACTACCGGGAGAGACTAAATCAATGTATCGTCAATGAAGGTCGCCACTTAAGTGATGTCATTTTTAAAACACGCTAATCTAAAACTGCTTTATGTACACTTTTCAGAAATATAAACATTTTTCTTGTATCTTGCTTGGTTTGGAGGCTCGAAAAAGAACATGCTTTCTACAAATGGAAAATCAATATCCTGAGCGAAAATATATACAGAAAAGCCAGTTTCGCTAGGTCTAGTTAAAAGAATGAGTCTAAAGAAAATATTCTGAGACATGAGGGCCACAAGAATCCTGAAAGCAGTAGACAGGTTACATGGTTTCCTGGGGAAATTTAATCTAATCTAAATTAGTAGTATGAAAATAGTTTCTCTGATTATATTTTAGTTTAGCATTTTAATATATCCAATATATAAACTTATATGCATACAAAAATTCTAATGGCTTATATAATTAAAGATGCTTATTTAAATAAAGCTTTTTTCCATAAACCAGCAAATGATTGTTGTGATAGTCAGTTAATTGCGCCATGATATCACAATGAAATTCTGGTTAATTTACAGCAATTAATGGTACATAATTATATAAAGCTTTTCTCATCTTTCCATTTTTTTTAAATAAAAATATAATACCAAGTTTCTAAATTAATGTAAGAGCTGTATAAGAGTATTACAATAACATTGAATTAAGACAACTCATGTTCAACAAATTAAATTCTTACCTGGTAGAGAAATTGTAGCAAATACCGTAAATTTCACACTAAAAATGCTACAAAATAAAACTATACAAAAAATATATGTGTATTTAGAATTATTTTACTTTATCCGATATCCAAGCAATCTTGGTTGAATATCCAGTGACGGACTAGATTTAATTGCCTAATCTTGTTAAAAAACATTCTATTCGACCGTATTCTGACTTTATATTACAGGTGTATAATTATGTGGCGAATTTAAATTGACTTTGTAGTTTTTTACGAAATTCAATACTCTGCTTTGTTCTTCATTTGTGTTTCCCTTTATTACTAAATTTAGTTATATTATTTTATTTGGCTTTATTTTATGGAAATCTTAGTTTTTTTTAATTAAAATAAGTAAATTTAACAATCATCTACTATTAACAAACGATCCAACCTACATTTCTAATAAATAACTAGCGGTAATATTCAGTGTTAACGATAGTAGTTTTTATTGAGAGGTTAACAAGCTTTGACTTTAAAACCTAGCTTTGACAAATTTACGGTGAATGGATAATGATAATCCTATGATAACTTATACGCTTTTATAATTATTCATGTGCCTGAGTAAATGTAATGCCCAAGTAATTCATAAAAGCTAAAAATGTGTCTCAATAGTTTTCTCTTAGTTATGTAACTTAATTTTATAAATTATATTTAAGTTAAATATCATGCAAGGACACTTTAGAATTAATTGGTAGTAGTGTTATTTACAGCAAGAGCGTATCTTGAGTTACAAAATGTAAAGTAAAGTTAAAAAAGATGTTTAAAATGGATTTAGTTAGGTGAATTATAAATATAACTAGGACATACTAGTCTGGATTTAAATACATGTTGTTATAGTAATAAGATAAAATTTAATCATCATTAACAAAATAGTTTGGTATATATAGTAAAGATATTTTTAACATACTTTGTTTAAATTGAATTGCAGTCTAGTCCGACCCTGGTCAGAAGAATCGTCTAATTTCACGTAATGAAGTTGGTATCTCTCTCTGTATATGTATACATACCTTAACAATTCCCGCCAATGTGCTCATACGACTTTTGTATTAGTGTGTAATGCGTAGGTTGATGTGGTTTAGTTTGTAACTGCATCACAAGCGTGTTTCAACAAGTCGAAACGGTCGATTATTATTTTGTGTCTTGCAACAGTATTTTACCAAATGGATTTTCCATATAAAGCCGAGTATGCTAAAAGTAGTCGTTCTTCTTGTAAAGGATGCAAATCAAAGATTGAAAAAGAAACCTTGCGGCTAGCTGTTATGGTACAATCAGCAATGTTCGATGGAAAAATGCCGAGTTGGTATCATTTTATATGTTTCTTTACTAAGCAAAGACCAAAGACAGCAGATGATATTGAAAATTTTGAGTCTCTAAGATATGATGATCAAAAGAAAATAAAGGAAAAAATAGAAGGTAATACTACTTTTGGCAGTGAACAGTTTGGGTCTTTCTATAAAATTGTGTTTTGGTTTGTTTGCAAAAGATGTAACATTAGGAAACTTTCTTTAACATTGTAGTAGAATCAATAATCAATTAATTAATATTTTATATTTAATAGAAACTATATCTACATAAATTTTCAATAATAGATTTGCTTTTCATCTCAAAAATATTTTATACTAACAAGATCGGACTGATTTATAAAATAAAATACTTTTAGTGAAAATATATCAAATTATCTAGTATTTATGTTTGCTTGCTACTAATTAAATTCCTATCTACAAAATAAAAATAAATATTTTATCTAAGAATTTGATAAAGTATTAATCTGTAATCTTAAAATTATATTTGACATTATATGTACTTTAAATAAAAAAATTAATCTACTATAAGATCTGTAACTTATTCATTTAAGAAAATATTACCACTTTATTGAGTTAAGGAGTACATTTATTTATTAAATTGAATACTTTAAAAAATTAAAAATCAAAAATAATTAGGGTTATTTTAAAGAGTATCATTCAATACTCTATACTTTCATCAATTTGAGATATGATATTTAAAAATATTATAACGGAGAGAAGCTTGTACACATTTTAACCAACAGTGTAACAAAATTAGCATCTATCCTTATAGATAAAATGAAATCATTTTGTGAATTAAGTTATTTGATATTTTCTTTATATTTGTAAAAGCGATTTTTAAGAATTTACATGATAGAGTTATGTATGCAAATATATTATATTAATCACTGGTACAGTTACATTTTTCGTTTTTGCAATTTTACGATCATAGTAATATTGAGTGAAATTTCTCTAAAATAATTCGGGTTACTCTGAGAATTGTGAATAATAATAATTACTATATGCTAAGTTTTAGTAAATTGTACAAATTTTTGATATTATGTGATAGATTTAAAACATTTGATTGTATTTATTCTAATGTATATTATAAAGTCTTAATTGCACAATGTTAAAGTAAAAAATAATTTTTAGCATGCGGTAGTGGCTCTATAATTGTTCCACCAAAGAAAGGTAAAAAGCGCAATGCAGAAACTTTAACTGGACTAAAAGATTTTAAAATCGAGCATGCTAAGTCTGGTCGAGCTGGCTGCCGTGGCTGCCAACAGAAAATATTAAAAGATGAAGTAGGTACATTTAGCAATATTATAGTAAACTTAAGACAGTTGTATTATTTTAGATAAGAATATCAAAAAAAGATTATGAATCAGAAGTTGGTATGAAGTATGGTGGTCAGGATTTATGGCATCATTTAACTTGTTTTGCAAAATTGCGATCAGAACTGGGTTATTTTGCTGGAGGCGATGACCTTCCAGGATTTAAATCTTTAAAAAAAGATGGTCAACAAGAAGTTAAAACGCAACTACCGTAAGTGTTAATTTGTTTAAGTAATATGTTTTGGCAAGAATTCTTCTTACTTGTTCTGTTAAAAATATTTTCTATGTATTTATATGATTCCAGTACTTCGAAAATGTGTAGGTTTGTCAAAATTATTTCAAGATATACTGTTGTAAAAATCTATAGCTTGAAGGTTACTGTTTATATAAGCAAAGATGATTAATCTCTTAGTATCAAAATAATAGATTACTTGAGTATCATCTATATATATGTAAATATATTAAAACTGCGGTATTATGAGTATATTGTAGGTATAAATAATAAAAACGAAAGGTCCGAAAACGGAATCCTGCAATATATACAGAGTAGCATATGTAGGATCAAGTAGAATATTATCTATTTTCCCGCTTTTGATAATGATTTTGAACCTTTGTTTCAAAAAGGATAGTGCTATATCAACTAGACATTCTAGACCTTAATAGCCTAATTTAAGGAGTGTATAACTGATTCTATCGAATAGTATGAAAATATCTAAAGTATTCTGGATAAGCAATATATCAATTGCTTCTCCAGAATGGTATTTTTTAAGTGCCAGTAACTTAAACTAATTTTTGGTAAAGGGCGAATAATAGCTTCGCCTCAAGTTTTTGGAAAGTAACAAGTCATCAAGCAGTTGTTTACAATTTTGGTCAAACACGGAATTGCCTAAGGGACATATAATTTAATTATATCCATAGAAATGTCATGACAGGATTTCAAGGATATAATAAAAATTGCTTGAGAAATTGTTACAATTACTACTTTATAAATATGCATAGTAATATTGAGCACTAAACAAGCAATCAGGTGAATTGTGGAATTAACTTTAGATTTAATGTATGACTTAGAGAGCATCTTATAGCTGTTATGGCTTATTTGAATTATAGAGAACATTTAGAAGAGCTTCCTTTTTACGTCTTATAGAAGCCAATGAAAAATTTTTTGAATCTTTGTTTTTCAAGTTTTCATTTGTTTTAATTGTAAGCCAAGGACTTAGTAGTTTAGTTTTGTGAAAACTTATCTAAATCTTAAATATAAATTTAGATTTCTACCAGAGTAAATTCTTAAAAAAAAAGAAAAACTTATTTGCTTTGGAATTTTACAAATGGCACATTGAAGTTTCATCTATAAGAAGTAACTGATAATTTCTCATGGTACTCAGATGAATTTAAATAATGTTAATTTTGAACCATTTTATATATAAAATAAAATGTTGAGTTTGCCCACCTAAATGATTCAATTGTTATGTGTACTCCTCCCCAACAAGGCACAATTACCAACGGATAAATAATCTGAGGAAATTCTATTAATTCAATTCTGTCATTGCTTTTATTATTGTTGGGCTTTACAGTGGATTTATTAATATTTTTTGTGTTCAATATTACAGTGATCACAATGAATATAAAAATAAGCAAACAGTAAATAGTATAGTAAACTTATTTTACTATGATAATGCGTTTAAAAGAATTAGTGATTGTCTATTTCTATTGAAATATTATACCATGTTGATCATGATAAATTATTTATTTGAATTTCATGGTACTTTTCAATGATGCCTATAAATTTCATTTCAGTATATGTATAATATTATTTTATAATTTCTGAGGATTTGATTACTTATGACAAATTCACAATTATTTCGATTTTGAATTGAATATGTGCCTTTTACAATTTTAAGGTCTTTTAGTTTTTCACAGTTTGCAATTAGTTTATTTTATAATATTTATTTTTCTGGCATATCTTCGCATTTCTTTATGTACTTTGTTATGTCTGTTTTCATCTGTGACCAATAAAACTTTTTGCTAATTTGGCAATGTTTTATTGATTCTTCGATGATTTGTCTCTCCTTCATGATATATTTTTTGTCTATGATTCTTACTATTCTGGTGCATCTACAAATTTTTGGTCCATTATTTGTTAAAACGTTCTACATAAATTCTGTACATTTCTTGGCAAATTGTATGTGCAATACAAATGTGGTCATTTTCTTATGGCATGCTTTTTTTCGTTTCTAATTTTTTAAATATATGTCGCTATTTCAATCTATTTTAACATGATATATGGTTTTGCTATTTTTTGTATCAAAATGTATTTTTTTAGGAATATTTTTTCTGGATATTGACTAGTATATCTACAATTGAAGTAGTTGCTTCTGCCTCGTAGTTTGCGTTGTTGTTTTACTCTATTGTTTTCTTGCTTTCTGACGGGATTAATTTCTGTATTTCCAAGTTCTTATAATACTTCATCCAGTTCTTGTTTTCTTGGTTTTTGTAATATTTCTTCCACTGATAGTTTTTGTGCTTCCGAACTTCATAGTACTTTGTCTAATTCTTCTCTATGATGGCGATGAGATATCTTCCAATAGATCTCTCATATCTTGAAAATGGATTACGACTTTTGAAGGCCGCTAGCTTTTTTTTGTAAATTTTTGCTTCTTTTCTATTTCACTTTATAATCATATTCACTTAATTTTATTTCCGTCTTTGTAGTTTTATATTTGGTTCGTAAATAAATACAGGTAGTCAAAGTAAGGGTCTTGCATAAACATACTCTTGCTAGTAGTTTTCTCAATTGTTGGATGTTTTTGTTGGTTTCAGATGATGTCCTTGAAACAAAATATTCTCGTAAGTCTTGTCCAATTTGTCCTTGAGATAATATAGCTTCTATTGATATATTGCTAGTGTCTGTCATTAAAAGTAGTTTCGTACTTTAGGATGGGTTTATTTATTAAACTCATTTCATATAATTCAAATGTTTACTTGTATTCTTTTGTAAATTCTATATTTTCTGTCCTTAAGAAATTTAATCTGTGGCGTTGTAATTTTTGCGAAGTCTCTTATAAATCATCTGTATTTCTAAAAATTATTTAATCTCTTTCTGAGTTTTTGGAGTTGGATAATTTTAAATTGCTTCTATCTTATATTTATTAAGTTTTCTTTTATCTGGTGTAATTATGCGCCCTAAATATGTTACTTTTTTTTCTTAAAATTTCTCATTTGTCTAATGATATTTTCACGTTTGCTTCTTTTAATTTATTAAATACTACTTAACTTTTGTTTATGCTCTTCTAATGCTGAGGCATAAACAATCACATTGTCCGGGTATATGTGACACGTATTTGCAGTTTAATCTACGAAGGACGTGGTTCATTACTCTTTGAAATGTTGGTGATGTATTTTTTAATTCGAATGGCGTTCATTTGAAATGATAATGTTTATCTTCGGTGTTGAAAATGGTTTTTTCTCTAGTATTCATTTATATTTGATGGTATCTTAGTTTGGTAAAGTAATTTGCACATCCAAACTTGTGTAAAATTGTTTGATATTTAGATTAGAATATTGGTCATCAATGGTTTTCTTATTTAATCTGTAGATATTTTGAATTTCTTAATTCTGCTAATGCCTCCATTTTCTTCAGTACTATTACTACTAATGCTGAATATGAGCTTGAGCTGTCTTATATTATATTTTGCTTAACTCGTTGACTTCTTCACTTTGACCAAGTGATTTTTGGTATGTTTTTTTCATACATTGGTGTTTCATCTGTTAGCCTGATCTGGTGTTTAATCTCTGATGTGAATGTTAATAGTAGTCTGTCATCGTGATATAAATCTTTGCATTTGCAGCAAATTTTCTTTATTAAATATTTTTTTCATGATCTAAATGGTGGATTCGTAACTTTGACAACATTTTGACCCAATTTGTTTCGGTGACAATTCTGTTGACTAAACTTCAGTGTATATTGGTTTATATATAGTGATGGTATTTCGAGAATGTATCCGTCATCCACTGTTGAGGGGTTTTGGTTGAAAAATGATGTAGCTGAGGCTCCAGTATCGGTTAACGTGGCATTTACTATAATTTGGTTGTAGATTTGGTTCACTAGTAGTTGTAGAGACTCGTACCGGAAGGTTTTAGTTATATTGTCGCTTCCATGGAAATGGTTCCTTGTCCATATTGGCTGATGTTTGTATTCTTCTTCATAATACTACTACGATATTTGCCTTCATCTTGTTGATGTGGTTCTTTTACATGGAATTTGTTTCTAGGTGTTGCCGGCTCATACAGCGCACTTTTTCTGTATCTACTTGTACTTGAATCTATATCTATTAATTGCTGTTAATTATGCAGGTGTTTTAGAAAATTTGAATTAGGTTTTTGAAATTGAGGCATTTGTCTTTGGAATTGATTTTGACTTGATGAGAAATTAGTTTTAAGGGAAATGGATTACGTACTGCTGGTCGTTCATTGTGAGCCTGTATTGGATTATTTGTCTTGTTAGTTCTGTATTCGAAGACGTCTGCCATAGATACTTAAATGTTTCTGGATTTTTTTATGTAGATTAATTCTAATCTTCCAGATTTCATTAAATTTCGTTTAGACGTTTTTATGTAGCTGATCTTTAATGGTATCATTTTTTCTAATTGAATTTTTGTCAACAATAAATTTAACAAATTTTTCTCCTAATCTTTGATTAAAAAATGTTAATTCTAATAAGTAGTCTTTCACTCTGTAGTTTTGCGTAGAATTTTTAGCAAATTTAATAAAAGTTTACAGCGTTGTAGTGGTTCTGTCTATTCGTTGTTTTCGGTTGTTTCTTCGTTTTTTTAATCTGTTTCTTTCTTCTTCTATTCCGAAGTCCTATCTAATATAGTCATGCTCTTCGGGGTGATTTTGAATTTGTCGGATGCTTTCTTAGACCACTGTTGCATCTTCGGAGAGTTTTATCCTAGAACCACGTTTCACTTATTGTTTACTTAGAATTGGACTTCGCACGCTATTTTCAACGTTTTTAATTTTCTAATAATGAAGGCTAAATGCTACTGATTACACCAGTTCAGTTTGCAACCAGAGTAGTATCTTAAAAAGCAGTTACAAGCGGCACAGTGAAGTTTCACCTGTAGAAGTAATTGATAATGTCTCATTACTCAGATGAAGAACATAAATAATGTAATTTCAAACCATCTTATTATTACATTTTCTTTCAACAGGTAAACCGCAAGTAAAGAAAATTTTAAATACATAGAAATGCAGACAAGTAACAGTATTTCTAAATTAAATAAACAGTACAATATCAATCTAAAATAAATTAATAATAATAAATAGAAAAGAAGAAGAAAATTAATCAGTAAATACACATTAGTCCTTAATGCATGCCACAACATGACCTAATGAACTAAAACCTATGTTCGTTAAAGTACGGATAGAATTATAATTAGTGAACATAATGTACAATGGAGATCCAGTCATAATCTTTGTTCTACTGGTGGAATCAATAATATCTGTTCGTAGTAAGATTCTAACCATGCCATATTAAACGATATTTTACTTATGAGTCCCAAAGATTCTACTCCGTTATTTATACCATAAAAAAATTTTACACTTCAAATTTTAGGATTGATTTGTCTGGTTTAATAATCATAGTTTCTTCCTGGATATGTTCATTCAACATTTTTATTATTCGCAATACGTATCTGATAGATTAGACACCATATATGGACACAATATTCCAGTCTTGATTTAATTACCGTATTGAGAATCGTCGAATGTCATTTACAAAAATTAAAAACAGTATCGGACTCAAATCCGGACCCTCTGCCATACCAGAAATAGGGATGTAAGCCCTAGACACAGTCCTCAAGTACTCCATATAATTGTTTCTACCGAGAAGATAAGACTGAAATAGTTTGCATAATGACTTCAAGAATTCTGTTTTATACAGATGCAAACAATGGGCAACCCTATCGAACGCTTTTTGAAAACCTGTATTGATCACATCTATCTATACATGCTCGTCTAGAATTTCTGAAATATATTAAGAATGAAATCATGCTGATTTGGAGATAAAACTGTAGCGACACATCTGTATATGCGGTTATATAAGATGCTTTAAAATACGAAATATGTCTGTAGTTTGATATATCTGCTGTATTATCATTTTTGTGAAAGAGCATATCCATGATATTTTAAATATATCCTGAAATCTCAATTCGCGCAGTGTTAGTTTAAAAAAGTATTGTAATGGACTCGTAAGCAAGACACAGTCTTGTTATAAAAAACTTGATATGTCATCGATACTAGTCAATAGATTTTTTTTTAAATTATCAAGATCTCATCTTCCAGGATAATCGATAAAGTGATTGTTGATGAAGAAGCATAACTAGTAGATTAAACATCACAGAGTTGCTTATCAGATCTATTATATACACTGTGAAAATATTCGTCGAACGCTTCCATGATATCTAAGGATGTATTAAATTCGCCACCATTATATATACTTCATTCTTCGTAGAATTTTTGTACTTGCACGTTTCCCATTTACAAATGACCAAACCAATGCACGATTTTGAGTGAGAGTCTTGTACGTTGGATATATAAATTTTTAAGCATTTTGATTTAGTGTCTTACATTGCGAATGAAAGGCTTTAAAACGTTCATAATAAAAAAGGAATTATATTTCTTACGCACATTAAATTATAAATATAAACAAACTTCTAACAATTTTTCTATTAAACCAGAGATGATAATGACGTTTATATTCTGTTACTATATATTGTGACAAAAATTGATCAAAGGTACTAAAAATTTTATCATATAAATTATTGGGTGTGAAACTAAGTTCTCGCTGTTTTCTTGATGAAAATGCAACTTTATTGTGAAAAAATGTTTACAAATGAATCATTCAAAATAGTGCCCATCGCAAGCGACAACTTTTTCCCATCTTTCTGGCAGAGCTCGAATACCGTCACGGTAGAAGTGTTCGTCTTTTGAGGCTATCCACGAATCAAGCCATTTTGAGATGTCTTCATATGAGCGGAACTGCTGATTAGCCAGACCATGTGCCCATTTGAGCGTTTCTAAGTAGGTTTTAACGGGTTTGGCAACGTGAAGCCGAGTGTTGTCATGCTGTAGAATCACTTTTTCGTGCCTCTGTTCGTATTGTGGCCGCTTTTCGCGCAGTGCTCGGCTCAATCGCATCAATTTTCTTCGATACCGTTTCCCAGTGATGGTTTCGTTCGGTTTCAACAGCTCATAATAAATAACACCGCCCTGGTCCCACCAAATACACAGCAAAACCTTCGCTCCGTGAATATTCGGCCGAACCGACGACGTAGAAGCATGACCGGGCAGTCCCCATGATTTTGTTCTCTTTGGGTTGCTGTAATGAATCCATTTTTCATCACCCGTAACGATGCGATGAAGAAAACCCTTCCTTTTTTGCCGCTGGAGCAATTGTTCACAGGCGAAAAAACGACGCTCAACGTCTCTTGGTTTCAAATCATAAGGAACCCAAGTTCCTTGTTTCTGAATCATTCCCAACGCATGCAATCGCTGAGAAATGGCTTAGCGGGTAACTCCTAATGCTGAAGCAAGCTCATTTTACATTTGGCACGGATCCTCATCGAGCAATGCCTCCAATTCAGCGTCTTCGAAGATTTTTGGTCTTCCTTCACGCGAACGATCGTCAAGATCGAAATCACCGTCTTTGAAGCGACGGAACCAACCACGGCACGTTGTTTCACTTAGAGCAGCATCTCCGTAAACTTTTTGGAGTTCTCGATGCGCTTCAGCCGCCTGTTTCTTCGAATGAAAGAAGAAAAGCAACACTTCCCGCAAATGACGATTATTTGGCACAAAATCAGACATTTTTACACAACCAAAAGTATATGACGCAAAAACAAAACCACCAATGTGTCAAAGCGGTTTGTTTACCATATGTCTAAGCTTGGTTCATGACGTTTTGGTTATGTCACAATCGACAAGCACTTACTACTGGAGCCATCTCTTGAAAAACAGCGAGAACTTAGTTGCGCACCAAATATATGAGTTATGGCCAGCATTAGCATTTAGTGCAAGCGATTAATCAGCTTCCAATTGTATATTATGCATCAGAAACAAACTAACTTTTCTAAAATTAAGCTTGCCAGTGGCAATATTTCCTTAGAGATTGCTAACACTATTGAGATAGGAGTCTTCAGCAACTAATCGCTTTTTTCTACACAACAATCAATATTTGCAAATACAAGATCATGTAACCGATTATTAGTATTAAGAACATTAAATTAGTTTAGATTGAAAAACCCTTGAAAGTTATTGAGAACTACAATTTTGTTTTCATTAGAATGTGTATGAAAGGGGAGTATTAAAATCACTTACAGTAATAACATTCTTTTCAATAAACAAATCACCTGTTATGTATCAACCTTAGTGATTAATTTAATCAATCACAGACTCCATCAAATTTAACTTGTTCCCATAATGTTAAAGAAATGTTGATAATCGTCAGTTGTGTCAAATAGTACAATAGGCAAATCGCCTACTGCACTATTTGGCGTTATATACAATACATACAGTATCACCAAAATAGAAACTACACTGGATACAACTGTTTTACAACCTACAGTGTTTATTGCTGGCACAACATTCCTAATATTACTTAAATCTAATTTCATAAACGCCTTGAGCAATTAGATCTCTCTCAATTTTCAGGAAAAAGCTCACATTGCAGTATAGCCAAACATAATCATCTTTCAGATAGACATATCACAACAAAATCCTCGGAAAGAAGAAGACTATAAAAATAAAAAGTTGGAGACTCTGAATTCAATCCACGAACGTTAATGTAATATATAATAATAAAAAGCTTAATTCTGTATTTGGGTTGGGATATATTTAATTTTTAAATTTTTTTCTCCATTGGCAATTCGTTGGTTCAATTATTGTTTCAATTCTTTATAAGCAACAACCTGTCATGACATTTTTGCCAAATCTAGACACGGCAGTTCTTTATCATTAAAATGCACGCCACCTTATGACGATAAATGAATCCATATAGAACGTAGTCGAATGGAGTTTATATTAAATCTGTCAAGTCTAATCTGTTTTATTGACACATCAAAAGTAGATACTGCAGACCTCAGTATCATGGGCGCCTCAACATTTCAGTATTTGCTCATTTATTGTCAATTTCTTTCTTAAACAATCTCGATTTTTCATTAAACTCTCTCTTTAGCTCAAATATCGCATTTGACAATATATTTTTCAGGAAATCAGCGAGAGATTTAATATCTTTGAACTGAGACATATTGCCACAAGATGTATTGCAGACGATATGAAATAATCTATTGTTTCTGATTTCAGTGCACGAAAGATGAATATCAGTTTGGCATCTATCACATTTATTGCCGATGGCAAGTGTTTGATCGCCAAATTACAATTAGCACAAAAACTCGTATTGATCAATATACAAAGGATACTAGGAAAGTTTTGTAATACAGCTTTGTTTATTTAATATTTTCAAAGTAATTTCCTCTACACTCAATACACCTCTCCATCCTCTGAAACCAATCTTTAAACCAATTCTGCCAAGTTTCACTAGGGAGTAAAGCACACTCGTTGTCCCAAGCCATCACTGGAAAACCGCCTCCCTTCTAGCTTCATTTTCACATGCGGGAACAGTGCAAAGTCGCAGGGAGCAAGATCTGGACTGTAGGGAGGGTGCTCGAGAAGTTTCAATCCTGTCGTGGTGCAGGCTTTGGCGCGGTGAGCTGGAGCATTATCGTGATGGAGGAACCAAGTGTCCATTCCTGACTTTGGCCGCAGGTTCTTCATAGATCCAATGACTTTAGGCAGGCACTGTTCAGTATACCACTTAGCTGTGACTGTCTTCTGTGTGTCCAAAACGACGCGTTCCACAGTTCCACTCGATTGAAAAAATACAGCTATCATTTTCTTCTTTACAGATCGGGATTTTCTGACAACTACGGGTGTGTCCTCGTCATCAAAGACCCAAACTTTGTTTTGAGCTTTGGTCGGCACATCGTAATAGTACAGCCAACTCTCGTCACCTGTCACGATGTTGTTCACATACCGAGATTGTCCCTTATTAAACTTGTTTAGCATCTCCCGGCACCAAGTCACACGTCGTGTCATCTGCTCTTCAGTCAGTCGATGCGTCAGAGAGAACAGTTTCTTCACGTGCAAATGATCATGCAAAATCGAGCGAATTGCTGGTGCATGTAGGCCTGAGGTACCCTCTATCTGTTGGTAGGTCTTTCGCCTGTCCTCGCCAAGCATTTTCCTCACAGTAGTAACGTTTGTCTCCGTAACTGACGTTCGTGGCCTTCCCGGCCTCTCAGCATCCTCCACAGTTAAATTTCCCCTTTGGAATTCTCTATACCACCTGAATATCGTTGTGCGATGTGGACAAACATCACCTAGTGCAAGAGTCATTTCTTCAAAGCACTGCAAAACTGCCCTTATCTCACGATGCCATCGCAAGCACTTCACACTGTCACTGCTAATGAATAACTGAGCCCATCGTCATGACGCGGCGGCTACTATGCACGTATGAACATGTCTCAACATGCAACAACAGGCAGCTTCCTACTATTCATTGCTGCGTCATATTGCAAAACTTTTCTAGTACCCTTTGTAATTGCGAAATCAACAATAGGATATGGCACGCTCAAGGCCACCTGTATTTATTGAAAATACAAATGCTTAGAGTTGAAGAACAACAGAATAAAGAACAATCCACAAAAAAACAAACACTATCTCTCGATACAAAAAGCATAAACTTTACCTTGAAGTTGAATTTTACAGATTCTTGGGACTTCTGACATTGCCCAAGTCTCACAAACATTGTGTTGTTTATGTCTTTATATCGTTCTTTTTGACATTAATCAGGGTAGATCTATATACCAATATTGAAAATAAGTATTTTTCATTGTTAATAAAGTGAATCATTATTTCATTTGTTTTATACTATATTGCACTTATGTCAATTATTTCTTTTTAGTCCGATCAAGCAGGAGGAGGAGGTATCAGAAAAAAAACTTAAGCAAGAAGATGAAGTAGACAGTTCTCTAGAAAAAGAAATTGAAGCGCAAAATAAAATCATGTTTAAATACCGTGATCAACTTAAGGCGAACTTACCTAAACGACAATTAGAACAGTTGTTAGAATACAATGAGCAACAAATACCTTCTGGTGAAGAAAGAGTATATTTTATTGTTAATTTGTCAGTTATAGATTTAGTAATTATTATAATTTTAGATGCTTGATAGACTTTCGGATATAATGACCTTTGGAGCTTTATCACCTTGCAAAGTTTGCAAAAATGGCCAATTTGTATTTAATAAAATTGGATATATATGTGAAGGAAATTTGAGTGAGTGGACCAAGTGTGAAACCGTTGAACCAAAACCTGAGAGACGTAAGTTTAAAGTGCCGACTGATTTGGCTAAAGAATTTCCATTTCTAAAGAAATACAAGTACAGTGCTAGAGATCGCGTTTTCAAACAAATTAAACTTACCAGTTCTCTGCCTGTAAAAAAAGAAGAGGATGAAACTGATTCTAAGTAAGTAAATGAAATTAGTTTGTTAACACTGTTACTGTATTAGAATTAAATGCTTAAAATTATATCTCTACTTACGATATTGTATTATATTGGGTCTGGGAAAAAGTTCGTGGCGTTTTTCCCGATAGATGGCATTGGTTGCCGATAACTAAAGAACAACAAGTCACAGCGACACCACCGACGGCTCGTTTTTTAGATGACCTTCCGAACGTTAGTTTGAGCGTAGAAACATTGTAATCGGTGCAGTGGTTGGAAAGTTATTCGCACTTGAAAATGGAGAAGAATAATGAGAAATTTCGCTATATTCTGCAATATTATTATGATAAGGGGAAGAACGCTGCGCAGGCTTGTGATAAAATTTGTGCTGTGTACGGTGAAGGTACTTTATCGAAATCTGTTGCACGGAAATGGTTCGCTCGCTTTCGTTCTGGAAATTTCAATGTGAAAGATGAGTCACGCTCCGGTCGTCCAATCACTGAAAAATCTGATGAAATTCTTGAAAAAGTCCAACAAGATAAGCATATCAGCAGTGTCGATATTGGCATGGAGCTAGGCATTGACCACAAAACTGTTTTGAACCATTTACACAAAGCTGGTTACAAAAAAAAGCTTGACGTATGGGTTCCTCATGAGTTGAGCGTGAAAAACATGATTGACCGAATTAACATCTGCGATGCGCTGCTGAAACGGAATGAAATCGAGCCGTTTCTGAAACGTTTAATAACCGGAGATGAAAAATGGATTACGTACGATAATCGGAAGCGTAAAAGATCGTGGATAAAGGATGGTGAGCCGTCACAAGCGTTCGCTAAGCCAACATTGACGCCAAAAAAAGTGATGCTGTGTGTATGGTGGGACTGGAGGGGAATCGTCCACTACGAGCTACTTCCAACTGGTCAGACGATTGATTCTCAACTCTACTGTGCACAACTAGAGAGATTACGCCAGGCGATTGAAAGAAAACGGCCCGAATTGATTAATAGGAAAGGTGTTGTCTTCCATCATGACAACGCCCGACCACACACTTCTTTGATGACCCGTCAAAAATTGAGAGAGTTTGGTTGGGAAGTTTTGATGCACCCACCTTACAGTCCGGATATAGCACCCTCTGACTATCATCTGTTTCGATCTCTGCAGAACTCTCTCAATGGAATTAAGTTGGTTTCAAAAGAAGCCTGTGAAAACTACTTGATTCAGTTTTTCGACCAGAAACCACAGAAGTTTTTCACCGATGGGATCATGGATCTACCAAAAAAATGGCGAAACATTGTCGATAATAATGGAGCATATTCGGTTTAAATGAATTCGTCCACGCGCCATGCGGGGACCAGTTGAATTTTACTGAAAAAACGCCACGAACTTTTTCCCAGACCCAATATAAAGTTATATTTAATGTATGTTGACACTAATATTTAGTACGTTCTTTTACAACCAGTTTGAGCATAGTTTAATCATAAAAAAAGAAAAACATCAAGTGTATTTTAATGTTCCTTTTATTGAAATTATGAAATTGACATTGAACAATTTTGCCTGAGATTAGAACTAGTCACTATACTACTAAAGAATTGCAATTGGAACAATATTAAATGGTTTGTGAAGCCCGATATTTTCTGTCTTCTGTGCTTTTAGTATGATTTTAGAATCTCCGATATAATTTCGATGACCTTCTGATTGGTATATTTGTGAATAATAATAATTATATTCATACAAGTAAAAAAATGAATCAAAAAGAAATGTATGGTACAATAAAGTCTAGCTATATAGTTTCTTTTGTTATCCATTTGCTTTATAATTTGAAACATATAAAACAATTTCGGATATAGCGGCTTCGTGATGCACTAATCAGGGCACTTACCTGTAATCTTTAATAATTTGAATTAACCCTTTCCTTTAGATTAAATATGTAATTTAGAAAATCTAAACTGAGTTTGTTTAATGTACACTATTGTCCATCGAAGTTTGGCCGCGTAACAAAAGTTTAAAAAGAAAAGGCAAGTAATATTAAGGAAATAAATTTGTTAAATAAATTAACAACTATCAAAATCCAACGAAAATTTGATTTCCTATTGTCCATTATTAACAAAGTTCTGTTTCCGTCAAAAAATCCACCTTTTGTATTGGTGATTGCATGAACAACTGGCAGCATTCTTTCGATTAGTTTTTTAATCTGTCGCCTGGGGAAAGTTGTTGGATTCTTGTTGGAGAATATTCCCGAGCTGTTCCTTGCAAGTAGGACTGACAATTCGGACTCTTCTATTAAGCTCATCCCGCAGTAACTTGATAGGGTTGAGATCTGGACTCTGCCGTGACCATGTCATAACTTGATTTTGCTCATTTAGATACTGTTTGCATACTTGGATTGTATGCTTCGGATCGTTATCATACATAAAAGTAAAATTCTTGCGATTATTCGCGACCAAAAGGAAGTGCATGGAATTCTAATATTTTGCGGTAGTGCTCTTTCTGCATTATTCTTTCGATTCCATGTAACGTCCCCGTTTCCGTCGTGTTTTATTTTATATTGGTATAATGCAACCTCTCATTAGTGAAATATCTGACAAACATTCCCTTATTTTGATCAAGCACTTTAAATATTGATTTGATAATTTGTATTTAATCTAAGTGACTGGAAATAATAAATTGTGAATGTCTACAGTCTAGCTTATAAGAATGCAGACTGGATATAAAAGAACACAATTGATAATTTTGAGTTCTTCTGGAAAGTTTTTTGAAAGTAAATAGTGCATATTGTAATTTAGAAATTTGTAATGATAGTGTCAATATAGTATGAAGTATTTGAAAAGACCTTTTCATTACTATGGGTATTACTAAAATCTTAAACTATATATTATTATCGTAATTGAACATTTTTTAAATTTTAGATATTTTAAGAAGTAACAATAAAAGTATCCTTTTTGTAATTATTTTTGAAAATTATAGAAAACGTTAAATAAATGATCTGATAAAGAAATTTCGCATATAATGTGCTATACAGGGCTAGTAAAATGCTTGAATCCATTCTAATATATTTGATATGGTTATTTAGATTTTAATCAAATTTTCTACATTTAATTAAATGGAAATAGGGGGCTCGATAAGCATATATATATTTGATTTAGATTTTCGATTTAGCCGGTAATTATGTTAACTTTTTATTTTAATTGAAACATCCTGTATATTTTTGAGAATTTCAACATAGCTCTGCTTTAGGAGTTCAGTAATAAGTGGAATGTCTTTTAAGTTTTGCGTAGTGGGACCTAGAAGGCGCCACCAGTCATATGTCAGTACTAAAAATTAACCCCCATCTTAAGTTAACCTAAATCCAAAGTTTCGGTGCGATACGTATAGCGTTGTAGCTACAACGAACTGTCAAAGTTGACAAGTTGGTTGAAAAATAGAATTAAACCGAGAACATTTTCGCGGAATAATTTTTACAATTTTCGAAGACAATTATCTCAACAAGAATGACTCGCTGAGTTTGTTTCTGTTTACGGCAATGAACCACCACATCAGTCAACAATTTCTCGTTGGTATGGAGAATTCAAACGTGGACGAATGAATCTTAGCGATGATCCAAGAGCAGGCTCATCAAAAACGGCAATCAAAAAACTCTAGATCGCTTCAACGCCAGAAAGTCTAAAACGCGTACAACATTGTCTGTGGTGATGGATCTTGGATTTACTCATACGAGTCAGAAAATAAACGCCAGTCGTCTGTTTGGGTATTCTAATATGAGAAAAGCCGATAGAAGTCATCCGTTCTTGAAGTGTCTCCAAAAAGATGGTCGCGACATTTGTTTCTAAAGCAGATCATGTAGCAACAATTCCTCTACAAGATCAAAGAACTGTTACTGCCGATTGGCTTACAATCATTTGTTTGCCGCAGTCATTACTGAGCTTCGAAAAACCAACCCCGAACGACAAATCATCTTCCACCAAGACAATGTACTTTCTCACACAGTACACAAAACAATTGAATTTTTAACTCAACAAAACGTTGAATTGTTGTATCATCCTTCGTACAGTCCGGACTTAAGTTCCAACGATTTCTTTACATTCCCGAAAGAACGGACTGCGTGGTCAAAGGTTCAAGTTGTCAGAAGGAGCAGTCGATGCCATCAAAACCACAATTTGGACTGTACCAATAAACGAGTAGAACAACTGCTTCCAGAGTTGGTTCAAGCGCATGCAAAAGTGCATTAATTTTCGTGGAGAATACTTCGACAAACTATGAGGTCTTTAAAAGCTATTTATTGTTTTACTTCAGTTTTATATGCCAAATGTAAAAGACAATCCACGTAATAAGGTTTAGTACCCTTTTGATCAATAATGACAGAGATATTAGATATATTAAGGCAAATTTTACAAGGAGTATAAACAAAATCAGTTAACAAAGTTTTCGAAATGATGACTGTTCACTTCCAGGCAGTGAACAAATTCTTGAATGACATTTACTCATGCCTCTTCACTAATTAATTGCACTTCAATTATTCTTTACAATAGCTCGTTCAGATTATACATCGTCTAGTATAAATCGTAGATTTTAAATAACAAAAGAAAATCTTACAAGCAATTTCTCGCCTTCCTCAATAACTAGAAACAACTTGATTACATATAAGACCTAAATATCTCTGTCCAGTTAGTATACCATGAATGAAAAATTGACTAACAATATGGTTTCTGAAAATGCTAAACCTAATTGTAATTTCTGTAAATGTTGTGTATGTGCTCATTGCACTCAATGAACTCAATTATCTATTGACCTATATTGACAGTTATGACGATTAATGGTACTATTCAAATAAAACGTAGCCACGTCGAAAAACGGTAAATTGTTTGTATAATTCGCACTGAACGAAAAGATACGTTACGTCACGTAAACTCATCATACCATAGTAGATTAAAAGACATAGAAAGTGGTTGTTAGAGACAGTCGAAGTAAATACTGAATAAATATGTACTTAAATTAATAAAGACGCAGTCAACCATTTCTAAATTTATCAAGTATTAATATTACACATATTTGACCATTCGTAGATAAATAAAAGCGTAAGTTTTTGGTATAGTTTTTAGTTTCAGACAACGCATAAAATCTATTTTGTATAATAAATCTAGTAGGCATCATTAATAAAAAAAGGAATTTAAACTGGAGTACTCATTATTTCTAAATTTTCACAATTTATATGACAACTTTGTTGAAATAAATTTGAATAATGCAAATAGGTATGTAATATAATCATTGTTTGGAATTTGTCAATTATTTATTAGTAAAAATAAAAATAAATAAATACACAACATATTATCTACAATCATAATAAAAAGTTATTCAATGGTTCTATTTCATAATCGTAATCTTCAAAAGTATCTCTTGTAGTCATATTCTTCAGCACATCGCTCAGTGTTTATTGTAAATACAAACTCGTCTATTGTATCGTCGATCAGATTTTCTTGAACAAGGCAATCATTAACAATTTTGTATACATGATTAGATACTGAAGCCCATTCTTCTGGTTAAATAGCTTGAAATTTTTCTCTTGTTGGGAATACGAAATGTGTGTATGTTTAATAACAAGTAACTTAAAATTCATAAGTTTAAATTATGATGTGGTTAGATGGTCACAATATTAAACACATCTGACCTAAATAAAAGTAAAGCATTTGCTACAAATCTGGTATCTTTTTTTTTGGACGCCATTCCATTTATGCTCATAATAAAACTAAAATACATAAAATCCATCGTTGTTAATACCTTGGACAAAGTTTTTAGGCTACCAGAAAAAGGTACACCCGGTTTGATAATTTTATCATATATGCCTGCAATAATATTAACATGCTCACTTATTCATACGTATATTTTTTTAAGACGCATACCAATTTGGGCGCCTCTTCAATATAAAGTATAAAAATTATGATTTATTGATCTTATTGTTTCCATTTGATCTTGTATCAATGTGTTTTTAGGACTTGCATGTGGCCTTTGCTTGTGTGGAGTTGAAAATGACGGCGTTTTCCCGACCCAATATCTTCTACTTCCCTAGCAATGCATGTGAAAGTGCTTGCAGATACACCTGTGGCTGCAATTACTATTCCTAACATTTTCAAAGGTATTTTGGTAGGATTATTTTCTGCTCCTTTCTTAATAAATTGTACGATATGTGCGATTATTTATCAGGCTTGACTTTGATAATCTACCTTTAGCACGTATTTTCGTAAGAACAATAGTCATTATTCCAATCAGTAAAGGACTAAAACAATTGTTTTAATAACACATTTATATATTTAACTCAGACTCTTACCATTTAGCAATGCATGTGAAAGTGCTTGCAGATACACCTGTGGCTGCAATTACTATTCCTAACATTTTCAAAGGTATTTTGGTAGGATTATTTTCTGCTCCTTTCTTAATAAATTGTACGATATGTGCGATTATTTATCAGGCTTGACTTTGATAATCTACCTTTAGCACGTATTTTCGTAAGAACAATAGTCATTATTCCAATCAGTAAAGGACTAAAACAATTGTTTTAATAACACATTTATATATTTAACTCAGACTCTTACCATTTAGGACTGATAAAAGAGAAAAATCTCAAAATATTTATTCAATATTGCTTTAGAATTTAATGGATGACAGTCATGCCATCCGCCAATGCATGTTGAAATCGCTCCTCCCTATTGAATGAGATTGAACTCGTCTTAGGTAAGTTTCGCCATAACACATGTAAGACATATGTTTCTTATCATTCTTATCTATCTATAAAGTGTTGGTATCTCCATCATTCTTTCGCAAAGATCAATTCGACGAACATAACCTCTCCGTTAAATATTCTTGCACTAAATGTGGCTTCTACAGATATTTTGCATGCTTCAATATTCTGGATACTGATCGGCAACTTATATCATAGTTTAGTGCGAGGGATGTTAGTAGTTTGTGGCAATTTTTCTAATGCTACAGCAATATCTTCGGCAATAATTTTTTTAGTTGCGATTTTGGTCGTACTCTTTGTGGTAAATTTCTAACATTTCTATTGGATGCCGACCTTAATGCAAATTGTTAAATAAAGTGCATACTTTTTCAGGAGTTCTAACGCGATTACCAAAATGAATTATCAAAATTTCAATACGTTCTTTTTCAGTTACTTGAACTATTCGTAATATTTGTACATACGCAAAGTTAATTCTGACATCAACCAAGTACTGATTTTAATTCCATTGACTACTAAATATAAGTATGAGCTTAAAATATCAGTTTTAAAAAATATCTCTGCGGCTATTGAAAAAAAGCGTACTAAACCTACAACCATTGTTACTGAACTACTAAACTACTTCTGAAATTCTTAAAAATATACAGGGTGTTTCGTTTAGAATAAAAAGTTAACATTATTTCCGGTTAAACCAAAAGTTTGATTCGAATATAAATATACTCATTGAATCCAGCCCATATTTGTATTTATATAAATGTAGAAAATTTTATTAAAATCCAAGTCACCGTATCAAAGATGTTCAAATTATTTCAAACATTTGTTTAACTCCGCATATGCAATAGATTAGATGTGAAAAAGTGAAACCTCGAGATTTTAAAGACAATTTAAAAAACTTACTTAAATGATATTAAATAATAAAATTATACAAATGTTCACAATCTGCGTAATTTATTATTAAAACTGACATTTCGTATTTTAAATTTGTTTATAATTTTAGACCAAAAGTAGAAAGAGAAAAGCCACCTCTTTATGAAATGGAATTCGTGATTTTGGGTAAACCCCTTCGTGGAAAAGATGTTATTAAAAAGGAAATAATAAAATTAGGTGGTAAGGTAGTTACTAAAATAAAAAATAGTGTAATGGCAGTTATATCAACGCCAGAAGAAGTTGAAAAATTGAATGCTCGTATGACAGAAGCACAAACTGAAGATATTCATGTTGTTGGAGAAGATTTTCTGGATTCTGCTAAAGAATATGCTGGTCGTATTCCTGATTTAGTTTTAGAAAAATCAATTGCAGATTGGGGCTCAAACGTATGTAAAATGTGTATTTTGTAAAATTAAATTTAAAATATTGCTAACTACATCTTTACATGATTTTAAAGATCAATGTTTCAATAAACATATTTTAAGCAATGCTATATTCTTAATTTAAATTTCAAGTTCATAAGCTTACATTGATCATTTATTTTATAAGAAAATTTGTAACATGATCTAGAAAATAATTGCATATAAGTATATAAAAAATATTCAAACAAGTATCTGTAGACCGAGAGCAGGACTTTGACGCAGTCTCAGTTCTCGTTCAATAGATATTGCCACCACGGCCATATAAGGTCACATATACAATAAATAAATAATTGAAAATATTGGATTTCCGTCTCTGTTTAATATGTTTAAGCACTTTTGTCTGACATTACAGTTAGGACAGGGTACTGTCTATAATAATTGCAACCTAACTTGTGCGTTAAATCGACTTATTCGGTAAACCACCCAAATACAAACAAGTATCTTTTGACCGAGAACATGACTAAGATGGCCGTTTCGTCTTTATTAAGACTTCAGGCCGCCTCAATTCTCGTTCCACAGATATTGTCGCCACAGCCATATAAGGCGGTGACATATAACATGTAAATAATTGCGAAGATTACATCTCCATCTTTGTTTGAAATGTTATAGCACTTTTGTCTGACACTGCAGTTACGATAGGGTACTGTCTATAACTGAGGCTGCCTGAAGAGTCTTAATAAGGGCAAAACGGCGATCGTAGTCATGTTCTCGGTCAACAGATATTTATTTTTGTATTTGACTATTTTCCCGAATAAATCGATTTAACGCACAAGTCAGGTTGCAGTTATTATAGACAGTACCATGTCATAACTGCAATGTCAGACAAAAGTGCTTTAAGATTCCAAATAGAAACGGAGATCCAATCTTATTTACTTAAAAAAATAATAAAATGCAAAATTTAAAATTGTTTGTATTTTTTAAACAAGTTGTATACTTATTGTGAAATAATTATCACTGTATTTTTACAGCCTAGCAGTCGTTTGCCCCCCGAACCTTCAAAGTCTCAAAAATCAAAGAGTAGGTATGCAAAATCTGGTCCAAGTAAAGTAAAAGTAACTGTTAAGGATGGTAGTGCTGTGGATCCTGATTCCGGTATTGCAAATATCAGTCATGTTTATTCAGACGGAAATGATAAATACTCGGTAGTCCTGGGCATGACTGATATTCAAAGAAATAAGAACAGTTTTTATAAATTACAAATAATACAATCCGATTCAGGAAATCAGTTTTGGCTATTTAGATCGTGGGGTCGTATAGGTACTAATATTGGAGACCATAGATTAGAAACTGTCCATACTTATTACGATGCGAAACATCGTTTTTGCGAATTGTATGAAGAGAAGACTGGAAATACTTGGGATAACAGACACAACTTCGTTAAGGTTTCTGGTAGAATGTATCCTATTGAGCTAGATTATGGTGAAGACGATGAAGCGCTACAAATCGACAATGACATTCCATCCAATTTGTCGGTACCTGTACAAAATTTAATGAAAATAATTTTCGACGTGTCTTCTATGAAAAAAGTAATGATGGAATTCGAACTGGATACTGAAAAAATGCCATTGGGTAATATTATGTGCTTATTATATAATATTTTTATTGGTCACTATTAAACTAACCTGTAAACACTACCAATTTTGTCTTTTGAAGCCTTCACGTTTCTTTACTACTTTATACAGAAGTTAAATGACTTTCTTGCCCCAAAGTTTTAACCTGCTGGATTGAGGTACGAAGTTCCAGCATTTGTTTTTTATGTACCCGAAATTTTTTTTCTACAAAAACATGCATACTTAGTTGACATTTTTTATAAATTAAATGATTTAAATCTGTCTTTACAAGCCCTAGGTATCGTGCAAGATATAGAAAAGATGCTAAGGAGTTCAACTTAATGAAAATATTGAAAGAGATATTAATGAATATCTCAGAGTTTCAGTTAACTTTCAATGACTTTTTTCCTAATGGATATAGGAGATATAGCTTCATATATACATTTATTACATTACTAGAAAAAGAAAAACTTCTTGATTCATTCTTTGGCAGTTCTCTAGAAGCTGTTTTTAAAGATTCGGTCTTAAATTGGCTTTTGACTCAGTGTAAGAAATGAATACACTCTTTTGTCAGAAAAAGCTATTAACATTTTATTACTTTTTTGCGCAACATATCTGTGTGAGAAGGGATTTCCAACACACCTAAAATATAAATACAGAAGCAGATTAAATGCAGAATCTGATGAGACCCACTTCTTTGTTCCATCAAACAGGCACAAATATCCTACTCAGAGTTTTTCAAATTTAACATAAAATTAAGTTTTGCTGAGAACCAGTTGATATTTATTGAGCTATCACTTAAGTTTTATTACACTTACCTGCAAATGTTTAACAATTTACATACAATATATTTGAGAATGTTTCAACATGTTCTAGGTATTACAAATGTATCATATGCATAGACAATCTAATAGTTGATGGTTTAAAAAGCTTTGCTGTACTGTGCTGTAACTTCGTGTACGATTTAATTGTCTAGTCTAATTTCCATAATGAAAGAAAATAAATTGCATTCTTATTTAAGGCTTTTTTATTTTATTGGAAAAGCAAAAATAATGCACTGCTAAAAAATTTGTAACGTCTTGGACGATGTTGCCGTAGTAGAATCAACCATTTGCAAGTGGTTTGGTAAATTTAGAGTTGATAATTTCTGCCTAAAAAGCTGTGAGATAAGAAAGACCTTCCACAATTGATCAACATAGCATGTCTAACTGTGTACAAAAACTTCGGGAAGGTCACGCATTAGTTCTCTCACCCGTTACGATGTCTCAAAGTGGATGCTCCAATAAATACAAAATTTCGTCAAACACGAAATATGATAAGTAGAGTTGGATAGACGTGCCTGCTTGACAGAGACTGCCCATCGTGTACCAACAATTGATACGAGCGAATGCATGCTATAGAATTGCACATACATACTCTCCGCTACTGTCGGGCAGACACGACTATCTAGCTTTTGTGAGAAAGAGTCGTTAAAAGATTTATCTTTAAATTGATTTATAGGAGAATTAACTCATGATGCGAACTTGTTGGCGATGGCATACTATTTGAATTGTTATTTGACTTATTTTTTTGCATAGTAGTGCGTGGGTGATTATCAATATTTGGAATTTATAGGCTAAATTTGAGTCTCGTATATAGCGTTGTAAAAAAATAAGAAAGGCACGTCCATGAAGTAAATGAAATTGACAAGAAATAGCTTTTTTTAATTAATAGTAGATGAAACTAGAAATATTTTAAGTAACAAATAGGAAATCTAATTATTCATAAAATTTTCAATAATTAAGCTTAGCATAACAGCTTAATTTAACTATATTTTCATATATTAAAAATAATTACGTTTGCATTTGTTAGTGTTAATATAAATCTACATATATTCTAATCGTTTAGATATATTGGTACAGTATTATTTCAATGTATATTGGTGCTATACAAAAACTTCAGTTTTGTTATTTTGATGCTAATTGATTTTACGTAGATATATAATTTATTTAATTTATATATACTTTTAGGTAAATTAAGCAAGAATCAAATCCAAAGTGCCTACAGTGTATTGAGTGAACTTCAATCTTTACTGAATGAAGATGCACCTGACGCACGATTTATTGATGCTACTAATCGGTTTTATACTTTTGTTCCACATTCCTTTGGTGTAGATAATCCTCCTTTAATCAAAGATTTGGAAACTATTAAGGTAATTATAATGAAATATGCTAACATAATCCAAGATTTATCAAAAAAATGTTAAAAGTATTTTCTTTTATTTACTTTGAAATTTAGTTTCTTTTAGACTTTTGCTTTACTTTTTCTATATTGCTTCTCAATACCACTCTATTCTATTCTATTCTCCATTATTGATAGATTTATAATTCAAATAATGATTAGGCTAGGAACATAATTCTATGCAAACTAGTTTACATATAACTGATATCATAAGAGTTTCTATAATTTAATAACTTTGGCGGTTAAAACGCCAAAAAAGTTATTAAATTCAATTGCCTCAAAAATTAGTATTTTATAATAATTTATTGCATATTGCGTAGTAATAGGATTAATTGCTAGTGATTAACACAGTAATAGTTGTATGTTATTTTTAGAAAAAAATCGAAATGCTTGACAATTTGATGGAACTCGAAATAGCTTACAATTTGATGAAAACTAGTGGTGGTGATCACAGCATTGATGCATATTATCAACAGCTAAAGACTGATATTGAAGTTCTCGATTTAGATTCAGAAGAATTTAGCATCATTCAAGAATACGTGAAAAACACACATGCTCCTACACATAGTCAATACGGACTGGATATAGTGCAAGTGTTTAAAGTCTCTCGTCAGGGTGAGGAGAAGCGATTCAAGCCTTTCAGAAAATTGCATAATCGCAAACTACTCTGGCACGGTTCTAGAAAAACGAATTTTGCTGGAATTTTATGTCAAGGACTTCGTATTGCACCTCCAGAAGCGCCAGTTACCGGATATATGTTCGGTAAAGGCATTTACTTTGCTGACATGGTTTCCAAGTCAGCTAATTATTGCTGCACTAATAGAGTCGATTCCACTGGTTTAATGCTATTATGTGAAGTTGCATTGGGTGAGGTATGTATACCAAATTTCTTAGAGCCATTTTCATTATTTTCACTTAATAGCAATGTTTATATTAGAATTTATAATCTGGCGTTCGTCATGATGATGTAGTAAACTTACGTAATCTCGACTGTTTATATGAAACTTTTCCATAAATTTTACAAAAACATTTAATTTTTACATTCTAATCAAAATTTGTCGATTTTGAATAATTTATAAAAGTTTTCAAGCACGCCTTTTCAAACCCTACTTCCTTCATCTTTTTTCCATTCTCGATCTTTTTTGCTTACCTGTAGCTTTTCTTTTAGCGTCTCGCTCATAAATCTTTTCAATGTGTGTCTGTCTAAACTTAGAAAGATTTATTGTCAAACACTTTGGAAATTGAAAATTTAATTTCTTTTGTGAAAAAAATGTTCAAATATTTTTTTGTTTTACTATCACATAGAACACTCGATATATTAGTAAAATAAAAAATCTGGTTTTATTAGCTTCAATCGTTCATTCTATTTGTTGTTTTAGTGTTAACTAATTTCAATACCTAGTTTTGGTCTGTCAAAATATTTTTATTTATACATAAGTATTTACTAGCACAGGTAAAAGTGAAATTTAATCTTCTTTCTGATCTTGATAATTATCAGGTTGTCACATATGAAATGTCCGATTTTGTAAGGAATAAAAAAAAGTCTAAATTTAAAAAAATATAAATATTTATTCTGCAAAATAGTCTCCATTTACATCAATAGTTTGTTGCCAACGGCTTGGAAGCTGAAAAATTCCCTTTGAAAAGAAATCTAGGTTTTGACGGCTCACATATTGCTCAAACACTGCTATTACAGACTCCCGGTCAGGGAAGTCCCTATTTTTTAAGTGATTGTCTAAACTTCGGAAAAAATGAGAATCAGTTGGCGAAAGGTCAGGTGAATAAGGTGGGTGAGGGAAAATTTCGTAACCAAATTCCGAAAGTTTCTGGACTGTCTGTCGTGCAACATGAGGTCTTGCATTATCATGAAGAAGTATGGGTCCATGTCTATTGACTAGTGAGGGCTGCAAGCGGTTCAATTTTCCATGCACAGTTTCCAGTTCGGCACAATAGGACGCTGCCGTGATGGTTTCACCAGGTTGCAAAAATGAATAGTGAATAATACCCTTACTGGTCCAACATACAGTCACCATAATTTTTCGCGGGTGAAGTGATGCTCGTGCATGCTGTCTTGGTGCTTCACCTCGACTTAACCATTGTCCTGACCATCTCCGATTATCATAAAGTATCCACTTTTCGTCACACGTTACCACTCGATGAAGAAACGGTTCAACTTTCTGTCGATTAGCCAAAGAGGTAGTCACCTCTAATCGACGGAGCTTATTGGCTTCCGTTAATTGGTGCGGCACCCATCGATCGAGTTTCTTCACTTTGCCAATCGAAGAAAGGTGACGACTAATGGTGGCAATGGACACTTGAAATGTTTCTGCAAGGCTACGCACTGTTGTCGACGGATTACTTTCAACTTCTACACGCAGCTCGTCGTCATTAGCGGTGCTACGCGCATATCCGCGAGGCTCATTTTCCAAATCAAAATTTCCCTCGCTGAATTTTTTAAACCATCGCCGTAATGTGCGTTCATTACACGTGGTTTCACCGAACGTCTGATTAATTTCTCGCGTTGCTGCAGCTGCACTTAATCCCTTTTTAAATTGAAAGAGGTAAATTGCCCGATTATCTCTTGCCGACAGCATTTCCATAGGCGAGACAATGACAGGTGTATTAATCTTTCCAAGAAATGGAACAGGTACACACTTCAAAATAAATACCCTTTTCTACAAATACAATAATAATTTTCACCAAAAACATACACGTCTTCACACAGGTGCGATTCAGTTCAGACTGAAGGAAAAAACGGACATTACATTTGTAACAACCCGATAGGTCTAATAGAATTTTTTATGTACAAATTCCAGTGATTTTATTATTTCATTTTTATCTTGTCTTCAAGTACCGTTCTTATTTTAAGCTTTTTTACGGCTTCACGTAATTCTTTCTTTGTAATAAATACATTTTTCAGTCTTCCTGTTTTTAATTGTTATTTCATTGGATAGTATATAACCATCTCAATTTTTTTAATGTTATCTTAAGGAAGTTGTTCAGCCTCCTCGATTTCATAAATCTTAATATTACTTAATTTCAGGCAGTTTGTTTTCCATTTTCGCTTAAAATGAACTGTACATATTTGTTATGCTTTATATTAAAAAACTATTATGTAGCCATGTTTAACCGATTTTCAAGATTTTAATCTGTCATCCATTTTTTTCTCTATTGTAACATTGATATATGGTGTTGATGTTCTGGTTCATGAATTCTTTTTATTAATGGTCTCGTCACTATGGGCTACGAACGATAAGAATTGGTGCTCGACATCAACAGAATTTTCAAAACCCACATACAGCAATTATTAGTATTTTTACAGCCATTGCCATTTACAGCATTGAAAATCACTAGTGCGATGTTGACATTTTCTATTCTTTTGTTTTAGCTTCTATATGCCATCTTATTACTAGTACAATTTTGATGACCAGCTGATACCTAACCTATACATTAGGATATTGAATTTGGTTACGTGTAGCGTTTCTTATCGTGAATAGTTTAACAATAGTCTATTACAGTTGATTTGTTTTTCTTCACCGATATGTTATTAATTATTAGTAGTATGAATCTAGTATTTTCTAGTCAAAAGAGATTTAAATATTCTTTAAATGTGACTGTTTATTATCGTTTACATGCAGCTGATCCTAATTCTCAATTAAAATGTATGTTCCAATTGATTTATAACTATGTGTTATTCATCATATTTATTTGATATGAATATATAAATTTTATTAAAAGTTTTCCCTGATTGATCTATTCACAGTATTGAGCAATTTCAAATTTGAATGGAGACGAATAATATAAATTTAAATTAATTAAACAATTAAATTAAATAAAAGCTCAACTTGATTTTATGGATGTTTTTCATTAAAAATAACAATTACATAAATAATGAACCTGTTTACAAAAATTATAAAGAAGCTCTACTATTAAGAAATTGGCAATATGTACATAGTGAAGTAATTCAATTTAAGCCATAACTGTTTGAACATTTGCAATTGGTAGCTTATAAAAATATTACAATTATTTGCTAGACTTGCTTGTACAGAAACTTTAGTTAGTTAGTAACTTGATAAGAGAGGGTGATGTGATGTTATATTCTATTACTCTGTAATATATATGTATGTGCTGCTCTTTTGGTATTATTTGTTAAAAGGGGGAAATAATGTGGCTAAACTGTTACATGAGAACAAAAGCTGCTTTTTTATACTATGACACTTTTTTTAATTGCAGTATTTTTTCCTTTTCACAAACTCTAGAGTTGTTTAGATTGGGTAATTTCATTACAGAGTACAAGAAGGAGCTTTAAATCATTCATTTGTTCTAAGGAAAACTTATTTGAATAAAATATATTTATTATTATATATTGAACTTTTTATATATTAACCACTATACTCCCCTTATTGTTGAATTTGATGGAGCCTGTGGTTGATTGACTTGATCAATAAGAGATGTACACAGTGTACATCTTGGTTTTGAACGGTGTGGATCGCGTACGGAGTTTGATTTTCGTGCGGTTGTTTTTCGCCGTGTTTTGCCAGGTGCGACACTTTGAAATTATCTGCTGATGATGACAACTTGGTTGTCGAAATGCGTATACAGAATTTACAAAGTTAATGTGGAAAGGGGTTATATATCAACCTTATTGATCAACTCCCCTTATTGTTTTCTGAAATTTCAATTCTGCTGTATAATACTACATTTTCTTGTACCTTTGTCTTCATCTTTAATTTCTATTATACCACATAATTTTTACTTTAAATTTTTTGAACTCTATCTCTTTCTAATTTTTCATTTCCACTTAAGGTTAGTATATCCTATCTCTCTGTCTCTCTATTAGCTATTAATTAACTTATCCTGTTTTCAAGAAAAGTCTCATCACTACTAATTTCACCTACTTCGATATGAAATTTCGCAAAAGTGTATGAAGAATTTCTTTATTCCATTATTTATAAAGACATTGTTATCAGGAAACATGAATTTATGCATGCGCGTTCAACAGTTACAAGTTTAGCTTCTTTCTCTAAAGAAGTTGGCGAGTATATATTACTTTGGGTTTCTTCTTTCCTCTTTCAACTTATTAAAATCTTACTTATATCATCTGATATGTTTTCTACAATAATTTTTCTTCTGATGAATTTGTTCACAGCTCAGGTTTCTGTTAGGCTTTATTATTTAATCCATTTATTAATGACTTACTAATGTCTCTTAACTGCCCAGATCTTGCCTGTTGATGATATTTAAATTTATAACAATATTCGGACCATTGGTTCATCTTCAGGATAACCTCGACAGATTGATTAATTAGTATAGCTGTTTTAAACTGAATCATATTATTTGGAAATGTATCTTTCTGCCCTATACACGTGTTTCTTCTCCATTAACCGTGTATATATGTAATGTTACTGATAATCTTCTGTTGAGGAAATCAGAGATTTCAGCCTTTTTGTTTGGCTCTCAACTCAATTCAATTTATGTATATAATACTGTTTTTTTGATCTTCCATTTATAATTTATAATCTGTTTCCTTTTTTCACATTCTTCATTCATTGTCTTGATAATATATACATTTTTATGGTATTTTTCGTTTGCTTTTTTTAGTAATTGAATTTCTAGCGATTGTATTATATTTGCATTTTTGTTTATTATAGACTCCTTTTTTAAGCCATAGATTATTACTTGTTTTCTTATTTCTTATTCTAAGATATCAGATTTTTTTTCTAATTCCTATATTTTCTTATAATTTCACTGTAATTGATTTTCTAAGCTTTTTAGGTTTATCTAATTTTGTATTGATCCTAGTTAACATTCTCATTACTTTAATCGCCATTGTACTCGCATTTATTTATTTTTATTTTAATTTATGTGCTGTAAACGCAAACATTGATCATTTTAAATTAAAAATGATTTAATTTAAGTTTATTTTACTACGAACAGGTGATTTCGACAGTTATGTGTTTAAATATTTTTTAGTTTTTTTTTTTCAAATTTATGTCTATTTCTAATAATTGGAGTTTATTTTTATATGGTTTCCATTTTTTAACATGTATTTATTTATTCTTTATATTTTATATGTGATACTTTATACAGGCTGTGAAAACATACTGTCACAATTGTAACAAAATATATTGTTTTAGATGTATGAACGACATCAAGCTCATTATGTTGAAAAGTTACCAAAAGGGAAACATAGTTGCAAAGGCTTAGGTAGAACACATCCAGATCCTGCTGAGATTAAAAAAATTAATGATGTTGATGTACCTGTTGGTAAGCCAACTACAGCTACCAGTTCGGAAACTAGTTCATTATTGTATAATGAATATATTGTCTATGATATCGCTCAGGTTAATATTAAGTACTTGTTGCAGATGAACTTTAAGTATAAGTATTAAACTTATTTTTATATATAGTTGTTTTTTGTTTAATTTTTCAATAAAGCATTTACATTATCTTTATATTACTTTTTTTAAATTATTAATCAGAACAATTATAAACTGAATATAAAAAAATTCTGAACAGTTCTCTTTTTCGCCTTAAAAACTAGTGATTAATGTACTAAATTCTGTATCGTGAATATCAAGCTTAATTATTCCAAAACTGATACTAATGTATAGATTTTATGCTTTTACTTGAGTAACCCAATTTTGCAATTCAGATCATTCAAGATCAGTAAAGTAATGACTTTTTTTAGTTCATTATTTCTGTCTTTCGCTTTGGGATATTAAATATTGAAAAAATTTTGATCTTGATTTGTGCATGTTAAAGGAGAAAACAAGTGTTTTAGGATGTATTTAAATAATTCATGCCATATGATATACTGACTTAGATGTGGAGACACGGTCATGTCCGTTATTTTAATTTCACTATTTTTTTTCCTCACAATATTCAATAAGTTAGCTTAATTATATTCTTTCTAAATTCCCTGTTAGTCGTTTTTTGTCTTATAGGGTACATACTTTCGTTTTGAAAATATTTGTATGATATATTAAAGGCTTAATCTAATTAAATTGTAAACTGGCTCAAGTTAATTAAAAATAAATTTTATCACAATGTAACTTTAAATCTTGGACACAATTTCGACAACTAAATTGTCATCAGAGGTGGAAAAATTGCATATTATTAAATGTTTTGGTTGTTGAAATTTTCACTTATGGTTGAGTGGGACTTAACAGGCCCTTCAAGAAATCCATCTGGGAAACTTATTCACAATGGGCGAAAGTTAATTCTCTATAATCTGTTTTTAGAACATAAAAACGAGAAGTCAAAATCTGCTTCTGGAAAGATTACTGCAAAAGTAATGGGCATTAGTGAGAAGACAATGTGAAATATTATACAAGATCTGGAATCCATTGAATTTTTCTGTCCATCTCTCAAAAAACAAATTTCTAAGGCAGATTTGATGTATTAGCTGAAGTACAAAAAAAAACCCTACGAAAGCATGTTAATTCTTTCTTTCTGTGAAATGAATTAGCCATCTGTACAAAAGTAGTTATGGTTAATAAAGTTATTTATTTTTTTAATCTACAGCTAATATACATTTATGAGGCTGTGAGCGATGATAGTCGCCTACAGTTAGCAGAACAACTTTGAAAAAGTTATTCTTTAAATGGGAAAAGACTTCATGAAACAATATGTTAGTTCAGTGATCACAAATTATTTTGTAGTTTTATTTGAATAATATGAAAGGGTTTCGAGAACTTCAAAAATGGAATATATCATTATGCCAACAGTATATTGACAGGTGAAATCTAACTTAACGACAATGACTCTTCACTAAAGCAAGGCAGTCGTTACAATGTGGTGGGAAATGACTACCCAGAGTTGTTAAAGCCCTCAAGAACATTCGTCCTTGTTAGTGATAATAGTGCCTCGGCCCTTCGCTTCAACGTCTGTACAGAGTATTTACTAGGAACTTCACTCTGTTGCTGATACATCCTATATTTTGCTCCATATGATTTGGCATTATTTCTTCATTGGTAAAACTAGAGTTGGTTTGGTTGATCTGGTACGTAGACTTCCGCGGTCGAAGTCCATACTATATTCTGGGCTTCCGGGTTGGAACCGCGTCACTGGTATAACTGCCGACGTTTCGTACCCAGTCGTATGGGATATCTTCAGGGCTCAACTACTGCATTGAAACTGTTTCTCTCTTCTCATTTTCTATTTTTCATATATATATACAATATATATATATATATATATATATATATATAGAGAGAGAGAGAGAGAGAGAGTAAATGTGTTGCAACAGTATTTTTGTATTTAAATGTAAAAGAGACATATAGTATTTAAAGCTGCCATTATCTATTATATTGTATTTATAATCATCAATATATGTTAACTGCTTTGACCTTACCGATACTAAAAAAATTTTATTACATGAAATTTTTTTCCAGAACTTTTAATTTTTTTACTTATTGGTAGTGTACTACATTGTGTTATAACATAAGAAATTATAAATTAAATAAACGTATATTTCCGGACTAGGTAATATGTGCTGTGCTTATTTGAAACTTAATATACATAAATGCAGTTTGCCAGCAAAAGTCAAATTTTTTAAATAAGTAATATGAACTTACTCTTAAAAATCTATATTTACATCAATAAATAATAAATTTACATATATATATAAATATGGTTATTATAAATAAACATTATTGTAATACATTTTTATATACTGGGAACATAAACTTTGGTATTTTTTTTATTCTGAAGTAAAATAAAAATTAATCTCCAACATCGCTGTCTTGGTCCCCTATTAAAAATAGAAACTGAAAAGCAACACCTAATAGAAAAGTACCAAGTAAATCACCAATAGCAGTTAAATAGGGGATGGCAGAATTGTCAGGATTTACACCAAAGTACCACATTGACAAGATCATAACATGGGCAACATAAAGTAAAATTATCACTTGTAGTAAAGCAGCTGTTAAGTAAACAATCATAAAAATAGGTGTAAAAGATGTATGACCGGCTTTTAAGTAAGTTATAGTATAAATGAATATTAAATGACCTGGTATAACCATAAACATTAGTATTCTGGCTATGGCAGAATGACTTGCCTCATCTTTATTACAAAATGTCGTATATGGTCCTACACAAGCTTTTGCATTGGGTGGGAGATGCCCTAAGGAACTTTTAGAATGTAATTCAGTTGATATGCGACTGGCTTGAACAGAGACTAGATTTCCGCCAATGCCATTAATAATTAACTGAAATACAGCAATACCTTTATATTGAGACACACTGTAATCCAAAATTAGTCCACCAAAACTACTAATTATCATTGAATTTACAATTGGCGACCAACCATTATCCAATACCTCTCTCGTGAAAATATTTTTACAAGCAAACCAACAACAAGCTGGAACAAGGGATATTGAACTGGCTATAATGATAATTGGTAACCATGGTAAACTGATATAGTTTTTATATAAGTATGACACAAAACAAGACAGTAACGCAAGAGTCGTCAAGTCACCTAAACTGGCAGCAATCGGTGTTGCAACATTATCAGGATTTATATTGAAATATTTTGAACCTAATATTACTCCTATCATAATTAATCCTAATAGCAAACTTGCTGTAAAAGACGTGCCAACGCTACCAGCACACAGTAATAATGTGTGATTTAAATTAAAAACACCAGAGGGAATCCATCCAAGTATTACAGCAGCAATTGATGCTAAAAAACCAACAACTATTGCTTGGCATTCTATTAATGCTAAATTACCAATTATAAGACTTAATTGTTCTTTTTTTTTATTTAAATGCCCTAAATTTGCGTGCGTGGATAAACGAGATGCTAGAGTCATTTCCAAATTTCCTTTAAGTCCTAATAATGCTGGCACTAAGATATATACTTCAGGTACTTCTTGATATACAGTCCAATGTTGAACGACATCTAGTAATAGACTTGCTGCTACCATTCCAAATCCAGCAAGAAGAAATGGAATGAACATCTGAACAGCAGTAGACAGAAGAGACTCATTGCTTTGTACATACGCGTCTGAAATAGTTTCGCCACCATTTTGTAAAAGGCAAGCGTCGGAATCAATTATATCTGGTTCTTCTGGTTCCAATAATGGCGTGTTCATTGTAATTGATAGTAAGATCAATTATATATATGTACATAAATTTTAACCATTAATATTTGTAACATACATTGATCTTTGTCCATCAATTTCAAATTGATTTTTACCTAAAATATTAAAGAAAGCTATGTTTAAATACATATACATATATAATATATGTTATAAGTTTTTATTGCATTAATTAGATTGTTAATAATTATCCATAGAATAATTTTACTATTTATTTCATATAGTATATACATGTGTAATTACTTTCTAAACCATCAATCTGTCACAGGAAATATTTCACGTGTCATTAAAATATAAAATTTGATACAATTATTTTTTCAATATTTTTTATATCTAAATGAATATTCATCAATATCAAACTGTGACTAAAATATTTATTAAATTAGTCCTTTTAATACAAAAAAGGAAAATGTATAGATTATCTCTTCAGACTTTTTTTATGTCACAAAAATATGTTGTGTGTCAGTTTTCAAAAGTAAACATAAGTAACGTGAGAAAATTTTCCGACTAAATTGACGTATAGTGTCATTAGTCATCTATAAAGATAATTTGACAGGAAATTAAATTCAAAACAATTTTTTTATTACTTCAAACACTTGCGCTAACGGCGCTGAAGTGCCATTATGCTATTTTTCTAATGATCTTTCTCAAGATTTTCTAAATATTCCATTACTGCAATATTTTTCCATTAAGGAAAAGTTTGAATTTGGGAAATAAAGTGGGAATCATACGAAGTTAGATTTGGCGAATAGGGTGGATAAGACACAACACGGAATCTCAACTGATGCAATTTTTCACGAAATTAAATTATATGAGAAGTCGAGTTGTCGTGAGCGGTATTTTTAAGGGTCATTAGGATTAACACGTTATGTCCACTGTTGAGATTGTAACAAATCTTTCTAAAAAATCAACTTGGTTCTTGCCAAATAACTTCTCATTACCGATTAACGTTCGAAGTCCTTCATGTTTTCGATCGCAATACAAGACTTATAGTATATATCTTTTTTATAACTTAGGTTTGCTCAATTATACTTGTAAAATGTGGTGTACCTCCTTGATTTTAATTCTTTGGTTGTTCAAAACAATATCAATCATTTTATTGATAATTTCTGAAGTTGCAATGATCTGGTAGCACATCAATTTAGATGCTTATATTAACATCTTTAAATTGTGCAATCTAGCGACAAATTGTAAGTTCAGAGGAGCATAGTCACCCAAAACTTGTTTCATATCAGCCAAAATTTAAGCTGTGTTATTAAGTTTTTTTCAAAAGATGGTCCTACTAATTGAGTCTCACTTTCCGCCAAATTATCTAATTCAAATTATTTCTGCTTTAGTATTAAGAGTTACAGTTTCATTTTAAACATTTAGAATTATTTTACTGTTATTATTTATATTTTATTTAATTAGGGGGAAAGATCAGTATTAGCTGTTTCACCAGGTTTCAATAGTTCGTAATACACCACTCCCCTCTGCTGCCACGAAACAAAAAGCATCGTCTTGCGACCAAAACGATTTGGCCTTGGAGTCGACAGGCCGGCTTCGCCAGGTATTCGATGCCGAAATGACTTCCGATCATACCTTTGAAACAGCATTTCAGACGATTTTTCGATTTTCCATTTGCCTGTCATCCAATTGATGTGGCACCCATTAATTCATCTTTTGGATTTTTTCCATTGCTCGTCATCGGCCGCTAAACGTTTCTTAGGCCACATTTAACGCTTCTACCAATTGTTTTTGAGTTTGGGTTGGGTCATCCAATAACACGGTCTACCAGAACGTTCTTTGTCTTGCACATCGAAATCACCACTTTTGAATTGTCGAAACCACGCCTCACATGTTTTTATGGTTGGAGCATGCTCACCGTAAGTTTCTACCAGCATACGATAGCTTTCAGCGGCTTTTTTCTTTCGATTAAATCAGAAAAGTAATGCATGCCGCAAATGCACTTTTTCAGGCATGAAACTCGACATTTTCAAAGAGATATAAATATATGATGGTGTTACTTTCGCGAAATATAACATGTATAGCTTTGAAGTTTGATGTCCGTAGAATAAAATGACATATGTGTCAAATTGTAATTAAAATTCTCCCTATAGTAATCGCCTCTCAAATACGATTTAAAGCTACTTCGCTAAATTTGGGACAATTGTTAGTGCAGCGAACATATTCTTTCAGTTGACTTAAAATTAACATGAACGGATTAAATATACAATGATATGGTGGCAGAAGTAAAACAGTGTGTTCTGCGGCCGTGGTCATATCATCTACAACGTATTTCTTTTCGAAAGTCTTTGTTTTAAAGATTTCTAATAATTGGCTTTCTGTGTAGAAATCTCCATAATAAATATAACTACGATATTTCAACTTTTGTACTATTCTTAGATGTTTACATTTCATTAAGCTCTTGCCGCAGGGGATATTATAAAAGTGGTTACCCGCTATTTGGCCATATTAAAATTAATTGAAATACTACACTAAGGATTAGTACTTGTTAGTCGCACTAATATCAGTTGACAGCTAAATTTGTACTTGGTATTAGTAACATTGTGAGTGCGAGTGAATAGAAAGCCCAAAAAAGCCGTTCTATTTAAAAAGTTAGATATACACCACTGCGCCTCTACTCTATCCGTGATCATTCGTTATCATGTTTCAAACTATCTGTTTCAATTGTTTCAAATATTCAATGTTAGAGGAGAATAAAGAAATGGAACTTCCGAAACAATCATAAAATGAATTCAAGAATTTAGAAATTACGAATATCTGGGGAAAATAAAGTCATGCATATATAAAAGTAAGTAAATGCAAGATGCATTTTACATAAAACTAATAAATGTAACGCACATATAGTATAGGACTTAATTATAATTTGTTTTTAAGGTCTATCAAGTGTGAGATTATTAAATTCGAGCAACTTTTAAAAGTATGTTTTAAGATACCATTACGGTGAATCTTTGTAACATCTGATTCGATACTTTCAACAGTCACTTGCCAATCCATCTCAAGTGTGTTGATAAGTGTTTAGGTGTCAGTTGGTTTGAGTAACGAATAACTAATGTTTAGTATTAAGCTCGCGTAAACAAGGTATAGAGAATATATCAGCGGGTCCAAAAACATTGAAAATGTAGATGAAAATCAACCTAACGAAAATATCCGTATGGTTCTTTTAGCACTTGCCAATACAGGATGGCAGTTTATGGCAACTCATATAATATGTAGTTTGTCAGAAAATATTAAATATTAAAAAATAAAAATATTCCTGTTTAGCAGACAACTACAAAAACAATGTAACTTAAATATGTTTCGAATCAGTCTGAAAATAATATAATACAGTACAATTATACTTTTTAGGAACTTAAGTATATACATAGTAAAATGTGTAATATTTATTTGTTTCATATTTCGTTTCCTACATAGTCAAAAATATCTCGTTTCTAGACAACCGTTTTAAAAGTTTGGTTTATTAATGTGTATTATTCCTAATTTTTGCTAGATGTTTTGTTGCAATTATATTATTCTATTTATTATTAATATGAATTAATTAGATAATTTCAGTATGAAGGAAATTGATGACTACAATTAAAACTTTATGTTGCAATTAGTTTTGATCACACATAAAATCCTATTTTTTATTAATGTTAATTTAAATTTAGTACTTGTAAATATACCATTTTTGATCCGTTCACGTGTAGGATTCGTATTTTGTTTCTTATACATTTACTTACTCAAAGATATATGTATTTACAAGCTTTTGTGGCACTATTTATAGTGGTCCACTCAAAAGATTAAAAGTCTAAGAATTGGTGAATTAGTATGATACACAAACAGAATAATGGTCAATGAATATCCGTAGCAATAAAATATACATAAATACATTGTCTTCAATACAGTTAACATAATTTAAAATCCTGGACGGAATATATAATATTAAGATATTTTCTATTTATTTGATTAATTTTTCCTTCTTTTTACCACAAGTCCTTTCTAATTAGTATTTACTTTCTTATTTATTAGAAGTCGTCCATTCTAATGAAAAATAGTACTATGCATTTCAATAGTACTGAATTATAATCATTCTCAAAATGTAATAAGTTTTAAATATCTTTAAATGTACGTATATAAAAAATAAAAACAACTTGGTATAATTAAAATTTTCTGAAAAAAATAGTTTAATTATTAAAATTTGTATGCAGTCTTTATGCTCTTTTGAAAATTTAAAATCATGTGCTAAAACATGATTTCTTAACAGGAGTTTTAGAAAACTCTGTATAAAATCAATTGTTTATATTACTCTAGTGTAGAAACGCGGAGGAATGTGCAAGCACCAATTGTAGGTACTTAACCTATTTGTTTTTAGTAGCAGTTTATTAAAAAGAGAGATGTGTTTATATTTAATATATGGTCAACTTTAAAATTTTACTTACGTTTTTTTTCTTAATCAGATCATGCGTTTGTGAGTTTAAAATCCATTTTTAGGTTCTGTAAGTTTCAAATTCTTTTTAAAATTCTATTAAATAAATTGTAATTTAACAACTTACATTCGTAATATGCACGTAATATATATCATAATTGATGATAATGTTTCACTCAATAACAATCAAAGTAGGAGAAGTTTATATTATATTTCTTAAATTTAGAATCGAATACTGCTCCAAGTATTTATATAAAATATGTCTATTATTAAGATGAGTTGTATTAGAGTACGTTTGCAGTGTTGACATTACTAATTTTTCAACACACTATAAGCAAAATTTTATCAGCAAAGATTAAAAGTCCTCGATAAAATAGGAATTGGTTTTTATAACTATTACATAGTATAGGCTACATTACATACAGATATTTATTATGTTGTATTGCATGAAATTTAAGGTTAACATTAGTGGGGATTATACTTTCAAAGAGCAACTCAATGGTCAGTATATAGAGTGTGTCAAAAGTTACAGATTAATATTCTTCTTTTGCGTTAAGTTTTGATGTTTAAATTTCGCTGAAACATAATCCCAAATATTTATTTATTCCTATACAGATTCAAAACGATCGATGAAGTCGCTTCATTGGGATAGTTACAGCACGTCATATTCCGAATTTTATTTTACTGTGTAATACCTGTTTTAGATACGGACTATTTCTGTGTTTGTTTATTGATAATTATATAACTTATGTTTCAGTAACTTGAGAAATATATTCAACCATTTTTCAATTGTTTTTTATGTCGTGGTTCATAATATAACTCTAATACCAGCATCATAAAAATCAGCATGTAATTGTTGGAACCACCAAAATACGAATATATACTGGCATTTGTCTAATACATCGGTAGTCACATGTGTTGAAGAAAGAAAAAGCACGAACGTTTTTCTAAGAGTTACGCGCTACGTCTTGTCAAGAAATCGTGAAAAAAATAGAAACAAACGTATGCAGAGCATGTGTATTATGCATACATGTCAGGTATAGTACAGATAAAATAGTGTTTTGGCTTTTGACTTATGAATTTTGTCTTTTCTACAGTTCCGGTATTGTTATATTCTTTGTATTTTACCATTGCTATTTATTGTTCTAACAGCTAATTTATGATATTTATTTCATCATCCTTGTAAGTTTACACTTAGGCAACCTACGTAGACAGCGTTTACATTTGGTATTTACAGATTTACAGGTTAGGTATATAGTATATTATCGCATGTGACAGCAATATGAATATGGTATGTAATTTGACATCCCTACTTCCTGTCGACATCTTATTTCATACGACAGTGATCATGCGGAATCGGTCAATGTTATTTTGATTTCCGGGTATATGTAATATGTTTTTATAATTTAATTTTTGTTGTTTGTATACGATGAAAATTATTAAAAATAAAATACAAATAACTTAAATCTAACGAAGAAACTATATTTAAGACCCAGAAAACATAAGGATGAGAAATAAGTATGTTGGCGGGGGAATAAAATAATTGTATATTTTATTTTGTTACGGCACGAATATTCGTAAAGGGACGCGCATATTTCATTAAGTAACGAAATCACAATTAAAAACAAAACCTGTACAAAGGGTACTAGGAAAGTTTTGCAATATAGCTTTGTTTATTTCATTTTTTCAAAGTAATTTCCTCTACACTCAATACACCTCTCCATCCTCCGAAACCATTCTTTAAACCAGTTCTGCCAAGTTTTACTAGGGAGTAAAGCACACGCGTTGTCCCAAGCCTGCAGAAGGTCCTCATGACTGGAAAACCGCTCCCCTTTTAGCTACATTTTCACATGCGGGAACAGTGCAAAGTCGCAGGGAGCAAAATCTACACTGTAGAGAGGGTGCTCGAGAAGTTTCAATCCTGTTGTGGTTAATTATTCGGTGCAGGCTTTGGCGCGGTGAGCTGGAGAATTATCGTGATGGAGGAACCAGGTGTCCATTCTTGACTTTGGGCCCAGGTTCTTCGTAGATCCAGTGACTTTAGGCAGGCACTGTTCAGTATACCGCTTAGCTATGACTGTCTTCTGTGTGTCCAAAACAACGCGCTCCACAATTCCACTCGATTTGAAAAATACAGCTATCATTTCCTTCATTACAGAGCATGTTTTTCTGACAACTACGGGTGTGTCCTCATCATCAAAGACCCAAACTTTGTTTTGAGTTTTGGTCGGCACATCGTAATAGTACAGCCAAGTCTCGTCACCTGTCACGATGTTGTTCACATACCGAGATTGCCCCTTGTTAAACTTTTTCACAATCTCCCGGCACCAAGTCACACGTCGTGTCATCTGCTCTTCAGCCAGTCGATGCTGCACCCAGAGAGAACAAAGTTTCTTCACATGCAAACGATCATGCAAAATCGAACGAATTGCTGGTGCATGTAGGCCTGAAGTACCCTATATCTGTCGGTAGGTTACTCGCCTGTCTTCGCCAAGCATTTTCATCATAGTAGTAATGTTTTCCTCCGTAACTGACGTTCGTGGCCTTCCCGGCCTCTCAGCACCCTTCAGAGTTAAATTTCCCCTTTGGAATTCTCTATACCACCTGAATATCGTCGTGCGATGGGACAAACATCCCCTAGTGCAAGTCATTTCTTCGAAGCACTGGTCTATGGCTAAACCACGCACGATATTATAACGCAAAACTGCCCTTATCTCATTTCGTGACCACGATGCCATCGCAAGCTACACTCTAACTGCTAGTGAATACCTGAGCCCAACGACATGGCGTGGCGGGTACTATGCACGTATGAACATGTCCCAACATGCAGCTTCCTACGATTCATTGTTGCGCCATATTGCAAAACTTTCCTAGTACCCTTTGTATATAAAAAAGATCATCAGGTACTATGTTAGAGAATTATCGTAGTTGGTTTATTATAATTCTTTGTCAAAAAAGTAATTCGAGAAAAGATCATAAACTTTAATAGCTTGGAGAAATACCATTCTTGACATGGTTGCATTTGCTATTTTGTCTACTTTTGCTGGGAATATTTCAAGATCTGCTGTTGCACTTTTAAAATTTCATTTCAATATTTTGTAATAAAGGATATTGTTAATAGTTTGAACATCTGCAGTTGTATTTGCCGCTAAAAAACATGAATATGTTGTACTATTTAAATTGTCGTTAATAAAGTCTCATAGTTTCATATAAAATATCAGTTCATTAATTTTGCATTAGAAATTATGCCCCATCTTTCATTAACAATGTGGTTACGATTATGACAATTATTATTCTGGTTTTCATTTTATTCTTTTTTTATTAATACCATAAATGTCAATTCACTTAAATAATTGTTTTATGTATAATTTAGTATTTTGTGCTTTGTCAAAGCAGCGGTGTTTTGAAAAAGTTATATATTTGTATAATTTCCTATTAGCTTAATATACATAGGTAATATTAGTTAAGTCGTTTGTCTCGTTACACTTTATAATAAAAAAAATAACTAAAAAAATAAAGACGATGCCCTGCTCTGTTTTCCGAGTTTTCATGTTACTTTATTTTCAATAAAATATACATCAATTTCGATATTAATTGCAAATTTGATCCACTTTATTATTAATTTTTTGCTATTACTATTGGTGCCTTTTCCACAAGCACTGAAATATAAATTAAATTAATAATTGTTTTAGGCTGAACACACTCCAAGCGCGAAATATCCAGTAAATCGCATTTCATAGATCAATTCATTTTGCCAATTCCCTAAAATGCTTTGCTCTTCAGTCAAAGTCAAGTGTTCCAAACCCAAACATTTTCTTTTTCATGGCGATGAAATTGCAATCCCACTTGTACTTGATTCATATTCAAACACGACGTTAAAATCTCACGTACAACAAGCAGGGAACTCAATTAATTCTTAAATGTACAGTTCTGTTATACAAACCTGATAACTCGAAAAGCAAACAATTTACAAAAAAATGTAATACAACGGTCAACAATCTGCTGTTATAAAAATGTGGCAATCAATTAGACTTACTTTTCACCTATTCTTGGTCTGTGAATAGCTGATCACAATTAAGAGAAACAAGAAACAATTTAAATCAAATGTTTTATTATCTAGGAATGTTTACAAATATTTTTATAGATATAAAAAAACATAACGTGCACGTAACTTAACACAAACGAGTTAAATTTTTAGTTATTCACTTAACAGTTTATTGTATTTTCATAAATTATATTTGCTTTAATTGGCTATTTTATGTTATGGAGGCAAATTGAACCGCACGGATTCGTTATGTATAACTCTAATTAAATCTTGATTAACGCAGAAAATAAATCTTAAACACGCAATTTCTACCACCGTGTTGTCGTACAGTCTCACAATGTTCCCTGTTGTTATTGGACGTCCGTCTACGAATATAGGTCTTTTTCCTTCTGAAGACAAGTAGAATTCACCAGTGTTTCTCAACCTAAATAAAAAATTTAGCATTAATTATCTAAATAGGAAAAATATAATACTTAGTAGTATATAATAATTGTAAATTTACAAATATACAATCAGTAAAAATATATATAGGATGTTATAAATAAATTTTGGCAGGTGTATCATTTTTACAGTCTTACTGTAAGAGAATAAGTTCTAGTACAGTTTATCTGTAAATAAAAAATAAAGTTTATTTACGTTGTATTTGTACAGATTTATTCGGTCGATTGGCAAGTATTTATCTTGTAAAGGGTTATTACGCAAAGAAATTTTTTCTGATATGACAGAAACCTCAAGTAATCAAGACATTGTCTTTCATACCCTACTATTAAAAACTGGGTTGAGAGATTTAAAAGAGGAAGATCAGATGTTAAAGATGTGCATCGCGAACTAGTTTTAGTGACCATTGACAAAACAATGATTTTGTCCATGGTATGATTTTAGAAGATTGACGAATTGGATTTAAAGGCATTACATGAGCATTGTATATTTCACATAAGGGTGTGTTTCTTATTTTTCTTACGAAAAAAACAGCGGAAACTTGCCAAAGGTGTAGTCTTTTTTGCAAGGCAATCTTCCTGCTCACAAGTAGTTGATAGCACTGCAAAAAATTAATAAAATTGGTTTTGAATAGTTGATCACCCGCTCTAATCTCCGGATCTAGCATAGCCGAACCATCACTTTTCTCAAAACTCAAAAAACATATACAAGGTGGTAAAAGATTTTCTACAAATGGCAATATACTCTTTTAGTAATCAATAAAGCAGTAATTTCATTTGGCACTTTTAGCAGTTATGAAGACACAAAATTACTAGCTTTGAAAGATGGTCACATACAACCATGACCATATGTATTAGACACTTACTATTTTTATCAATTCTTAGGTACAAAACAGGGAATAGAATAAAACTACATTCATAAACCAGTTTCTAAAGTGTACATTTAAAGATATATTAATATTTTTTTGCATCGCCTTTCGTTTTAATAGTAGCATGCATTCTATGACATTCTTCTTCAGTTATCATGTTCCAAGATTCAAAAATTTTGTGTTTTAACCACTTCTTTGGACATACATTTAAACTTCTCCCTTTGACTTTTAGTATACACTACAAATGTTCAATGGGCGACAAATCAGGGCCCTGTGGAGGCTACTTTAACACCCGCACTTGGTTGCCACCAAACCAACTAGTTACTGTTTGAGATTTGTGGCGGAGGGCATTGTCTTGTTGAAAGTAGTAATCTATCACATCGATGTTAAATAATTTGAAAGTTGATGGTTCCAATGCTTCTTTCAGCATGTTAAGATAGCTGACTGTTTATACAACTCCCGCTTAAAAACAATTCTCCGACGCCTGCCACAGATATACAACTCTCATTGTTTGAGCAGAAATCACTATTCCACGGCGTTGCAGAAGTTCCCTAAAAAGCTCTTTTGTAGATTTCCTGCTGTCGCAGGACATTCGCTGCAAAAGTCGATCTTTCCTAGTGCTTGTACTAGACGTTTTCGACTGATTTTTTTTAAAATTTTCAAGCGATCGGGTTTCTAGTAACGCCGAATGGTATTGGAGACTGTACATCGCGAACACTTTATCTGATTTGCTATTGCAGCTAACGCCATTTTTTTGCGAATACAGAAGCACTATTTAACTCTGTTCCGCTTCCGTTAATTCACGTGTTTTAGGCATTATCTAATCTACTATTGTACTAAAACAATATAAAAAAATATCACACACCAGATCTTACTTATAAATAAGACTTTTCTTCTCAGAGTTTGAACGCGACTAATCCGTCACAACTCTATTTACAAAGGTTCTTTGATGTTATAAATCTCTTTAATGCTTTGAAACTTACCTGTATATCGCAGTGGTTTTCTTGGAAGTACAATTAGTAATGTAAATACTACATTTCTACAGGTGTCTAATGAATATAAACATGGCTGTATGTTGTTAAGATACTTTCATATTAAAGACGAGCTTTATTCTACTTACAGCTTCATTTACAAACAAATTTAGTTATTTGTTTATGTTTTACACCCTTAACAATGTAAAGCATAAAATTATAAACTAATTGGTATTAAATACGGAATATTTAAACATAGTTGTGTACTTATTTGCATAACAAGCATTTCTCAAACTCTACTTTTGTAATACTATAAGCCTACAATAAACCAATAAACCCTCACTATTAGATACTTACTAATATTAATTTTTTTTTTCGGAATATAATATTTATAAAATTGTTCTTCCAAGGATATCTGGTATAGTTCTCTCAATTTAAGAAATAAATATTACGACATACGTGCTATGGGTCTGCGTTGAGTTTATTTTCATAGTGTGAGTCTATTTTACTACTTTTATGGGTGTATGCTTTGAGTTTAGTGGCGTATACATACGTAATCTGTAAATATAGCGCCTGCGTAAAAAACTGTGCGAGTTGATCGAATTTTTACCTTGTGTGTTATTTCTTACTATTATACACAATTTATATTAAAGCATTTTTGGTAATTCGTAGTATATATTTGACATTTTAATTGTTCTTTTTATTTATTATGAACAGTTACATGTTATAGTGATGTCTGAAGCTGCATAATCAATATTAAAGAATGGTGACGTGAAAAGCAAATTAATTCATATCTAAGGAAAGGAACTGGATATAAGGCATTATAGCCAAAGAAAAATTTGCTTCTGTAACTCGTGAAGAATGTACATCTGTGCATCATACACTGAAAATTTTCTGCCAATGATTTCACAAAACAGTAGTCTATATTGTGACATCATCAGCATCATTATGACCGTCATCGGTATGAAAATCGGCATAGATTAAAATTAAAAGAAATTATAATTAAGTAGTAACTTAATTATAATCTCTTTTAATTTCATACGTCAGTATTCACAAAAAATACAAACTCATCTATCAGGTGGAAATTAAAAGAGCTTATCATTAAGTTACTACTTAATTATAATTTTTTAAAATTTTTATCTTATAAGAATATGTGATTTAATTAATTAATATCAATACTACGAAAACATAAATATTTAGACAAACATTAATTAAAGGACTGCTGTGTGTATGTTCCCAAAAACTAATTTTATAATAATAGTAATTATTGTGCATTGATACTGCTTAGGTTTGCTACTATTTTTCTACAACAGTTTTCAAAATTGACGTACATAAATAAAATCATCATGGCATAATCAACGATGATGTAACATATATTTCTTAAATTGGGACTACTATAAATATAGTCGTGGCTATATTGTTGATAGAGTATAAATTAATTTTTTAAAATCAAAGTGTATTTTGAATACTTGGATCATGACACGTATGTAATTGTTTTATTACATTAATTAGAATTTATGAATAAACAGAAATACCTAAGCGTTCCTTGTCTCCTAGATACTTTATGAGCAGGTCCTTCTAATGCCAAGTCAATGTCAACGTTGTGTCCTTTTGCCGATCTACCAATAGTAATTTCCCTACTTCTCATGAGATATCGAACCATACGACCTCGGAGTACAGCCAACGTTTGGCTGTCCAGCTCACCAGGGCAAACGCCGGTGACACTGTCTACCAATACATTCCATCGCCCTATTTCATTTTCTAGTTGTCTTATTTCTCGTATATTTCGCCTTTGTTGAAGTCTTAATTCTCTATCTAATACTTCATCTGAAGGTTCACTTAGTTCAGAATCTTGTATTAAGTCTTCTGCATCACTGAAAGCCAATACCGGTCTAGCTGCTGTTGGTAGTGGAACCAACATCTGATCTGGTAGTAAATGGTACATCCTGAGCGTGTTCCAGTGCTTTTGAAGAGCTGCTGCTGTACGACCAGAGTAAAATACTTCCGGATGTTGTGACAGCATCTCCGCGAATGTGTTTATATCTGGATTTGTTTGCTGAAAATAATGTTACTTATGAGAAATAATTTTTCGCAATGGGGTTTCAATGCCTAAGTAGCGTGGCATGTGTGTACTTTTATTAAGACGCAGTCTCATTCTTTTATTTTCGAAAATAGTAGGCTTTTGGACTTACACCACCCGCTAGAGGGATAAATGTAATATCATTTCTATATACAATGAATGTATAATTTGTGCATATTTTAAATAAAGTAATAAGAAATATGGATTTGAATAATATGAATTTATTTTATCATGAAATCCCATTTATAAAAAAAATATTGTTCAAATCTTGAAAACAGATTCTGTTGATATATAAATTCATACACAATTAAATATAGAGATCATTTTGTTTTGAATGTACAGATAATACAATATACCACACTTCATATCACACCTATGAAATTTTAAAATAATTGGCTTTTTAGCACGCACAAAAGGTATGTCGTTGGTCAAGACCATGCAGGTAGGTCTTAACTTGGTTTCAGTAGTGTAAATTTTCAAACGGTTGATTGGCGATTCCGTTGGGCGTTTTTTTAATTTTATTAGCCGATAAAGAAAAATTAATACAAATAATTGAAAATTGCTCTGAAATATAGAATTAAAAAAAATAAATACATCTTTAAAAGCATTAGAAAAAGTTAGCAAATGAAATAGGAAGTCTAAAATTTTCCACTACAGTCGGTGCGATATTTGTTGAGCCAGAATTCTTAGAAGACCGCTACGTTATTTTTTGGAATAAACCACGCGCGACGCAAGGGTCTGCCTCGAGTAGACATTTTCAAGTAGTGACGTGCCTTAAAATATTCTTCGCTATTTCCTTTTTTGGTGAATATTTCAGAAACTATGTGTTCTTTGTTAATTTGTTGTGAGAAATTAAAAGATGACAAATAAAGCGAATATCGACTTTTTGAAAAAAAATCACAAGTTATGTTTTTGTTTCTTTGACAATAAGGTAAATATAATAATAATACTAATAATATAATAATAATAGGTAAATGCGGTATACAATTCAATAATATACACGTTTGTATTAAAAAGAGCAATAAATAAACATTTATTTTTTATAATTATGAACGTTAAACACATTACCTTTTGATTGGGAATTAAATTGCTTTCTTTTATTTTTCTCTTTCACTGATTTCTTTTATAATTAATTAATTACACTGAAACTGTACATATACTCACAAAGGTGCACGCCACACAAATCGATTGCAAACCATGGTATTCAAAGGCTAACTAAAATATATACTACAAAATTGTTTCGTATTTTGTCTTCATGTATAAGGCTCACAGAAATTTGGTCAAGGGAGATAATTTCAAAATATGATTGCAAAGATTATTTTATTTAACTTTACAGTAACCTAGCTTTATAATAATCATAAGTGAATATGCTTTAATTAACAAAAGTATTTCGAAGAAAAATTACAATTAGACATTTTCTAATGTGAACTTTCTAAATTTGTTTGTGTATGTTAGTATACGCTTAAGGCTAGAACCCATAATTCTGATAATAGGGGTGTTAATGCGACAAAGATCGTTTCTCCACTTAAACCTTCCAATTGCAATTGTGTAGACTATTATCAGTGAGTTAACTTTTGTGGTTGTGTGTGTGTGTGCGCACGCGCGCGCGCGTATGTGTGTGTGTGTATATATATATGCATAACAAACCAAATGATATTGCAAAACACAGTCATAATTATGCTAAAGGCAGGCAATTTGGCGTCCACCTTTGTTGTAAATAGTTATTCTAGTCAGTTAATGACAATTTTAGTTAATTAACAAGCATCCAAAATGGCAAACGAATTTAATAGCGTACTTCTAACACATACACCTTATTTCAGTAGATTTTTAGAAATAAATCCCTTATTATTATTAAAAGATACTAGTCACTGTTTTTATTGAAGAGGCATATATAGTATTAAGTTTATAATAGTGATGATTAAACATAAAGCCTTTTTTGCGTTTTCATTATTTATCTAATAATATTGAATTAAATTAAGGAAAATGCGCTCCTCATATAAATTTCTAATCATTCATAATTTATGTATGCATTTACATATATATCTAAATATTTTATATAAACTGCATAAATACTAAAAATTGAATTTACATGAGTATGATTTAGGGGTATTTATTTAATTTTTTAATTTGAAGTGTTTTTCTTTGAAAGATATAATTTTAATAGATGTTTTGGAAAACAATATTTATTTCAATATAAATTTTTATTTTTAATGTAAAGTAGGTATTTTTAGTTACATGTGAAAAAAATTGGTCTAATTCTGACACAGTAAATAATGAATATTAGTTTTCCAAAAGCTTTTCAATTATGATAGTTTATTAGAAAAATGTATAGCATGAAAACCTACAGATTTAATTGTACTGAGCAACTGTTCCTCTTGTGTACTCCACAAAGCTCTGTCCTGAACAGCAGCAACCATATCTGGGTGTAGATTTCTCATTGCTGCCACTGCTACTCTAGATACAGCTTGATCATAAAGTAATGCATACCAACGTTGTTGTAATTCTTGAACAGTAAAACGACATGAAAATTTTGTTCCCAAATGTACTGTTCTCAAATCATTAGTTTGTTGAACACCAATTATAAGTGCTAAATCATCCGTGGGTTTCCAACGTCCTAAATCTTTTGTGGCTATTTGATTTTGTTGTCTACCTTTTTTACTTCGCCTGTAACTTCCACTTATTGATTTTGATATCGGTCTTTTACGAATATCAGTTTGCATTGTGGATGTAGATACAGTCGCCGAAGGTATAGAAGGACTGGTAGCCGAAAATTCTGAATGTGAAGATTGTGTCCTGGATCTACCACTCTATCAAATTTAAAAATTAATTTTTAAAAAACATTGGGTGTCATATGTACCTTAATATTAGAGACTCCAGGTAAACCTAAGCTATATTCAACTAATTCATCATCAAATTTTTTACGTTTTATAGAACGATTTGAACTAAAAAATATTAAGTTTTCTTAAATGCGTATGTATAACAAAATTACAAACCTTCGTCTTTTGGTTACATCAGAAGTATCATGTAATATTTGAGGTTGAGAAGAAAATATTCCAATTTTTTCATTACCGGAATGTATAATGTCAGAATCGTTCAATAAACTATTCATTTTCAGTTTTCTTATCCAAGGAGAATTTTATTATTGTGTTAAATTGAACAATTGACACTCAAAAACAAACACTTTTTGACAGTACGCAAATACGCGAATTGTGAACTTTAGTAGTTTCCTAGTTCCTCAACAATTTTGTGAGCTGCGGAGAATAGTAGGATGAATTAAATTAACATTACAGTCGGTAGAGGACGCACTTAAAAAAAATATTAAAAACCCCACAAATTTCATCTTTGACAGCACATGGTATTTAAAAATTTTCAGAATAATTAAAAAATTTTATGGTCATTGTGGATTTTACAGCATTGCGACAAAGAAGCACAACAAATCAAAGGTTTAATTACTATATTTTATTTGTTTAATGAAATTGAATAATTTCTGATATATTTTTAAAAATCTATTTTTTGTTCTCAATCTTGGAGTAACTTCTTGTGTTTTTAATCTATTGGCTATTAAACAATTTTACTTTTTTGTCATACCAAATTGCATCTATATTTTAAAATATATTTCCCGTTAAAATCCTTAATTTTTTCTAGTTCATGCATTAGTAGAAATGATAAACCTTTCAATATGAAACCACTCTCTTCAAAACGAATGATACGGATAGAAAAAAAGAAAAAAAAGATGGCAGCTTTGGTAGAAATTGCAAAATTGAATGCACATGATAAAGATATTAAAACAGCTATTATATTGAAAAACAAAGTTGTTGAAATTACACAGTCATTAAAAGAACCAAGTCCTAAAAGATTACGTACAGAAAACGAATGCCAAAAAGAAGAAATAAAAGAAAATAAGTGAGTTTTTTTCCATTTTCTTGTCTATAAATTTTATTTAAATTATTAAATTAATTATTTTAGGCTACAAAATGAAGACAATGACAAAAACAATGAACAATCTATTTTGGGACCATCGGGAAAGACTAAACTATCTGGGGAAGACTATATTAAATTAAAGAAAGCTCTCAGAGAACAAAGTAAAAAATTGCGTATTCAGCCAAAATTATGGCTTAGAGATCTAGGAACATCTGCTTCTTTAAGCATTAACATTGAAAATAGAGTTCCCTTATTTTTGTCCGATATACAACATTTAATTATGTATTCGCTTATTGGTGTTCACTCTCCATATAATCCAGCTAGATGGTGTCAACTTGATAAATTTTCAAGATTGGAACATACATGTCTTCTTATTGTGGAAAATATTTCAATGTATGATTATGTAACAAATGAAAGTTTATTTCCATTCACAAGATCAAATTTTGAAATAAAACTTGAGTTTCTTAATCCTGAAAGTTATAATGAAAATATTATACAAAATTTGCTTATGGTACCCATAACAAGTAAGTTCAACATATATTAGTTAAGTAAATATAAACCATTAAAAATGCTACTTAAAAGCATGTTTTATATTTTAATATTCAATTCACTTAGTCCCACCTTTAATGCACAAGTGTTAATATATATTGTGATTTAAATATAAACTTAAAAGTTAAAGAGAACATTTTTACTTTCATATTTGGATATATTTCTTTTTAATCGAAATCAAAATTAACAATATTCTTATTTCTCAGTAGATGCAAAAGTTGTATAAAAAATTTCACTAAAACGTTTCTGTTTATTCTATTAATTGTTAATAGTTATGTGGTCTTTTTTGTGAAACTCCTTCACTTTTTCAATTTGCTTCAAATGTTTAACGATCATCGAATCAGTGACATTCTTTTGTAGTTTGTTGTCTATAAATTTTTTTATCTTTACACTACACATTCATGAAGAGTACCTAATCCAAAAACATTGATTATGCAAGTCATTTCATTGCTTTAATATCCAATTTGAATTCATATAAGAAGGTAACGCCAATTTCTTTTTTTTTTAAATAAAATAGTTTAAAAACGTGACTTAATAAACGCACTATGTTTGTTAACAAAATATAGAAGAGAGTTTGCAATATTTTTTAATTAACCAATATCAAATAAAAATATAAACAATACAAAAAAGAAATTATTTTTGCATCAGCCTGATAAATGTCTAATTTTTAATTGTTTAAAAGATTTGTTAATTCATTTTCATTTAAAAACAGAAGTGGTTTGTAAATCTAATCTAACTCTTTATATGGAATTTTTTTTAAATATTTTGAAAACTTCTCTCAATTTTATTATACAATGGAAAACAAGTCCATTATTAGGAAACTCTTATATTTATTTTATTCTTTGTTCTAATATTCAAATTTTGATGCTATTTTGCGCGAACTTATATATTATTTGAGCCTATTCCACTGCGATTTTTCCTGACTTTTTGTGATTCTCATGTCGCATTGGAGCACCTTTCCTTTTAATTAGATTTAGCAGCTTTGAGAGTGGTTTTTCTATATAGAGTTCATTCTTAGGATATTCATCTCCTTGTTTGTAGAAACCGTATTCACGTTAACAATGGTATAGGTACGTAATCGCGGTTTCTTTTTATACTTGCCAGAATGTACATGTTATTTCTTCAGTCAACTACATATTGTTTATATGTTTGTTGAGTTTATAGTGCCCTGTTAGTAGGCTTAGTATCATTCTAACAGACAGTTTGTGTCTACTCAGTATGTTCATTGTACATTTGGGACATTGTTCTCCAAGGAACTATTTTGTTTGTCTTTAACCTGAAGAGTTCGTTTACTTTTCATTTTGAACACTCTTTTCCATAATTGTTTTTATGTTTCTTTCTTCAATGCCATAAAGAAGCTCAGGTTGTGGGAAAGCCTGTTTTCAACTATTCAGTACATTCAGAGCCCGCACACAACTTCATACAAAATTATGAATTTCTTCAACACAGTGTAACGCGGATACTTTCGTTTGAAATACTGTAATAACTTTGTTTAGACTTATCTGGACCATGATTCTTTGGTTCCGTAAATTTCGATGTCAAATCCTTGTTCTGTCTGGGATCCATCTGTATACTTGAGAAGAGATTCCGTCTGTACAGGTGGACACTTTTTCTATTCTTCCCTATCTGGGATAATTATTTTATTATTCGTACCAAAGTTGAATTTCTGAACCATTACATAACGCAGTTTCCTCATAAAGAAGTCTGCCTCACGTAGAGGTACTAAGTTTAATATTAGTTTCAGCATAGTTGTTCTCATGGCTTCCATAATACTTAGATATGCAAGTGTCTCTATGGCACTTAGTGGCATGCAGCTTATCATGGGTCTAATTATTGCATATAGCAAGAGAGTCATCTTGGGTCAATGTTCTCAATTTATTCTACACATTCGCCTACATTTGTCTAGAATAACGTTTGGGTTGGTTTGGTTATTTTTTAAATATAAAAATTCTATAAGCATTTTTGATCAAACAGTACCTCTAAGTATTTAGCTTCTTTGGAAATTCCAGGTCTTACAGCCACTGTAAGAACTGTAGTGCTTTCTTTTTTGTGAAAGTACTTCTTTTTGCATCAGTTCAACCGTTCATATTCTTCTGAGATAATTTCTTTAAAACGTCCCCAGATGACGATTGTTAAGTTGTTAGTTTTCTCTACTTTTCTTTCTACACCGTGAATTACAAAAAATATATCCTTTGATTATATAAAATAGCTATATTACTAGATCACTTTAATTTACTATAATAGAGTATATTCGTCTTATTACTTAATTGGGAAGAATTTATTGGATAAGAAAAATTTTAGTGGGGTATACAGGAAGCCTTGTCTTTCATTACTATCATTTACATTTTGTTTGAATTTCCAGTGACATTTATTAATTAATTAATACTTAATATTATGATTGTTTCATTTTTGTGGTTGCATGCAAAAGTTTGAGTAAATTTCGTTTCCAAAAGATTGTTAGATTTCTAACTTTATATGGATTTGTTAAGTATAATTTCTTTATTAAAGATATTCAGCAATAAGGAAATCCTTTCCTTCAATTCCCTGGTAAGCTTTTGAAATTTATCTATTTTGGCAAGTTAGGTAATATTTTGCTTCCAAAGGAGTTTGTTCCAAACATACATAATTATTAAAATAGATATTAGATTTCTGCTTTTGAATAGATATTATGTGTATACATTACTATTCTACTCTTTTGTTTATTTCAACAGTTATGTACTGATAAACTTTTTTAGCAACAGAAATGAAGAAATATATAAGTATATATGGATCTTTAAAAGGCGCAGTTAGTAACACCAATTATTTGTTTGATCTTATTAAAAATGTTTTTCCAATTGAAAAAGAAAGTGAAGTTGACTCTAATCAAAACATACCTGAAAAAGATAAATTTTCACGTACACGATTATTACTTTCTGGTTGGCAATTGGTTCAGGAAAATTTTCCACTTCCTATAAAAGGTTTAATGGAAAGAAAATATAGTGACTATGTATTAACTAAGGACAATTATAAGTATGTAACTTCATCTAGTCCAATGTATGGACTTGATTGTGAAATGTGTCTAACTACAACTGGTGACTTAGAATTAACAAGAGTATCAATAGTTGATGAGAATCATCAAACTTTTTATGATAAATTGGTGAAGCCAGATAATCCAATTACAGATTATTTAACTAGATTTTCTGGTATAACAGCAAAAATGATGAAGTCAGTTACAACCAGATTAAAAGATGTACAGGAAGATTTGCGACGAATACTTCCATCAGATGCTATATTGATAGGACAAAGTTTAAGTGGCGATCTCCATGCACTGAAAATGATGCATCCATATGCCATAGACACAAGGTATGCATAATTAACTTTTAATAATGTCAAAAATAATTTTACATGTTATTTTCAGTGTTATCTATAACTTAACCGGTGAAAGAGGAAGAAAGACGAAACTTAAAACTTTAGCAAAGGAATTTTTAGGCGCAAGTATACAGGAAGGTCATAGTGGCCATTGTTCAACGGAAGACAGTTTGGCATCATTAAAATTAGTGCAGTTAAAATTAACTAAAAGTCTTTATTATGGGGATGCAGTTATGTCAAATATTCAAGAACAAATAAGAAAGCACGCGGAAATGGGAAGTCCAAATTATGCAACATCTATGCTTCGACATGTTACAAAGATGGAAAAAAAGGCTTCAGTAGTAGCCTTAGAAAGCATTGTAGATAAATATAGTTATTTGACTTGTAAGGATGGTTTACCACAAAGTAACAAAATTTGTTTTACGTCAAGTGAAACAAATGAAATTGTGATTGACAAATTATGTTCTTCGATTCATAACTTTTCATTAAACATTGGACATGTCAAAGTAAAAGATATTCCATCAAATAAAGAAACTTTGTATAAGGATGTTGATGCTTGGATTAAAAAAGTTTATGAACAATCTGACTTGCCTAGTTTAAATATAGTGATTTTCAACGGTGGTTCTGGTGCATCGAACAGTTGCTGTTTCTTAAAAGTGAAAACTGTAAATAATAGTATTGTGTCAAGTCCAGAATGATAGTCTTTTTTGATTTCGGAAAATTTCAGTGAAAATAACACAAAAATGTCTAAGAGATTTTTAAGATCTTATGTGTTATATTGTTATAGTAGAATATGAATGAAATACTGTATAGATTTTTTCTAATACACTTTTATATATTTCTTGATAATTATTTTTTTCTAAGTACCATTATTATTTTTGTTTACTGTTATAAATTGTGAGACAGTATATTCTTATTATTTTATGTATCAGTATGACAGGCTTTTTTTTGAAATTTTGAAAGAAAAAAATAAATGTTTGTTTTCATTATTTTGTTTCATTGTGAAAGTTTATAATTTGATTTTTATCATTCTCTGCAATTTTGATATGATTAAACTTCTAAATTATGCAGTTAGAAGTTTATATTCACTTTTTGCACTCCATTGGTTCTGCTGTTGGGACATCTGCATTTTCCTCAACTTCAGGCAGTTAAACAACGAGAAAAATGAAATACTACTTAGGTGTTGTTATAAAAATAAAAGGTTGTTTACTATATTAAGAAAAAAGCAAGAACTTCAATAAAGTACAAATATTACACATAAAAAGGAAAATACAAGACTAGATTGGGGGAATAAGAGAATTCTAACTTTATTGAGCAACTGGCGTAGCACCATAAGATAACTACTAAAAGATTTATAAGTTATTGTTTTTCCAAGAAGTCGCTAAAATGGTAACGGAAAACATTTTTCTGGAAAATGGAAATAAGTTTTGTAAATTTGTACAGAAAATTGCAGAGTAAATGAAAACGTTAAACCATTGACTCACTTAGAGTATAAACAAAATTTAGTTGTTCAGTTAGTATATAACTACAAGATAAGATTAAATGGAAAGGGTCATATTGTGAAGAATGGGAAAAAGGGATTGCATTGTTTGTTTCGGAAGAAACAAAAAGAATGGGAAACGTCAAAAAGAGTTTTGCAATATTTGTCTCATCAAATTCAGAATGTACATGGAAAACTATTTTAAAATGTATCAGACCATAATGAAGAATATGAAATTTGTTATTTGTTTACATTGGGACAAAACATTCTGCATTTATAAGCAATCGTATTTTATTCCGTGAAAAATAAAAATTTTCTTTTCCAAATCCTTTAAATTGAAATTGTGCTGGAGTTGCTCGTAGTTAATGGTAAAAAAGCCAATGAGAATTAACTGTCGTTTGGATCTGTTATGAAAGTTGTTTCTTTTTGAAATATAGTATAGTATTCTCAATGTTTTATTGAAAATTAAATTTTTGAATGTAGCAGAACATTTCGTCAACATTAGAATTAAATGTCTTGTAATATATTAAGTGTTCTTTAAACAGAAATTTACTGTATCTGGGATATATATTTACATATTTTTACCATGTATGTACTTACTAGCACTATGTATGTTTATTAAAAGATTTACCACAATTTAGCATATACGGTCCCATTTGAAGGAGTGGAGCGAAGATGTTTATAATAGTCTAATTATGCAAGATTTATTTGAATAACTTATTACTTGTAGTATGATAATATCAAATTTATAGAATAACAGGTACAACCCATAACAAAATTAACTTAAAGTTATAATTATATGCAGTATATAAATGAAAAGCACTATTTCTCATACCCATGGGTATCTGAACGAACAAACTTATTCGTTTTACCATCCCTGCCTGGAGTAATTACATTTTGGAAAGCTAAACACTAATTCGGTTAGCATAATCTACTATATTTTTGTTACGATAAGTAGCATTTTAAGTATAGTATTGTTATATGTACAATATTTGTCTACAATCATTTGTTTATCTCCATCTTTACAAGTGTTTCAAACACCAACATTTCGATTGGTGCACCAGGGATAAGAAAAAGGAATTTTAGTAATCCCGTAAAATGGGGTGAAATTGTGCCACTTTTTGATGTTTTTCGAAGTTTCCTCAAAACTAATTAGAAATATATTTAATCATTTTAATGAAACTAAAAGTCTCTAACTAATTGTTTATATGTTACAATATTATTAAAACTGAAATATCATTAAACAAATTCCACAATTAATATTTTTTGGTGGCACATACCATCTTCAGTGGGGTGAATATATGCCACACGATTTTTCAATGTATATTTTATGAAATGAAGCTAGTGGAACATTCTCACACCAGCTTTCCAGCACAAAAATGTATAATTTTAAAAACCAGAGTATAGCCCTAAAAATTTTTTTTGCGAAGTAAAAAAAATAAAAGCAAAGAGTAATTTTTAGTTTATTCTTAAGAGGAGAATCTTACATAAAATAAACTGAAACATGTGAATATCTATTAAATATTAGAAATGAAAAAAGTAACTAAAAACTAAAGCAATTCAGGAACTTTGAATATTTCTCTCTTAGATATTTGATGCGGCTTATTAATTATTTTTTTAATGTCTTTATAAAAATACCATATTGAATCTGGTTTTATAGGCCACTTCCAATTTTTATCACACTTTTCCAGTGCTGAAATTAAAGCTGCAGTATTTGCTAGTTGTTTCACTTCACCTGGATAAAGTTTATTCTCATATGTGACAAGTACGTAGTCACCTTCTTTAAGTGCATCTTTTAAACATTTCCTTCGAGTATCTGAGAATCTGATTTAGCGTCACTTAAATGAAGTGAAACAAATGCTTTGATTTGTGACAACACCATGGCGAGAGCGCCAAATTAGAAACTACATAATATATACGTGTGGCACATTCTCATCCTGGATGGCACAATTTCACCCCATTTTACGGTAGTTCAAAACAAATATTTTGCTTTATAGTAGCATATGGTCTCATTATCGGCATAATGGGGTCATATTGTGATATTATAGGTAAAATCTGACCATATAGTCCTATAGTAAGGTTCGTCACCTATTTTATTATTTTTCTGTAATATTGGCTCAATTTGAACTTACTCTCAAGTCGTTTCAAGTTGTTGATTTGGAGCTTTCTGTTATGGTATTTATGATGTGGAAAGTGAACATTTTTATTTTATTACTGCTCATTGGCATAAGAAGAAAGCTTGGGTGGCAGTTATGATAAGCTAACCAGAGGTAGATTAGTTATGATAACTCTCAACGTTAACATAACTCACCTTACCCTATAGAGTAAGATACTGCACTAATCGAAATTTTGGAGTTTGAAACACTTCTAAGATCAGAGATAAACACATGTTTGTAGACAAATATATGTATGAAAAAACAATATCTTCCTTTTTCGTTAAAACATACGAAGGTGCGAATGAAAGAACAAAGGCGTGTCATCTCGCTAAAATTGGTAACAAAAGTTACCAGTACGTAAATAGGCGAATACTAAACAACTTTAATATGTATGTTTGTGGTATTGTTTTATCATAATTTTTCGGTATCGAAAAAGTATGATAAGCCTACAAAGAATCGTTCGTTAATATCATTAATTTACCTGTTGGTAGGCGAATTCCTTGAAACGCGTAGTAAACAGGGTGTTATTAACAATTGAGTGATTCTTTTAACGTTTAAATATATTGTATAACATAATCATAAATAAAATGCAGTTTACCGTAACTGCCACCTAGTAGATTATACAGTATGATTCAAGAAGATGGACACGTTTTAATTGGCCACACTTCCCGCATTGTACGCTCTCTTTGAATTTTATCAATTACATTTGAAAGTGGATGCTATAAAGTTTCGAATACTACCACTAGAGCACGCCACAGTTGTGTAGTAAGATGGCTGTTTTTCAAGCTTCTAAATAAACAGATGACTGCATTGTGAGCTCGCGCATTGTCATGAAGAAGGGGGCGTTTTTTATCATTTGCCATACGTAATTTTGTTAATGTATTGTCGTAGGTAACTTTTGTTATTCTAGTGTCTCCTTTGGTATATACTTAACAAGAATGATTCTTACTTGATACCGAAAGACGGTGGGTTATCTTCAATGAATTCACGACCCCACCGAAAGTGTTTTGATTAATATACTTTAGAATATGACAGAATCTTGTCCCCCTACACTACAAACAATTGTCCGTGAATAGTTTTCGGTGAATTCTGTTCCTTTATCAAAAATTTGTTGACACTGAAATTTTCTAATTTTATATAACTCTTTTTTTGTTGCTAAACACTTTAAGCACAAAATAATGAACAAATTGAAGTCAAATTTGACACAACAGAAAACTTATCACTATTGAACGTTACTAAACAATGTTTAGTTAATTGATTTTATTATGGCTAAGTAGGTTTTTTCGAGTTCATCTCAGTGTCAAACACTCTTGTTTCTTGAATCGATGCAGACCTTGATACGTTTTGACAACTTTACGCCTTTAAATTTCTGTCGCCCTTTTTAGCGGCGGTTTCTAATTTGGGTTATTCGGACCTTCCTGTTATTTCTAAACTATTATATCAAATATAACAGTTAACAGTTATTTACAAAGTGCGTGAAGACAACCTTCCGGCATGAGCGTGCGAGTACATTATTTGTGCAAATGCTGGAAAAGTTCAGCCGTAGTTTGTATCATATTTTTTGAAACAAGTAGAATTTTGTTAATAAATAATACATTTACACAGATACTACTTTTTGGAGGAGAAATATTAAAGATTAATGGAAAACTATTTAAAATTAAAACACCAAATGATAATTATTCGTCATATTTTATAGAGATGAAATAATTGATTTATATTAAGGTGGGGCTAAATCTTCAGATATTCATGACCAACTAAGGAACATTGACTAGATTAACAAGTTCTTGGTATCCACCGTGCCAGATCCACTGCTCGAACTTTTAAATTATAATTCTAATCACATGGCCGAAAAAAACAAATTTGTTTTCCAAGAATTTTCTTTGGCCACTATGTACAAATCTCTGGGCAGACTAAAAAGCAGAGTAGGAAAAAATTCTACTCGCGAGAACAATTTTATTTAATTCGTTCGTTTTAAAATTTATGCTCGCGGGTTTTACTACTTAATTCGCGAGCACAAATTCAACTAGTGAGTAGTGTAGGAAAAAATTCTGCTCGCGAGCACAATTTTATTTAATTCGTCCGTTTTAAAATTTGTGCTCGTGAGTTTTAATATTAAACTCGCGAGCACAAATTCAACTCGTAAGAATAGTTCTTTTTAATATAGAAAATATAACTCGCTCGAATTGAATTCTTTCGCGAGCGAGTTTAATTCGGGCACTCTCCGTACTCTGCTAAAAAGTGATGCTGCTGACAGTTATGGCATCATTATATATATATATATATATATATATATATATTATATATGTGTGTGTGTGTGTGTGTGTGTGTGTATACATCACATTTTCAACTGCTGTATAGACAATTTAATCTTTCCCCCGCCTAGAAATAATCTTTAATTAGGCGAATTCCAAAGTCAAAGGATGTTAACAATTTAGGCAAGGTATAATAAATGATTACAAAATTAGGCTAACAGAAGTGTATTTGATAGTATCTTTCTGTGTAAGATAAATAATTTTAACAGAAAACCCAGATTTTTTTGTACAGAAAGTTGCATTTCAAATACCAGAATCATTATAGGAATGTTCGCGGCAATAAGTATTCGAACACATAAGTTGAAAATATTCAACGATGTTCCTTATATACATGGAATGTCTTTTAAGTTTTGCATAGTGGGACATAGAGGGCGCCATTAATCAAAAGTCAGTATTAAAAATTAACCTCTATTTCTAGTTAACCTAAATCCAAAGTTTCAGTTCGATACGTGCAGTGTTGTAGCTACAAGAGCTGTCAAAGTTGACAAGTTGGTTGAAAAATGGAATTAAACCGAGAACATTTTCGCGGAATAATTTTTTATAATTTTCGAAGCCAATTATCTCAACAACAATGCTTCGCCGAGTTGGTTTTTGTTTTCGGCAATGAAGCACCATATCAGTCATTCAGTATGGAGAATAAAAACGTGGAAGTATTAGTCTTAACGACGATCTAAGAGCAGGTTCACCAAAAACGGCAGTCACTCAGACAAACGTTGATGCTGTGCGCAAGGTCATCAACGAAGATCAACATGTGACATATCGCCAAATTCAAGCATTATTGGGGATTTCAAAGACCTCAATTCAAACAATTTTGCGTAAAGAATTGTGTGTAAAAAAATTAGTTTCTCGATTGGTATATACCCATTTGTTTGTCGCAACTTATCGCCGAGCTTCGAAAAACCAACCCCTAACGACGAATCATTCTCCATTAAGACAATGCAGGTTCGTACACAGCACGTAAGATAATTGAATTTTTAACGCAACAAAACGTCGAATTATTGGACCATCCTACGTACAGTCCGGCCCTAAGTTCCAACGATTTCTTTACCTTTCCGAAAATCAAGGACGGACTGCGTTGTCAAAGGTTCAAGTTGGCAGACGGAGCAGTCGCCTTCAAAAACGAGTGGAACAACTGCTTCCAGAGTTGGTTCGAGCGTATGCAAAAGTGCACTGATCTTTGGAGAATACCTCGAAAAAAAATGAAGTCTTTAAAAACTATCTACTGTTTTACACCAGTTTTATATGCAAAACTTAAAAGACAACCTACGAAATATAGCGGATAAAGTAAATATGTATTTATCTACGGATAAAATTAATATACACTCGCCGACTTCTGCTATAAGGTCCAAGATAAAAGCTATATTGCTGTCGCAACAAAGATCGTAGAGCAATTATAAGAACAGGCATATTGTAATAAGATTTACACCACTGCAAACACCTCTTTAGGTGTATGAATATGTTTTTTTTCTATATTTTGCATTCAGTCTAATTTAATTTAACAATGTGGTTTATATTCATTACATATATATTCTTCTTTTTATTTTCTAGTTTAAAAGGCTAAAGGTAGAACTCCAAATTTATATACTTATGCATACGGTGATTTAGTCTTTTTGACATTACATATGTTATATGCTATGTATATTTGTATATTATTGTTTCTTTTACTGTAACTGCCAATAAATACCTTATTATCATATAAGAACATTGTATCAACTTTGTTGACATTTAAGTACTAGCAAATTTAATTTAGTCAATTTTAGTTTAATTCATTCCAATGTAGTTTGAATTGAAACGCTAATAATTATTAAATATTTTGTTAGTTCGTACACGTTTTCTGAAATATTGGATATGGAAAACGATAATAAATAATTTGTTACCAGCTAAATCAAAATAAAGCTACAAAGTCAAAGTACGAAATTTATGGAATGGTATAAAATTAAAATGCATGTACGTATACAGAAAACTTGTCTGCATGTTTTAAAGAAATATCAAGTAAATAGTAATTTCGATCATTTGGCTAAATTCTAAAACCTTATTTATTAGTTTATAGTAGCATTAACATTTCATAATAAATAAACTTATTACATTTTGATTTTCCCAGATGTAGAAACAAATTTTTAATGAAGATCTTGTTTCATTATTTCTAGTAAAGAATATTTTGGTGTTTTATTATTTATTAAAATTTTATGTAATACAATAAATTTTAGGCAGTGTTAATAATTTTGTTTAAAATGATATAATATTTCTAACTATATCTGCAACAAAAACGTATATTAAAAAATTGCTTATCATTATTTATTAAATTTAAAAATATAAGTTATACAGTCAGAAACCTTTTTTTAGTTTTCATATTGGCAAATTCAGAAATTTGGCAATAAGATTGAATACGTTAGCCAAAATACAGTTGAAAGTTGCTCAATGTTTAAAATTTGGTATACTATCAGAGTGATAAATCACTGTTTTCGAAGAAGTTTAGCTACAGTATTGACAAATCACGGTGGAGATTTGTTATTGGTTAAGCAGCTTGGAGGGTGAAAGTCTTCTTCTGTGAAGAAGGATATGTAGAAGATTCTTTTCAATTTATAAACAATATTCGACGAAATTATATTATCAATAACCAAATATTCCCAAGACAACGTTTCTATTTCATTCTTTTAAAGAAAGAAATAAAATTTCTAGTATATCAATTACACAATGTACAATAACTATTGTACAAATAATGTTAATATATACTACGATGTTACCTCTAAAGCTCAGAAAAGTAAATATAAATTTAAAGATTTGTTGTTGCATTTACCTTAACTTATTATATTTAGATTACTATTATTCAAGTTTTTAATTATTTCAGAAAAGTAAACTTCGTCAAACTGTTCGAAACATACATTAGTTTCAGTGATTATCTCTTTATTCGACTAAATTTTTCAGGTTAGACAAAGGCGAAAAGATTGAGAAGTAAAATCTGGCAAATAAGCTTGATTCAGAAGCAGCTCGAAATGTAGTTCATGTCTTCTTGCCATTAATATAGTCGATGTGTGAACACGTGCACTATTCTGAAGAAAAGCACTCGCTTCTTCTCCGAAAGCTGGATCTATTCGGGTTTAATCATCAATTTCAATGGTTTTTCTCTTCCTATCTATATAACAGAAAACAATATACATATATGTATACTATAGCGGATACAAGTCTCACCCCTCGTCGACTTGCTACATATGCTAAATATGGCGTGCCATCGAGTTCAAACATGGATCCACTTCTTCCATATTTTAGGTTTAATTGACTGTAATAAATTGGCCTTCGTTGATGATTTAAAAATTTTTTCATCTATTAATTCCACTGACGATTGTGACTTTTTACAATTGCAGCTCAATAAAGTAGTCCGATGATGTAATTGTAACAATTTATCTCTTAATGTACAGAAAGCAGTCATTTATCTATATTCATTTAACGTCTTGATACTTGAACTTACTTATTCTGCAAAGGATTTGGGTGTTTATTTTGATTGTAATCTTGCCTTTACGTAGTTTAGAAATTACGATATATCTACCGCAATTACGATTTTGAGAGTCATAATCAGAAATACAACGTCCTTTCAAATTTCAACAATAAAATGTATGTTTTGTAATTATGTGTGTCTTAGACTTGAGTACGCAAGTTTGATCTGGAGTCTATATTATGAATTACACAATTTAGGTATGATTATGAGGGAATTCCTTAAATTTGTTATCTTTGGGGTTGGGGGTATTTATGCCCCCATAGTAATAGATTATAATCTCTTTCTCAATAAGTTTGAAATAGATTGTCTTTAAGATAGGCGACAATTCATATGTTCAAAACTTCTTTTTAACTTAAGTCATTACAAGATTGATTTTCCCTGGTTGTTGTCTCATTTGCAGTTTTTAATACCACCACAACTTTCCCATCTCAAGGATGTGTAGACTATTTAACAATATAACGTCATTTTTCTATATTAATCACAGCACTTTTGAAGAAATTGTGGATATAGTAAGAATTTATTCATAAAACGTTATAATAGCTTAGGTAAGTTAATTTTTTGATTTAATTAATTCTTATTTTTTGTTGTATTATTGCAATTTAACTATTTATTTTGAGTATGAATTAGTTATGTAGTCTGCTGTCATTCAATTTTAAATTTTTGTCCTTTATTTGGATTTTTTGTAATTTGTTGGATAATAAAGGTAATTATTATTATTATTATTTAGGGCTTTTTGCATTGTATTTTATTCTGTAATTGGTCTAACCGGGATGCATAGTATTCTTTTGTTATAGTTTTATCTTTTTGAAGATAATCGGTAAGAAAAATTCTATTGCAGTCCCAAAAGATAGTAGTCGTAAGCTTTCCAGCAGAGTGTGCGGTCTTTGTCTCTGACATTTGTTTCATTTCAATTGACTTCATTTATAGTTATTCTTCGGCGCCAAAAATATTTTGAATCATTTCTTAACATTATTAAATTGAGGGCTGTGTATCCATCTTACAAATAATTTTTCAATACTCAATTTATTATGTAAAGTGAAAATCATTGATCTATATGAAATGTGTAGAACCTCTGTTACCTCGTGTAATTTTATTTATCGTACACATACGTTTTTTGTGGGCCCACCGCACATCAGTGTTATAGTTCAGCTACGTTTACTTAGATGTTCATCGTTTTATGGTTGTAAATAATGGAGATTGGTTCGCGTAAACAGACTGGTGCAGCTTTGATTTTGTTGTTAGTTTAATTTTAAACTCACTGATCTCTTACTCTACTTTTCTCATGTTTCATAACACACTAAAAGTAGTTTATATTCTGTTCAAATAACAATCATCTTTATGATTATACTGAACGCAAATTTTGACACTTGTTTTGAAGAGAAAAATAAATAATATTTTCTATTAGTCCTGCTCTCTTTTGTCAGACTTACTTGAGACGTGGATTGTCAAGATTACAGAGTTACTGATAAGTACTATTGCTACTGAACAGATACTTCCTATATTTAATTGAAATTGTTAAATCTAATATTTTACTTGATACTGTTGGAGTAACTGTATTGGAGTAAGTTCTTAAGGGAAGTTCGACATTTCACAGGTAATAACTTCTATAATTACCAAAACAGTTGGATATTTAAGACTGCCTACAAATAAATTTCGTGTAATGTATAAATAATATTTTAATACTCGCTTGTTAAATATCGCTAAAAATAGAAAGTGCATGTGGTGTTTCGATACATATCCTTAATCTCATAATAATTTGCGTTTCATTTAATAATTTTATCTATGCAATATACTATTCATTTATTATCGACTCTACTATTTTACATCTTTGTGCAACATATTAAAATAAAATATTGAAGGTTAATTTTGAAATTTAAGAGTTTATTAGTTACGCTAATATTCTCATTGCATATTGTGATAAACGTAACACGGATGGTAGAAGTCGAGCTTATTCTTCGTTTAATTCAAGGTGTAAAAATTGTATTTAAATTTACGGCTAGTTATTTTGTTAATTGTATAGATCTTAAATATTTAAAATATTAGTGATGATTTTAATATTTTACTAAAAAAAATACCCAGGTATGTATTAATACTTCATTTCTTTCAAGAAGTGCGTAAATTGTTTTTAAATTTAAAACTCTTTTAATAGCATTAATTTCCTTTATGAATATTAAATAATCATTTTTGTTATTTATACTATAATATAATCTCGGGTTAGATAAACAAAAACGGTGAGGAAAAGTCTAAGGTCTGCACTTCATTAAGAAAAATTTCGGAAGCAGTTTGATAGAATATACACCCTAGAATCGATTATTATATTACTTATCTTTTTTTTTAAATTATTTAACAGTGCGAAGTTACTTGACTTAATATGCGCATCGACCTACAAGGACCTCTTTTCTTACATGATAATGGAGAATTCCACACATTTCATTCAATGATTTTTAAACTTAACGATTTGAATGAAGTATGAAATTTTACACTGTCTACCAGGCCTATTCCTAATTTTATATAATATTCCCATTGGGTGGTAGCCTGGTGGGCAGGCCTATTCGCAACAAATTATTATTTTTTTAAACATGTGGACACTTTCTTATAAGGAAGCAAAGACTCAGTTTTTTAATATTTATTCTTTTGCCGGCCGATGGTTAAATAGTAAGTTACTGGCTTATCACGCCAATATCCCAGTTCGATTCCGTGGCCGCTTTCCAGTAAAATTTTTCGCGAGTTTTATACCCATTTAAGGTGAATGATAGTAGCCAAAGATCTTAAACCGTCCCACAAGTGTGGACGTGTGGTAATCGTCGTTGTTGGAGGATGTGAAGACATGCACTATTATTTTTAGCAATTGGCAAAACTGTTCAAGCAAAAGGAAATTATTGTTACTCCCCTCTACATTAGCGTATAGTGATTAATACTACAATGCCCGTAATTCCTATCAGAAGGATGTCCTTGGCTTTTTCTAGGGTTGAACTAGCCAATTATTCGGAGAGTTAGGGAGGGTTTTCTCAACACAAGATCGAAATACTGCTTTGATATGTATAAAGCAAAATTCGGATGCATCAATTTTGTTACAGCAGAAAAAGAAATAAATCATATAATATTTAGGAAAAGAAACCTTAGAGTGCTATCTGCTTCTGGGTTTCCGGGCTGAAATCGCGTTACTTGTATATCTACCGACGTTTCGTACAATAACATACAAATGGGTACGAAACGTCGGCAGATATACAAGTGACGCGGTTACAACCCGGAAACCCAGAAGCAGATAGCATGGGCCAAGAAACCTTGAGTATCAATAACGATTAAATATTTCATTAAGAAAATATAGAAAATTTAATATTATAACCGCACAACTATAAAAATATTTGCTATTCTTTATCAACTATTTCTGGACACCCAGTATCGCGAAGTATAAAATACGTTTATGTAATATTACAAATCAGAAAACTATATGAGCTATCTATATTAAAATAGGTAATACATAATCTCAGTTAATATATATAAGTAACTACTGAAAAGGAAAAAAATAACAACAAATATTCGTATGATTCCCAAATATCCTTATATTGGTTCACACAGATTGTATAGACATCACAATTTCAAAATGTTACATTATAGTTTTCATTAACAATACAAAAAATGAAATTGAAGGAAAAGTTACATAATTTTAGTGATCGTAATTAACAAAGATGATTTTTCTTAATTTCTTTTATCGATTTACTTTATAATCTGTTACCTTCAGTTTAATAGTATGCTCATAAGAAAATTGACAGCTTAATTTCATGAATTAAGGAACAAGTCCTAATTATAGTCTGTCTGTGAAGACAGCGTTACCACAAAAAAATATAAGATGGTTACCTAATACGAGCGTCGTCTGACACGAAGCAAGATCACACCGTTAAAGTGGCTTTCCACCTGCCTGATACGATTTTTCCCAATTACCGTGACTCCTGCGTATCCTCCTCAGCAAATCACTAAATGATGAAGTTCCAGAATATACGTTGTATTCCCAAAAAAATTCACACCCCTTACAAGAACTCTACACGTAACATATAAGATAAAACCTAAATTAAACACAAATAATACAAAGTCTCATAATACCTACCTCAGTAATATAGGGGGGTTGCTTAATCCGTGAATGAATTCCCTTTTGTGGAAGTTCTAATTACTGCTAGTGCAAATTTATCGTCTAAAAATTATATCTCATAACTCTTAGATCGATAAACCGATTGATGTGTCGTACTCCGACATACCGTCTCAAGAAAAACTTTTCTTTTATTAAAGACAACGCTCAACCTACGCCTACTTCTTTTTTTCCAGAATATAATACACTGAATGTAAATTCACAAAACAGAGAGAATCCATGTGATTCGACTAGTTATAGAAGGCCAACGAATACGTCACGAGCAAAAACAATATGCATAGGACATTGTAAAAGAATATATATATATATATATATATATATATATATATATATATTTATGTATATGAAAATTGAATTTGTATAATGCAGATGGTACACCATGTCCTTTTTCGAGATTAATATCGAATGAATATGTATTAATGCAAATATATAAAAACACGACCCATAATCAAATAAAAAAACAATTTCTATGAAATGCGCATCCATGGATCGTGCAAAATAGTGAAAACGAGAATTGGAAATTATTCAATTTTAATATATACGCTACGTATAACCATATATGTATAGCGATGGCCAATAAAATATGAACGAACGTAAAATAAATTTGTAACATTATTTTGATTAATAAAAAGTTTTTTATTCCTAAAATAAGAATTATTAATTTTGAATTGAACAAAATTAATTTTGTGTTCAAATCTATTGAATTTTCTGGAGTATCGGCGGAAGTACATTATCTATGATATCTGATGAAGTATTTCAAATGAGAGTATTATGGATACTTTGAAACACATCTTTCAAACCTGTCTGTGGCATTAAGACATTTTAATTCTTCAAACCAAGTAATTTTAAATGAAAAATGTATTATTAAACTATTGGACAAATAATTATCGTGTTTTTGTTGTATGCAATATTTTATTTGGGTTATCTAGAATTGAAGATGCATAAATTTTCTCCTTCAATACCTTTTCATTTGCATAGAATAATTAACGCCCAACTTAGGACTACTTCTTTTTGTGTTATATATTTATCATCTTCTTGAGTCGCTGACGTGTCCTAAACTATTTAGAGATATAAGTATATGCGCATTTATGGGCCTGATGACGCAGTTCGCCTACAGAAAAATATTAACGTAACTGTGGAATTGGTGTCTACAGAACAACTCTAAGCTCAACATATGCAAATGTTGTGTTGTGCAGTTTTCCAAGAAAGCAGATCTCTTTGGCTTTAATTATCCCGTCAACAATGAACTTTTAACATTTACTCCGACGGTTAATCACTTAGGACTGTTATTAGGCAGTGGTCTAACTTTTGTTAACCATATTATTCAGAGATGTAGACGTGCTTTCGCGATTCTTGGCCTTGTGTTGCGTAGCCCAAAATATTTTTAGAATTTGGAAGCCATTAATTTGCTAAGTGAATTTTATAAAATTCCATTACGATTTAAATCTGAACGTGTACCATTGTATTATTTACATATTGGATGAACCAGATATTGTGGTATAATCTACTAATAGGGCGATGATAAACTACCTTTTTTAAGTCGCTTAATTGTAAATTACGAAAGATGGAAGGAATATATGAATGTTTATCTCAAACGAAGTTTATTTACATGAATCTCTTAAAATAATTTCAAAGGTTCTGTTATCAGTGATAAATTCTCTGAACGGAATAGTCAATTCAGATATCTATTGTAATAATTTGGATCTGTGATCAAGTTTAATTAATTGAAACGAAATTATATTCATCACCATATTACGAAATTTCATATATGTATAAATGGAGATCCAACGAAGGCTCCCTATTCTGCCTTCGAGCTTATCAGAGAAAGGTTAGTTCCATTATACATTGTACAAAAAAATTATTTAGCATTATGTTTTGATTACAATATATTCGTGAATAAGTATTTGAATATATTATTGTAAAAGTTCGTGTAATGCTTGGAGCATTTTTTCTGGCATATTTCGTTCAGTAACAACTTCACACATCATCCCAAGTGTGTTCTACTGTATTACCATCTGGGAAATTGGCTGGGTACTCCATTTTCTCTATACAAACTTCATCAATCCAGTTGTTCACGATGTTTGCTCGATGAGGACGAATTCATAAAATGACTTTTTCTCCCAATGCTGCTACATACGTAGCAGTAGGAGAAGGAAGATAAGTAGGATAAGCAAGAACAATGAGCTGCACAATATCGTCTAGATATATCTAAGCAGTGAGAGCTCGTTTTCCTACGATATAAAGTTTGCATGCCCTCCAGTACTTGTATCGGCCCATATTATCAGCCCACCATCTCTCATATTGACGCTTTTCCTGGACAAATTGGTGGGTTTCCGTTAAATCAGAACACGCTTATTATCTATCTGCAAGTAAATTTGAATTCGTCACTAAATAATATAAGATGCAAGCCAGATGTATACATATGCTTTTGTACTTTTTGTGTTGATAGTAATCTTTCAATTTCAGCAGCAAATTCATTTTGAATTTGGATTGCATTAAAAGCGCGGTTTCTATGTGCCAATTGCGACAAGTATCGGCCGTTTCTTGGTTTTATGATATTGGCTGACCATAATCATGTCTTCATTGAGCACTCCCAATTTCTAAAATTCAGGAATTAAGCATTGGATCATTCTAAATATTCAACAATAATTTATCGTGTCCTTCAATTGACCTGTGGTGCTCCCAAGTCTATCAACCTCTGACAGATCGTGATGTGATGTGATTGCTTAAAATTTACACAAAAATCTTCACTACTATTCACAGAAGCGAGCTTTTGAAGATTGACCATGGAGGTGTTGAAATCGACCTGTCCTGAATCTGTACAGGCGAGAATAGTATTGGATGTAGTAATTTTGGGGAAGATATTATCAGTTTAGATACGTACTGTAATTATTTGAATCAGTTAAGCCGGAAAAATTTCTCAATCTAACTAACTGAAAAGAAATCGTATTTCATAATGATAGTGTGAAATTGTATATACAAATGGAGAGTTAACGAAGGTCCTCTATTCTTCCGATCTTCTTTCAGTTGTTATAAAATAGTTTAGTTAGAAGAAATTGTGTATCCCCAGAAGATGTAAGAATTACTTTTAACTTGTTTTTTAATAATAAATCAGTCAGCTTTCTGTATTCAGATTATTAGAAAAAGGCTATCGAGAATGATAAAAAGTACATAATTATTCGAATATATTTTATTATTAACTAGTTTTTCTTTAGAGAATCGTACCAAAACTTTTTCAAATATTTTAACTTGTTTATAATGACAACAATAATTGGTATCGAAAGTAAGCATTTTTATCATGGCAGACGGATTGTCGAAACTTTGGAATACTTTGGAAGTCCTAATGCGATAGAAATAGTTTTAACATTAGTCAAAACTATATTCCATCATCGACATTTTCTCGTATCACTTGTAGGCAGTGTGTGTATTTAAATAAATACCATGAAAAGAATACAGCACATACTGCGATAACGGTGTTCATAAATAAATATTTGAACATGAAATACAAAACGATGTCCTATGTTTCTAGTATAAGAAAGCATGTTTTTATTTGGCTTAATAATTATTGATTTGTCATTATGGAGATAATATTCCGTCGTAATTATCGCGGACTATTTGAGTGAATATGTTGACAACAATAAATTGATTTTATATTTTTAGAGTCCTATAAATAAACTCGCAAATCGAGTCCTTTAGTTAAAATAAAAATTTTAGTTCTCAGCGCCCGAATTGATTAATATTTATTAAGATTAAAAGAATAAATAGTCAGAACTAGATACATAATTTACTTAATTCGCATGACGTTATATGGAAACCGCGTTATACGAAACTCATAATTTATACAAATCAGATTAAATTCAACCGCGTTATATGGAAACTATAGCCTCGTTATATGTCAACTGGGTTTTAGGAAATTGGGAATAAATACAAATCAGTTACAACTTATACCGCCTTATACTATATATACATATGTGTTGAAATCACGTTAAGTGAATTTCGGAAATACAAAATTGTACATAAATTAGATCCATTTGTTTTGCTTTACATATATACTGCATTGTACGAAATATGCCAACCACCAAGAATGCTTCAAGTATTACAAATTGCTACAATAATGTGTTTAAATATTTGTTCACAAATATACTGAAAATATTATTAAGTTAACTTTTTTTGAACAATGTACTGAGGTACTAGGTAACCACCTGTGTACTGACTTTTTTCTGATAAGTTCAAAGGAAGAATAGGACGCCTTCATTGTATCCGCATTTATATACGAAACTTCGTATTGAATGATGAATATGATATCTTTTCATTTAATTAAACTTGGTCACATCCAAATTATTACAATACATTACATATATAACAACATACGAGGATATAACAACGTGAACATAGCTTCTTAACGGCTAAATGTTCGTGCAGGATCTTATGCACGCCGGTGTTACTAATACCTAGAGATGCCCCGATCTCACGGTATGTCACATGACGGTCTGACATTATCAATTCAGACACTGCATTAATGTTTTCCGATACAACAACATTTGTGGGACGACCTTCACGAAATTCATCATCGAAAGAACGCCGTTCAAGTTTGAATTCACTATACCAACGATACACTGTAATTTTCTTTAGTACTTCATCACCATATAACGAATTCAGCTTGTCAATAAACGGCTATCCTCGTATGTTGTTAGCCGTTTATATTTCGGGAACTGGCAACACTGTTAGTGTTGTCTCCGATCTGATGGTTGCGTCGTGAAGTTTGTCATTTTTGACAATATATTTACCTTGACAGTTTTGTTATCCGATCGCCATTTCTATTGTCGACAGTAACTTGAAAATTTTATGTCAACGAACAAATGGAATTAGCTCGCGAACATTTTCGCGCAATTATTTTTCATAACTTTCGTCGTGGATTATCTCAACAAGAATGCATTGACAAGCTGAATTCGTTATATGGTGATGAAGTACTAAAGAAAATTACAGTGTATCGTTGGTATAGTGAATTCAAACTTGAACGGCGTTCTTTCGATGATGAATTTCGTGAAGGTCGTCCCACAAATGTTGTTGTATCGGAAAACATTAATGCAGTGTCTGAATTGATAATGTCAGACCGTCATGTGACATACCGTGAGATCGGGGCATCTCTAGGTATTAGTAACACCGGCGTGCATAAGATCCTGCACGAACATTTAGCCGTTAAGAAGCTATGTTCACGTTGGGTACCACATAATTTGACAACCACTCAAAAAAGGACTCGGGTCGATTGGTGCCAAGAAATGAACAAAAAATACAATGGCGGTGTTTCAAAGAACATTTATAAAGTCGTCACAGGTGACGAATCTTGGATCTATACGTATGAACCCGATAGTAAACAGCAGTCGACTGTGTGGGTATTCCAAGATGAGCCAAAATCAACAGAAGTTGTTTGCGCTCGAAGCACATCAAAACAAATGGTCGCCTGTTTTTTCGGGAAAACCGGTCACGTTGCAACCTTGCCTTTAGAGAGTTGTAGAACGGTCAATAACAAATGGTACAAAACTATTTGTTTGCCAAAAGTTTTTGAAGAAATAAGGAAAACAAACCGAAAACGACAGATCATTCTCCACCATGGCGATGCGAGCTCTCACAGATCGGTTCAAACAATTGAATATATAACCGGGCAAAACATTGAATTGATGAGCCATCCGCGTTCAGACCTGATCTAGCACCCTGTGATTTCTTTTTGTTCCCACGCGTGAAGAATGAACGTCGTTGTCAATGGATTTCTATGCCAGAAGAGGCAGTTGAGGCATTCAAAACTCATATTTTGGAGATATCGCCTTCACAATGCCAGAAATGCTCCTCGGATTGGTTTAAATGAATGCAAAAGTGCATTGACTTTCAAGGAGAATATTTTGAAAAGAAATAAAACTATTTTCGATAATAAAAAGTTTTTTTAGTTTGCTATTTCCGAAATATAAACGGTTACCCTCGTATATAACGTGAGTAACACGCTTCAAACTTGATACCACCTGTCATAATTTTCTTTATTTTTATCCTTTTCCTTAATGTCCGAATTGTAGAATGTTTTTATTTTAACGATTTTGCAATAGACAATATTTTTTCTCTACGATTAAACGGTATAAAATATGTAATTTATTTTGTTCATAAGAGATGTAAACTTTTTTTTAACTGTTTTTTTGCTTTCATTTGGTTTAGCTATTATGTAAGCCTAGAATTAATTTTTTTCCAGATAAATATTTGAATAAATAAAGAATTTAACCCAAGTGCTCTCTAATGTTATACAATCACAATAACGCAAATTAAACGAGCCAGAAAAACTTTATTAGACATACGATTGAATACATTTAAAAACAATCTAAACTAAATTAAAAGAGAACTTTATCATTTTTAGGAGAACTTCTTGGTAGACGAAATTGAAAAACATGATGCGCATTCTCCACAAAAAGGAGATTTCTCATTGATTTCAACCATAAAAATTTAATACATCGACAAAGTAATGCCATAGATACACTTTTAAGGCACTTAAGTTGTTGGAATATTCTTGTGTGAAAACTACTTTATAAAAGTACGCCAGTTTTTGAGATAGTGGATGATTCGAATTCATGGGTATTGAGGAATCTATGTATGTATGTGAGTTTCCTGTTTACTTTAAAAATAAAATTGTTAGTGCTTCCTTGGTAAACTTGATACAATATATATATAAATTACAAATATGATATGCATATTGTCTTCGTTAATCTCGAATAGGTATTTAATTAATTAGACAAGCAAAAATAGTAAAAGATTTGAATTACGAGGATGAGGGTAGTGAAGTGTTTAAGAAGTTTAATAAATAGGGATGTGTGGAGACCATGACCTTAGCGCGTCTTCGGTATATAATATGATAGAGAAAGAGGTGCCGTTCTCCGTTGCGAAATGCATTATGATGAATTTACTCACGACAGTAGGCGTAAAACCGCCCGATATTCCGAGAAGCCTTGGATACAACTTCCTTGAAAAGAAGCAAGTATACGATTGGCATAAAAAATGTCAGGATGAGAAGATGTCGAAAACCAGGGCCATTTGTTTCGCTCGAAAATTAGCTTGTCCGACGGAGACATAACATTCGTCACCTTCTCAACAATATTCGTTGAAACTGCTTCTAAGGCCAGAATAAACTGTGGCAGTACTCAAACAATTATTACTGAAAATCTCGAGTTTCTAAAGTGTTTGCAAGATAGGTGCCTCGCCCCTTCTTATCGGAAATCAGAAACTATAACGATTAGAAGTATTGCAACGACTGTATTTACACTACCAGATTGAAAAAGATGCTTTTTCGAACCAAGTCGTTGTTTGTATTAAACTCGGAAGCAGCATCGACTAGTGTTCATCAACATCCATAAACGCGATTCTTAGCTGGAAAAGTTCTCGTATCAGTATTTTCAAATTTTAAAGATGTACTACACATTAATTTCCTTCACGAACGTCGTATTGTAAATCCCGCCCATATTGTCAAAAAAGCCTGGATTTCTAATACGTTACGTTATCCTCTAAGGATAACGTATGGTTAAACACAGCCGTACAGATTAGAAGAGCTTGAACAGACTATACGAACTTGAGAGTTTGTTCTAGACTAGGCAGGAACACGCTTCATACAGTCCCGGCTTATTATCATGCGAGTACCATTAATTTGGATCACTAAAACAAGCGCTCGGAGGGCAGAGGTTGGAGGACGACGCTGTTGAAGTGTTTGTGCGCAATCGGCTGCAATAATAACCACCTTCTTTTTATGGCAGTGGCATGAAGAGACTTCCTATCCCATGGCAAAAATGTATTTTTAAATTAAGAGATTATGTAGAAAAATAACTTTGTTAACTTATATTTTCAAATGCTTTATTAAATAGAAAAATAGAAATTCCGGTTTATATATGATTCACCTTCGCATAACAACAAAAATAATAAGATTAATTACAATAATGTTGGTAGATTTGACAATAATGACAAATGCGACAAGATAAAATGAATTGAATTGTTAAAATAAGCAGAAGTATAGCACAAAGTAACTGACTTTCAGCATCGTTGTTTATCATAATCATATCTTTAGACTAAATAGTATTTGATTTAACCTTGGACAATTAGTAATAAATCAGTGCAAATCGTAGCTTACGCAAACGCTTTAACAACAATTA
>JAVIWB010001516.1:0-228867 GCA_031893035.1 Dermolepida albohirtum | reverse complement strand
GTGAGACCTGTCTTATGATACTCGTACTTTATTAACTCTAAATTAGAGGTAACTATTTCAAAATAATTTATGCGTTTCCACAGAGAACTGCGTTATTAACTTTCATAAAATTTAAAATATAAGTACGAAAGGCTTAAAATAAAATTAAATATTCTTTTACAGTAACGAAAATTTCGTACTGTTTTCCCAATTTGAAAAATATTCCTCAAGATGTGCCCTCTATATTTCGATAGCATAAACGTGTTAATAATTATTCCAATTCGTTTTGATGATAATATAAATATTGTTAAGTTGGCACTGCGGCCAAAATTAATCAGTATGGCTGCCATTATTTTTAAAAGAGCTCAAATTTTAAGTAAGTATTTAGGGCTTTATCCAAGTTTTATCAAAATATATAATCCATAATATGTAGGTATACTAAATATCATAACAACAATTATAGCTACTACCCTTAGAAAAAAATGTTACATAATCTAACCTATATGTTTTCAGAACAATCCGGAATTATTGGAATAGCTTTCGTTCGAGTAAATAATTACAGTAGTGAAAGTAAAGCATATAATTTAACACAAGTAAAACGCGGTACTGGCGGAAGATCCAGTTTTAGTGGCATAGTAGCAACTGTATTTGGTGCTCCTGGTTTTGTAGGCAGATATGTATGCAATAGACTAGGTAAAATTGGATCGCAGGTAAAAGCTAAAGCGATTATTAGATATTGCATTGATGCCTTTAACATTTAAGGTTATAGTTCCTTATAGAGGAGACGCATATGATGTTAGATACCTAAAATTATGTGGAGATCTTGGTCAAATTTTATTTGCTCCTTTCAATCTACAAGATGTGGAATCACTTAAAAAAGCAATGAAGTATTCCAATGTTGTTATCAACTTAATTGGACGAGATTATGAAACAAAACTTTATAAATTTAAAGATGTGCATGTCACTGGTGCTGCGAGGATTGCAAAAATAGCAAAAGAGCTAGGTGTTGAAAGATTAATACATTTTTCTGCTTTAAATGCGTCACCCAATCCAAAGCCTATTCTTTTAAAGAAACCTTCGGGATTTTATATTTCCAAACATGAAGGAGAGCAAGCTGTACTTTCTGAATTTCCAGAAGCTACAATTTTTAGACCGGCTGACATTTATGGACAAGAAGATCGATTTTTAAGGTACGATTTCTAATTGCTTGCAGTTATAATAAAGTAATGTGTTAAGAATACATTTTTAATTGACAGGTGGTAGCTGTGTTTTTTTTTTTGAACAAATAACTATCAGTACTTTAAAATTAATTAAGAACTATGTTTGGTAGAAATCTCATTTAATAGTACGTTTTGTCATAGATATTATTCCCATAATTGGCGCAGGCAAGGTGGTGCAATGCCTTTATGGAAGAAGGGTGAATGTACTATTAAACAGCCTGTGTTTATTGGTGATGTAGCAGCCGCTGTAATTGCTGCTATTAGAGATCCTGACTCAGCAGGAAAAATTTACCAAGCAGTTGGGTAATATATCTTGTACATACATATTTTTTTAAATATTGAATGTATTTTCTATGTTCATATATAGACCGAAAAGGTATTATCTTTCCGATCTTGTTGACTATATGTATCAAGTTATGAGAAAAGCCAGTAAGACTCGTGGTTATTTCCGTTATGACATGCGATACGATCTATCCTTCCAGTTGAAGATCACACTTACAAACCTCATCAGCCCCAGTTATCCAATTGGAAATCTTCATTGGGATAGAGTAGAAAGGGAATATGTTACGGATGTTGTTGCGAAAGGTGTACCAACACTAGAAGATTTAGGTATCACATTAACAGCCCTTGAGAACCAAGCACCATGGGAATTGAAACCATTCACTTATGGTCTTTATCATGGTCATGCTGCAGATGAACCATACCCACAACCACCACCTCCGAAAGCAGTTGCATAAAGTTAAGCACGTATTGTAAATCATTAAAAAGAAGCTGTAATTTATGTATAATTAAAATGAAATTATATGATAATTTTATCATTTATTGTTAAAATATCGTGTAAATGAATGTAAGCCATTACTTGCATATTTCACAATAAATAATTTGTTTAGAAGTAAGTGTTTCATTTGATAGTTTTATTAAGCATTGTTTCTACACCTTTCTTGGGAACTACGCTTTTTGAAATTTGTAAATTAAAAGATAGCAACAAATTCCATTATAACACAACATTTGTCTATTGTTGACAAAATTATATTACTTAAATATAGGTAATGTTGAGCTACAATGGCATTTTAGTTATAATACGATGGTATAAATTTAATTCCCAGATGTAATATACATAAGTAAACAATCAAGTTCGCTTACTTACATGCAGTTTATTTAATACCACTCTAACTATTAAAGTAAAGAACAGCTCATATTTTAGATGTGTTTGCGTTTCATTAAAGCCTCATCACGGGGTGCTATAAAAGTACTTACCTGGCTACTTAGATGAATTAAAATATCTTGAAACAGACGATATCTCTTTGAAGTATATCTTTGTGCAAATCATAATCAAATTGATATTAAAATTTGTATTGTTAGACTTTCACTATAGGTAAAGTGTTTAGTTTTTGTTGTCATAAAAGTGATAGACATTTCAAAATTGGGAAGAATTTATATATAGGTGAGGTTCAAATTACAAGGCACCTATGAAGGGTGTGTGAAAGAATTGTGACAGTGCAACAGAAGAATGATGTAAATAAGGGGTGAAGTGTTTAATGTTTTCCAGACTAATTATTTTGTAAAAAAAGAACATTAGTTACTCATATTATGCTGTAAAGAATATTAAAGAAAATACGGCTTTTGTATGAAAATCTCATTCCATAAATTATGAGGCATCGGCTGGATTTAACCAGCAAAAACCGTGAAAGTGTATATTTTGTTAACCTAGTTGTAGCATACATTTTATTGTAGTTTCTTTAATTTGGTGAATCCAATTTATGGCTTTGTGCAGAGTCAAAATGGCGAAAAAAAATGAGCATTCTCGGTATATCATGCTTTATTCTTTCCAGAAAGTAAACAAAAAGACATGCAATGTCTATGGAGAATCTGAAGTTACCGATCATGCTGTATAAGATTGGTATGCCCGGTTAAGGAACGGCGAGTCTGAATTAACTTAAAGACCGGGAACACTTCGAACGGCCTGTAACCATTGACACGGACACAATAACGTCTGTAGTGAATGAAAACCTATATTTTATGGTGCGTGAGATTGCGGACGTCGTCGGAATGTTGCATGTAACAGTTCAAAGACATCTCAAAGGCTAAAAGGTATGCCAAACAGCAGATGTATGGGTTCCACATAATCTTAATGAACGCCAACTGATGCAACGTATACTCGTTTTGATCAGCTCATTACAAGGAATAACTTTTTGTGAATATGATTATTGGAGATGAAAAATGGAATCAACGTTCCCCAGACATCGTCAAATATTAGCCACCACCCAAAGAAAGTAATTTGCATTTGGTAGGATTTCATGGGTATAATCTACTATGAGCTGCTAGCAATAATCAGACGATCAATTCAATCAAGTACTGTGAACAACTTGAGAATATGAACCAAGCTCTTGCTAAGAAAGGCCTGCATTTCTTAATAGACAAGTAGTATTTTTTCTTCATGACAGCATAAGACCCCTCACATATCGAACCACCATACAGAAGTTGGTAGACTATTCATGGAATGTTGTGTCTCACGCTTCGTATAGTCCAGACTTTGCGCCATCCGATTATCATTTCTTTTGCTCTCTATAAAAATGCCCTTAATGGGTATCATTGGAAGACATCTAAATTTACCTAGACTCACTGAGAGTAAAGACGAAGGCTTTTGGAGAAATGTAATTATGAAATTGTCTGAACATTGGACCAAAAGAAATAATGAAAATAATGGACAGGACATTTGTTAAAAAATCCCTTCAGATTAAATATTTTATTGGATAAATGGTATAAAATCAAACAAACTTATGTAACAATCCCATAAAACTTAAGGAAAATGCATCGATATGCTGTTATTTGACAAAATTTTCATATTTTAAGATGCCTAGGTATTTTTCTGAGGGGAACATGTATGTTAGTTTAGGAAAATGTCAAATTGCAGCTCTAAGATTTGTAAGATTTACAGTAAACACTGAATATAGGTAACAAAGTAAAGTATAATAGACAAGTAAATGAAATATACTTTTCATTTCCAAAAAAAGAAAAAAGCATTTGCAATATAAAGTAGCAATCAATAAAGACAATATTATTAGTATAAAGACAGGTAACAAATTAAAATATTAATTCTGTATTTTAAATTTAAGACTATTGCAATATTATATTTTATTTAGTTTTATAGACTTAAATTTTTTTCTTTTTGGATTTGAAATGCAATTTTTTCTACATGTATTCAAATTAATTATTTAAAAACAGTATCTTTTGCTATTACTTTTTCAGATACTAACACATCAGAAATCTTTGGTGAAACGAAGAATCTCTGGTTTGTATTACTTATGTTATAATCTGTTATCACATATATTAATTTGTATCTTACTGTGAGTAACTCAAACAGTGAGATCTTGTAGAAGTTCTGAAATAAAGTAATACATGTCATGGCCAACGTGTCAAGATATGTACCCAACTGTGTTACTCAATGAAATATTCCTATTACTTCCGTCAATATTGTATATTAGTCTGTATTTTACAGTGGGCAATTCTGATATTTTAGATTTTATAGGTTTTAAAATAAAATAATACATGTTATGGCTAATGCCCCAAGGTATGTACCCAATTGTGTCATTCAATAGAAATATTGCTTTTGTTAAAGATATTGTTGTTCAATATTGCATCAAATACCATGATTAACTGTTTTAGCATCTCACACTGTTGGCAAAAAATTATTCAAATGAACAGAGGAAATGAGATGACTGAAGAGATTCAAACCAACATAGGAAGTGAGAAGACAAAAAATTACACCTTAAGATCTTGCGACTAAACTCTAGTGTAAAATATGTTCCAGGAGGCACGTTTGATATTGTTAGCTTCTAATCTACTCATAAAGTTATATTAGTGGTGTGCAGATGGGTTCAATGGAATCAAGTCTTTAATATTAAATCAATAACTTTATACATTAGAGTAAATCGCTGAATAGAGTTAAAAAAAACAAAAATTTGCGTCGTAAACTGAAGATGTTACCACAAACGAAGAAAAACTTTTTAGTTGGAAAACTATAGATGTAATTTGATGTAAATTTTAAATAAATTTTCAAACATCAATTTGTCTTAATGTTTTATAGATCATTAATTTAAATAATAATTATACAATAAATTACATTAAAGATATAAGAATCGATATGTTTTTTATTAAACTTCAAATAAATTTACAATTACGGCATCTCAAAGTACTGGCAAAAATTTATTCAAACGAACAGAGGAAGTGAGATGACTGAAGAGATTCGAACCAACATAGGAAGTGAGAAGACACAAGAGAATTACACCTTCAGATCTTGTGACTAAACTCAAATTAGTGGGATGTGTTCTGTGAGGCATGTTTGATATAGTTAGCTTCTAATCTACTGATAAAGTTATATTAGTGGTGTGTGGATGGATTCAATGGAATCAAGTCTTTAATATCAAATCAATAACTTTATACACTAGAGTAAATCGCTGAATAAATAGAGTTAAAAAAACAAAAGTTTGCGTTGTAAACTGAAGATGTTACCACAAGTGAAGAAAAGCTTTTTAGTTAGAAAACTATAGATGTAATTTTATGTAAGTTTAAATAAATTTTCAAATATCAATTTGTCTTATTTAATATTTTATATGTCATTAATTTAAATAATAATTAAACAATAAATTACAATAAAAATATAAGAATCGATAATATATTTTTTATTAAACTTCAAATAAATTTACAATATATAAAGTCAACATATTATTATATTAGAACGATATTGTAAAAAGCTGGCAAAATATATAAATTGTACAACATAAATACATTCATATTCTATAAAAATACATTGATTGACAGTGCAGAGTCTACTGTTAGATTTAATTAGGTACTCCATATATAATACTACGAATCATTTCTTAAAAGAAATATTACTACAAGTAAAGACAGTTTAAAACATAAGCATAATAAGCGTGGATTTAAAAATAAATTAAAATTGTTTATTTTCCTCGATATAATTTTGAAATAAATACAATTAAAGTGTATATTTGCAACGTAAACTCATACATTCATTACACTTATATATTCAAAATAAAGTACTCTATAAGACTGAATCTATTTTGTAAACAGATATAAAACGAATTTATTAAAAATTTTGTTTAATTTTTCCATTACGTAGATATAGTTGAACTAAACGTATCAAATATGCAATTTATATATTTAACGAGATAAAGCATTTCCACCTCAGAAGATAGTACAGGTCACTTTATATATTAACCGTTTTGATTATTTCATACCGTAAAGAGCAGGGCAGCTTTGTGGGAATATACTGATTTTGTAATATAAAAATTTTTTTCTGTGGGTGTTTTAAACTCTAAATTGAGGTAGTTTTTGGAATGCAGTATCTATTTCGGTCACCTTTAACTGTTGAGGAGAAATAATTCAACTATTCTCTCCACTTACGGCGACGATATACAGTCACAAAACGTTGAGACTTAAACACATAATTTACATATTTCTTTGAATTGCTATGAAGGTCTTTTTAGTTTAATATCACGTGTCTGTTCGGTACTTATACCGTGAATATAATTTATAATGCAACATGCACATACATACACTAGTTGCTAGAGTAACGTAATAATGAAATGACAGCAATGTATTTTAGCGTGTATTTTATTTTGCAACATAGGATGTCAAAATAAGTTACTCTATTTTTGAGGTATGTATAGTGTAGAAGAAAAACTGTTTTTAGTGAACTGGTATAACTCGAATATGAGTTTGAGGAGAGTAGCAGATTTGTTTCAAATTACATATCCTGACCGTCCAAGACCGAGTCCAACTACAATAAGTAGGTTAGTACAGAAGTATAAAAATAATGGATGCATCGTTCCTAATCATAAAAAAAAGAATAGGCCAAGATATGTTATTACTGACGTCAAAAGAGATGAAATTCTACAAATAATCGAAAATAATAATATGCTCTCCACAAGAGCTTTAGCACAAACTACAAATGTAAGCAAATCTTCCGTGCATAAACTACTAAAACGAGAACATTTTAAGTCGTATCATTTTCAAAACCATCAGGAACTAATTGCGAATGATGCAGAAAGAAGAAGTAACTTTTGTGAAATCATGTTGGATAAGCTTCATAATGATGATGCTTTACTACGCAGAATTTGCTTTACAGATGAAGCAACATTTTATGTAAATGGTGAAGTAAATTCACAGAACTGCCGCTACTGGAGTAGACAAAATTTGCATAGATATCATATCACAAGGACTCAGCGGCCACAGAAAGTCAATGTTTGGACTGGGTTGATTGGACACCATATTGTAGGACCTTTTTTTATTGAGGGTACTCTTACAGGAGAAAAATATTTAGAATTGCTTGAGTACAGAGTTATGCCAGCCCTCCACGCTTTAAATATTGATGGTGAGATTTGGTACCAGCATGATGGCGCGCCGGCACATAATTCTCATGTGGTTAGAACATTTTTCAACCAAAGATTTCCAAACCGTTGGATAGGCCGTGGAGGAGAAGTAGAATGGTCCGCAAGGTCACCAGACCTGTCTCCAAACGATTTCTTTCTTTGATCATGTATCAGAAATAAAGTTTTTCATGGAGAACCTCTAAACAATATTGACCAATTATAAAATAGAATACGAGTTGCTGCAAGAGAAATAACTCCAGAGCAGATACAAAATACAATAAATGAATTCTACAATCGCTTAGGATACTGTCTGGCCGTCAATGGTGACATTTTTGAAAATTTATTAAATTAGTTTTTAAATTTTGTTCAACTACTGTATTTCACATTCTATGTTGCAAAATAAAATACACGCTAAAATACATTGCTGTCATTTCATTATTACGTTATGTATGTATGTGCATGTTGCATTATAAAATATATTCACGGTATATAAAATAAAAATTTTGGATGCAATGGGGGAGATCAGTGAGCTGAAATAGCAATCATAACTTGTAGAAAGTAAATGCCACATCATCGACTATGTTGGCAAACGGTCTAATGTAAGCCTAAATCGAAATTAACTCTGAGTATAGAAATGCACGAGATAATATGTGGTGGTAATTTACAAGGTCAGTGAGAAAAGAGAGACACATTGTTTAAACTGATTTGAAATGATAATTTTGGAATGTAACTGTGTATTATATTACCATTGGCATTTCATATGTTAGACAATAAGTGCGTTAATAATTTGAATTTATTTCAAATATTAAATGTTTCAATTAGCTATTCACTATTCCCTAGTTGTGAGCTTGTAGAGGGAAATGGATAGAAATTAAAGATTATGAAGATAGAAGCTACACTTTCTTCATGCCGGAGCAATTCATATTTATCGATGAATAATAATATACTTTATACCTCAAATTTATTAGCAAATATTAAATTCGCCTTAGCTAATCTTAAACTGAAAATAAAATAATTACGTCTTTAATTTTGAAGACTGAATTGTTACAAAATAATAATACTAAAATATTTTTTAAACCACTAGGCTAATGCAACATGTTTTATTGTTTTTCGAAAGACCCATACTGCCTTTTAAGGTTGAAAATGAACAACATGCAATATATTCATGTTATTTCTCCTTTAATCGTCTTCATCATCTTCATCATTTATATGTTGAGATGAGGTTTCTTGTAATTGAAGTACATGTTCTATAGGCCTAGGTCGTCCATCTGGACCTATTGTGCATGGTTTAATACCTTTTCTTGTCAAGTTGTCCATCAATTCTACCAATTTCATCACTTCATACTCTTTCTGTGAAGAATAAAAATAAAGATAAACTGTTTAAGATTGTATTATTAATTAGTATCAACATTAACCTGTTCTTCTGTCATATGTGCTGTAGGACTTGGTTTTGGCTCTTGATAGCAACCGGTAACTGGATTTATTCCATGTTTATATTCATTATATTCTTCTGTTTCACTGTCTTCGCTATCAGAACTATAATTTTCAGTGTGGCCATTTGCTCCGTTCAATAAGCCTCTAGTGGCAAACATTCCAGCAGCATTACCATATCCTGTATATTTAATCATTCTACCAACTGAAATATGTATAATGCAAAACTTAGTAACTCAACAAATTTGTTAGGTTCAACAAACCATTTTCCTTGCAAAGGACGAAAAGGAAATCTGCTGCTAGATCACGTACTTGTGTTATTGGCGATGTAAGTAAACGACACAGACAATTTCGAATTGTGTTTCCTTGTTCTGGTCTTGTGTGTGTGTCTTTTAATGGTGGAAGAACTTGCGTTCTTAAATATTTGCGTATCAATCGATTGCTTTTAGATAATTTTATCATTGCTGAGAGCACAGGAGACAGCATTTCATTTTGATTGGTCACACTCTACACATATAAAGGTAAAAGTAAACCGCTATAAATAAATATATCAAAAGTAAAGTCAAATCAAAAATATTGAAATAACAGAGAATTCAATACTCTTCATTTAAGAAAGCAAAGGAATTTGAAATTCTGAAACTAATGGTAGGGAGAAATTTTTGAAAATAGATTAGAGTTGTGTGCACAATGACTATATTTATGAAACTGCAATCATACTCACAGGTTCTGGCATAAATCGACTTTTAAGATATCGTAACATTTCTTGTATTGATTCCATTTTATGATTTTCATAATGCATCTCATTTTCTATTACTTCGTCCTTTTGAATTGGTGGTATTAAGGGTGTTAAACATTGGTCAGGAATATTCAACAATAAATTCATAATATGGCCATCTAATTCGAGTTTTTTGTCAATTTCTTCAGTATCAATTAATAAAAAGTCATGAAGAACGGTAACCAACCTCAAATAGTGGTTTTCTTCTTCTTCATCCATAATTACGTTATATTTTGAGCGTAGTGTTAAATTGAAGAGCGTCTTCAAAATTTCTATTGATAAATTTGCATTAATGGTCTGAAATAAAATACAAAAAATAAACGTAATATATACAATGAGAAATGCATATTACAGAGAGCTTGTTTATGTCTTCTGTCACATCTGCATTATGATTGCTTTCTTTTAACTCTTTCACCATTGTTTCCAAGTATTCTATGAGATATGTCATACCATGCATTTCATCTCTTAAGCTTTCTCGGACATCAGAACATAAAGCTGTTATAATGAATAATATTTTCATATCAAAATACTTAATATCTGGAGGTACATCTCTATGGATAAAGCAGTGTCAATATAATCAAAATAAATTATGCAAATAATACATTAATGTTTATGAAGAATAGAAAGAAATAACCAATGTATTTTGCTAATATGAAACACATATTCTTTATTTTATTAATTATTCTTTAATTAAGGGATTCATTATCTTTTCATAACATATCAAAAGTAAACTACCTGTAATTATGCAATCTATTTAATATAGATTCCAAAATACCACATCTGCAACACATAGATCTGGGAATTGTGGCATTATATGTAATATTGCATAAACACATTAATGCCTCAAGTGCAATTTCTTGATTCGTTGGGTCAGAAACATCCCTATGTTCTTTTAAAGCGGCATGATGAAGTATTACATTCACGTAATCCTTAGTAACCATTTTATCAAGATCTATCTTTTCACGGCTATAATAAATGTTTATAAGTAATATTATTGATAAACGATTCTATTTGTAACTAACAAAAATAACTGCCTCTTCACAACACAAGAACATTAATTGCCATATTATTTTTTTTCACACCAATAATAAAGAAACATATATTCAAGTACCTTATAATACGAATAATTTGGAGGCATGATTTGTGGAGCCTTTTATGATGCTCATTTGTTAAAATTTCATATAGGGTTTTCCATAGCTTCGAGCGATATTCGTTTTCGTTTAATTCAGGAAAATTAAATTTGGCAGATATCTGCAGATTAGAGTATATTTATATTAATACATTAAAAAAACTGTACTTTACCTCTTCTGCCAGCCTTTTAAGAGTAACTGACATTTCTTCTGGATCGTTAGATGATAATTCCTTTAATATGGACTCCATAATAGTAAATTTTAAAGAACCAAGTTCCTGGTTATATTGATTCAGTTTGTTTTTCTAACCTCTAAATGAATGTTTGTAATGTGTTGACCTTTTGATCAATTTCGCTTAAATCCCTAACCAGCGTTGCCAATCTTATCAATCTACAATTACTACATTAGCAAGTTATTTATTGAATGTATTTTATTCCAGATTCTATCACTTTTGCATTATTTAAAACTGCATGTTTTTTTAAGCTTCATAATTTAATAACGTAATATTCAAAAATATTTTAATCCTATACAATCAGAAATACATAAGACACGTAATTGTATGAATAATAGGTCCGATAGTGGTACAATAACAAGTGTAATTATTTACGATTGGCAAACATTTTACATGGGTATTTAACTGGTTAAATAAAAGCAAATTATTGAATATTTTGGCGACTATCATTAATTACTCTATACTGCTTCAAAAAGAGAGACAAATTTCTGAACATACTCCAGACTCAAATTACAACTTATAAAATTTAATAATATAATAAATACAAAATAATATACAAAATTCGAATACAAATTAATACATTAATACTGGGTGAGCAAGCTCAAGTGAAGTGTGGTGGTATCATAAAGGTCCCTAGTTTCATCTTTTTTAGTTTTCGTAAGTTGTCCATAAGAATTTCTGAGTATTACCGATACGCTGTTTTTACTTACTTACGTATTTTTGGTTAAATTATTTAGTTTTGTCTTCCCTCGTGTTTTGACTAATTTTCTGGCTATTGTAAGTACATTTGTAAATTTCTCATCTGTCAAATGTCAAAAAGCGTGTGAAAATAATTTGCTATAAAATTATTTAGCCAACATTTGAAATTGAACTAGGGACCTTTATGCTACCACCACACTTCACTTGAGTTTGCTCACCCACTAGTATCGATATATAATCCATACATTAAAATTCTTGTTTTTATATGTGTAGATAGGATATTTGTTTAGAAAACACGTAATTTTATTTATTAGATTAAAAAAGACTCTGATTTTTGCCTTGCTCTCAGGCAATGAGAATTAGCTCACATTTGAATCTGTTAACTGCAAAATGAGGAAGTGCTGTTATATTCAAAGAAAGTGTACAGCATTTTGAGTAAACTGAATATAAAAGAGTCAAAATACAAATATTTGGGACTTTTAAAACTCCATGGAAAAAGCTTCGTAATAGGAAGTGATTTTAACGAAAAAATATCTACTGGGGTTCTGCGTTAACTACCACTAAAGGAAAAGACCTATTGAATGCCGTAAAAGAAGAAAAGTGTGAGTCTATCTCTACCGGAAAGCTAACATATTGGCCAACAGATCGTAGTAAAATTCCAGACATAATTAACTTCTTTATATATAAAAACATAAATTATTTAAATGTAACAGAATTGCAAGATATGGACTATGACAATATAATACAGAAAGAAAGTAACCCTTGTCTGACAAATACGTACGCGACTTGGGAAAGTTTTAGACAGTATTAGAACAGGAAAATTAATCTGGTAGTGCCGATAAGGAATCGGGAATTAGTTAAAAAAAAAGTGGAAAAGTACATACATGATATACAATATGCAACATTAGATAATACACCAGAAATTAATAAAAGCTAAAAGGGAATAACCATCTTAATGAAATACAAGAAATGTTGGTTAAAAATGAGAGCAAAATAGTATCGATTACGAAATCCACAAGAGAAAACAATGCTAAATAACTTGACAAAACAAATAAGAATAGAGTTACAAAAGCTTAGAAATGAATCAGCTAACGCTTTCCTTAGAAACCGACCAGACGATAGCTGTACTAACTATTCGTTATGGAAGATAATCAAAAGAATAAAAAGACTCATTCTATCAATTCCACCTATAAGAACAGAAAATGGAAAATGAACTCGAAACAATGAACATAAAGCTGCGAAATTCGCAAAACGTCTTGAAACAGTCCTCCAGTCTAATATGGGAAAGGACGATATTATTAATAAAGAGATTGAGATCAGGCCTACAACATTAAAGGAAGTAATAGTCGAAGTCAGAGACAACATAAACCCCAGAAAAGCTCCAGGGTTTGGCTTAACTAGTGGTGAAATTTTAAAATAATTATCTCATAAAGCGTTAGTAAAACTTACCAACCTTATCAATGCAACTTTTTGACTGCAATATGTGTCAAGTAGTGGAAAGTGGAAAGTAGCTGAGGTCATAATGGTTCCCAAACCAGGAAAGCCACCTTACGTGGTAACATCGTATAGTCAAAGTTATTCGAAAATCTATTGCTAAAAAGATTGAAATCCATCATAGAGAATAAAAACTTCATACCAACACATCAATTTGATTTTCGAGAAAAATATTCAACTGTAGATCAAATACAAAGAATTACTACTATAATAGAAAAGCATTAGAAGAAAAAAGGGTATGTTCTACAGTCTTCCTCGACGTGGCGGAAGCATTTGATAAGATTTGGCATGAAGGTTTCAACTACAAACGAAAACCATACTACCGAAACAATACACAACAATTCTTAAGTCTTAAATAACATTTAGAATAAGACAGGACGATGGTTTTTGGGAGCTTAAGGAAATAAATATATAAAGCTTCTCTAGAAGACACACGTTAAAAAGAAAAGGGACAAGCTAGGACTCAAATATAAAAACAGGTATTAGCTGATCGGAAAAGGTTTCACTCTGCGAATACATAAAAAAAACTCTTCCTCTCTAAGCAAGTTCTAAAACCATTCTGGATATATGATGCTCAACTTTGCGGATACATTAAACAAAGTAATGTAGATATCATTCAACGTCTTCAAAACAAAGTACTGAAGATCATTGCCGAGTCTTCCTGGAATATATTAGGCAATGACTTCCATGGGGACATGAGAGTGGAAATTGTTATGAACGAGCTACAAAGCTTCGCAAGGAACCATGAAGACGGGCTCTACAATCATATGAATGTCGAAACCATACAGCTACTCAACACCACAAATTTATGAGATGACTGAGAAGGGTAAAACCCTTTGAGTTAGTGTAGTAAGTTAACATTAAAAGCAGAACAAAGTGCTTGTGAAGTGTATACAAAAATGTAGTGTACAATCATGTAGACAGAAGCTCAGAAACATCAGTGGTTGAACCCTTAGGTTAAGTAATTGCATAGTAGTTTAGGTGGGATGCAAATTACTGGTTAGCCATAATGGGCTGGGTTGTTGTCATAAGGAACATCTAATCGATGTTTTCATAATAAAAAAAAGCTCTATATACATATTATGGAAAATCGAAAACACTGATCCATATAAGACGTGTAGGGCCATCTAGAGTTATTTATCACCATATCATATACTTTCTTAATAATTTCTGGGGTACACATATCTTTTAGTCATCCACTGTGATGTTCATAAAATATACTGCTTCGCCCATGTTTAAATTCAGATATTCATCGTCTTATCATTACACATCGATGTAAATTGGTTCCAGTAAATAGACTCTAGTTCAACTTTGATTTCATTATTTATTTTCTTCTTAAAAAATGAGAGCTTAATTACTGATTGTTACTCCATTTTGTACATGTTTCAAAACGAGCTCAAATTTTGACGGTTATGTTTATAAAGTTGAAAAACAAGATTTTTATTAGTGCTGTTGTCTTTCTCCAGGCCCACTTATAACTGATCCACTCGTAATATTCTAAAATCAATTTTCTTAAAAAAGATTAAAATATTACACCCCAAATATAACTATATTTAAAACTGAACACACGTAAATCGGTCTCCAAACGCACGCACATGTATGCTATGCTTTTTTTAAAATATAACTTATACATCATTTTTTGCATTCGACAGAATTCATTCACACACATCTAACATCTCTCAGTCACACTATAAAAACTTCGTAGGTTTAATCAGATTATGCCTACAAAGAAGTCTCACCGCAGCGGTCTTTGTATGCTATCGACAGCTTTAGACATTTGCACCGGGACCCCAAGAAGATCTTCAAATTAATCTGTTATAGAAATAAAGTATTACATTAAAAACTCCGGCGCGAACAATGCATTATACTTAAACTATTGTTGACAGTTTCCTTTCGAGAAAGTCACGGGAAAGACAGAAAAAACTTTCAGAATTCGATTTCGCACGGCAAAAATTTCACAATCAATAGATGTCGTTTCAAACTTTCTATACAGAGAAGTTTGAAATTTTGATGTAAATTAGGAATTGAGAGAACCGAATGTGTTCTGTGATTAAATAAATTTAAGAAAACAAAAAGAATTTTCGTAATATTATAATGGAAAAGTCTAACAACAGAAAAACTTCAAAACACTGGGATTGTCGTTAGTGTAGTCAATGCAAATTGTGATCGATACGCTGTATGTATATTGTAGAAAAGTTCCAGAGTATTATAAATAAAGATTTCGATTTTACCAGATTAAGACAAATTTAAGATGGTGCGTGTATAGATCCGATATCTATTTCTAAAAATTATTTTAATTATGCGTTTATTATATCCGTAGATGTCGAGCGGTCATTTTGTAAATATAAGAAAATCTTTTCAGCATGGCGTAGGTTATACTCCGAGACAAATGCGGAAACTTACTTCATGCTGCAGACATTTTGTCAGTCTTATCCATTTTGCACTACGTAACAACAGCTGTGAATAATGTGTGAGGTAATTTCACGTTAAAAATATCTAAGGAATATTAGGTATGCCCATAACTCTATCGTAGCTAACCCAAAGCATTTGAAGTTTTAGGTAACCCTGCTAATGTAGCTATTACGTACATCCTGTTGATTTCGTTGTTATTAAAAAGTCCAGGTGGCTATGATTCATCAGTTATTATTCATTGAGAGAGTAAACAAAATGCTTGTAGCTGAGTTACGATAGAATTCTGGGCATATGTTCATTAAATATTTTTAATTTGAAATTTCTTCAGTAACACATTCTTAAGCTGAGGCAATCATGTCATGGGACGCCCGGTATACCTTTTTTACTTTTTCGGAAATTAGAATAAAAATTGCATTAAAACTTTATTAATTAAATATGAGATTTCAAATCTTGCTAATGACTTAAAGAATGCGTAAAGTATTGATGATTGCTTTTTAGTAAATATATTCTAAATTCGCCATATATTTTACTCGAAAAAGCACGACTAAATTTTTAAAATGTGTTCTAAACAATAAAGAAGCGATTTATCTGTGCGTATATTAGTCTAGAGACCCAGAACAATGGGTGGTCCAAACCGATGTGAGAAAAAGATTGCACGGTAGATATAAGAAAAATGCGACTAATTCTAAGGGTACGCTACAGGCATGTTACTTCGAAGTGGAAATTAATAAAAGTATTTCCCTGGACTTTTTTTTTGTTTTTGGATTTCTATTATTCGGAGTAGTCTTGAAGCAAAATGTCTATATTCAATCATAGTTGATTATAAAAGTGTATATTGCTTAAAAAATAATGTTTTTATTCATATTTTTATTGATATTGGAATTAGATACACCTAAAATATCAATTTTTTATTTAGCATGGAAATAGTGTGCAGTATTGTGCAATATTTGTGATAAAAGTAAACGTTTCCAATTTATATTTGTTTATAATTTTCTTTTTGATTGATAGATTAATATAGGTTGAATTTCAACATTGAGTCCCTTCAAAATAAAAGGTTTTGATCTGGTACGTAGACTTCCGCGGTCGTGGTCCAAATTATCTGCTTCTGGGCTTCCGGGCTGGAACTGCGTCACTGGTATAACTGCCGACGTTTCATACCCACTCGTATGGGACATCTTCAGGGCGCAACTACTGCCACTGTTTGTCGCTTTGAAACTGAAACGTTGGCAGTTATACCAGTGACGCGGTTCCAGCCCGGAAGCCCAGAAGCAGATAGCAAAAATGTTTTGAGTTTAGCTTTCTTAGTTGACATAAAACTGACTACTATTTACAGCAAAATCATTTAATCGAACGTTCAAATTTTTTTGTTTTTTAAAATTTTCTAGTCTGTCAGTATTAAGCCAAAAATTTTACATCAGAATCGTTTTCAATTTAGAAAATGTCAGCACACCAACATTCGTTTATGTCATGTTTTAAAAATCAATCGACATAAAAAAAATTAAGATTTTTATATTGAGATTTTTGTCTAGAAAGGAAGTTTAGAATTTTGTCTTGATAGTACGTAAAGAAATAGTTCTGAAACAGCAGAATGTGAATTTTTTGTTGTTCGTAACAAAATCATAAGGATAATCAATCTACGCATTCAAAAGTTTCCATTTTACAATAATTGTTGGCATTTCTCTTTTTTTTTCAGGATTAAGGCGAAAGAATTGGGTAAGTTTTGACTTCAAAACTGTATTTAGAACTTTCGAAAATGTCAATACGTGGATATTTGCTACTTCACAATAATCTGACAAAAACCAATTTTCGATGCAGTAACCAATAAATAAACTTGTTAACTTTAACTGATTAATGAAGTACTACGGTCGTGTACAGATCTAACGACGTGCAACGGGTACTAGGAAAGTTTTGCAATATGACGCAACAATGAATCGTAGGAAGCTGCTTCTTGCTGCTTGTTAAGACATGTTCATAAGTGCATAGTAGCCGCCGCGCCATGTCGATGGGCTCAGTTATTCATTAGTAGTGAGAGTGTAAAATGCTTGGCATCGTGGTGACGAAATGAGATAAGGGCAGTTTTGCGTTACAATTTCGTGCGTGATTTAAACATAGACCAGTGCTTCGAAGAAATGATTCTTGCACTAGGTGATGCTTGTCCACATAGCACAACGATATTCAGGTGGAATAGAGAATTCCAAAGGGGAAATTTAACTGTGGAGGATGCTGAGAGGCCGGGGAGGGCACGAACGTTAGTTACGGAGGAAAACGTTACTCCTCTGAGGAAAATGCTTGCCGAGGATAGGCGAGTGAACTACCAACAGATAGAGGGTACTTCGGGCCTAAATGCACCAGCAATTCGTTCGATTCCGCATGATCGTTTGCACGTGAAGAAACTTTGTGCTCTTTGGGTGCCGCATCGACTGACTGAAGAGCAAATGGCACGACGTGTGATTTGGTGCCGGGAGATGCTAAAAAAGTTTAATAGGGGACAATCTCGGTATGTGAACAATATCGAGACAGGTGACGAAACTTGGGTGTACTAATACGATGTGCCGACCAAAGCTTAAAACAAAGTTTGGGTCTTTGATGAAGAGGACACACCCGTAGTTGTTAGAAAGTCCCGATCTGAAAAGAAGGAAATGATAGCTGCATTTTTCAAATTGAGTGGAATTGTGGAACGCGTCGTTTTGGAACCACAGAAGACAATCACAGTTAAGTGGTATACTGAACAGTGCATGCCTAAAGTTATTGGATCTATGAAGAACCTGCGGCCAAAGTCAAGAATGGACACCTGGTTCCTCCATCACGATAATGCTCCAGCTCACCGCGCCAAAGCCTGCACCGAATATTTGACCACGACAGGATTGAAACTTCTCGAGCACCCTCCCTACAGTCCAGATCTTGCTACCCGCGAATTTGCACTGTTCCCGCATGTGAAAATAAAGCCAAAAGGGAGGCGGTTTTCCAGTGATGAGGAGCTTCTGCTGGCTTGGGACAACGAGTGTGCTTTACTCCCTAGTAGAAGATTGGTTTAAGATGATGGAGAGGTGTATTTAGTGTAGAAGATATTACTTAAATTAAATAAACAAAGCTGTATTGCAAAACTCTCCTAGTACCCTTTGCATATACATAAAGAAAAACAACAAAAAGAATTAGTTTGAGAGTTAGTACTATGGACAACGAAACGTCGATGAAAACTACAACACAGCGAAACCAGCAATAGCATTGTACTACAACTAATTTATTGATTAGAATCGTATATTTGTGTGTGTGTGTGAATAAAGACGGAGAGTTAATCCAAATATTTTTAACATAGAAAGTGTTTAATCTTAATTTTTAATTTACCTTTATTCTCCAGCTTCCTAAACAGTACACGTTTTTTAATACGTAATTCTCCAATAAAAAATTAATTGCCTTGAAGTTATATGCGAATGAAGCGAAATATTTTCGAAAAGTTACGCGCCAGTAATAATATTAATGAATTTTTAACCCGAAAAATTATTTCGCTCTGCCAATAAAAATAAAAGCGTCGAAATTTTGCTGATGTAGGATTTAATATAATTAGACAATCTGGACGATAAAAGCAAGGAATTATTTTCGTTCCTTCAGAAAAATTAGAAGAAAATTTAAGTGCATCTAAATCTGTAAAACGAAAATATCTTCCTTTGGAATAATGACATTTTTGACTAGAAATTTAAAGGACTCACAATACTGTAAAAAATTGCAGAAATCATGTTGTAACTGAATTTGGAAAAACAGAAACTCGGTATGATACGAATGAAGTCGTGGCCAACGTTTATATTCATCTCGCGGATTTAAAACGCCGACCACTTTTTTTCATGAGTTTCAAAACTTCAAATAGTAATGGAGTTTGTGACAGCAGCTAACCGTAAGTATTTCAGAAAATATTAAAAACATTGTCGTCTGGAAAGTTTATGTTCGAAATATTCAGTTTAATGAATCACAATCAGTGAATATTGTATATTCTTAAAAAACCATTGTCATAATTTTAATGAAAGAATTGTTGGTGAAAAAATACGAGGACCAACAATTAAGTAACGCAATTCTTTTGAAATTTACAAACGTATATTGAAGACTATAATAAAACTAAGTCTATATTTCTTCATAATGGCTCCCTTTTATCTCAGCACAGTTTTTATAACGACTTTACAAATCCAAATGGCAACTTTGTGATTCTTTCAAAGTTACCATCTTAAAAATATGCGTAACGGATATTTGGGTATCGTATTTCCTTCGAAATGGGTTCCTTTGATTTGATTTTACATCTTGAGAGAAAGAAGAAGCCATGAAGATCGAGGTCAGGTGAAAATTTATGACTAAATTAATAAATACACAGACTGTTACAATTTTTATTCATGTGAAAATTGTAATATATATATATATATATATATATATATATATATATGTATATTTATTTATTTATTTATTTAATAAATACACAGAATGTTTCAATTTTCACTCAAATTGCAATACTCTGTATATTTATTAATTTAGTCTTTTGGTACCTTTATTTTTAGATTTTGAATTCATTTATCTTTAAAAATCAGTGAAGAGTGATGGCATTCCATGAAACACGTCTCGGTTAGGGTGGTCTGAAAAGTTTCCGAGGGAAGAAAAAGAAGTCGCTTGGGGCTAGGTCTGGTGCATCTGGTTCTTTTTCTGCTCCTGTAATAGTTTTTCCTTTTTGAAGGTAATCGATTAAGATAATTCCATGACTATCCCAAAAAAAAGTCACCATCACTTTCCCGACTGAAGAAAACAGTTTGTGCTTTTTTTGGAGCTGGTTTCCCCCTTTGCAATCCACTGTTTTGACTTTATTTTTGTTTCGGGCGTATAATGGTGTATTCAAGTTTCATCTACAGTAATTAATCGGCGCTAAAACCCGGATTTATTGCGCCTAAACTGCGTTGGAAATGTTTATTCGAACACGCTTTTCGTCTAATGTTAGCGAACGCGGCACCCAACATACGGACAGCTTTCTAATGCCTAAAACTTGATTTAGCATGTGACAAACACGTTATTTGGACATATTCATAGCCTTTGCTATCTCTTTAACTTTAATTCGACGGTCATCTAGCACTAATTGATGAGCTTTAACGATGTTATCGTCAGTAGTTGCAGTTTTTGAACGTCCCGAACGTTCATCGTCACCCAAGTTCTTACGGCCACGTTTAAATTCAGCTGCCCAAAATTTTACTCTGGTAAATGATGGTGCAGAGTCCCCGTACACAAAGTCCAACTCATCTTTGATTTGCGTAGGCGTATTGCCTTTCGAAAACAAATATTTAATGACAACTCGATACTCGACATTCACATCGACTCACTCAAACGACTGTCAAATAACAACTGCGCGTCCGAAGTGGTTGAAATTTTGGTGAGTATCTGACAATAGATACACAATTACATTCCCTAGCTTTTATTGATGAGCGCTGCCATCTTCAGACAACCCTCATATATCCACAACAAATGATTAATTTCATTTACGTTGTTCTATTAATACCTTTTGGCTAGTCCTCGTCTATGAATATGTCAGTTACTTTAAGCTTTTCCATCTCTTTCAGGACCTCCAATCTTCTTATTCCATGTCTGAAATTTTACTAAAATTGGTCTTCTTCTGTTTCTGTCTTCTCGACCTAATCTTTTTACTTCTGTTATATTTTGTTCGGGGTTTATTTTTGTTGCTATTTGCTTTCCCTTGTCCTTTCCACCCTCTCTTTTCTGCCTCTTCCAGTCCATAGATAACTATTTTCCTTTTCCTTAGCTCTCTTTCCATTTTGTCTATTCCATTTTCGTATTTGTCCAAGTTATTTTTCATTACCTTGTTTTCCTCATTCAATCTTTCATTTTCTTTCTTTACCTTGACCAATTCGGTAGGATTTCCTTCAATTTTTCTTCCATTTTGACGGCCGAAAAAATCTAAAATACTGCTCTGTTCTTTTTTAGTTGCTTGTCTATCTGTGGAAAAAGCACGCTGGCAACTCAACGTCGCGGAGGTCGCGTCCCCTTATCAACTTGTATTATGTATATTTGTGTTCACACTGTTTTCTTTCGTACCTGACTGTAGCTTTCAGATTCTTATATTTAATTCTACTTTCTCGAATTCCCGTGTAAGATCCGTCACACTGGTAAATAATTTATTGAAACTTCTGCCCTTATTTTGTTTTGTTTTTAACACAACAACGTTGGTTATGATTTACAATGAATATATTCATCAGAGAGAGGTATTCTTTATTTACAATATTAATTACTAACATCAACGAAAGTTGATTTATTATCTTACAAATTTTACATAAAAATTATAGGCACAAATCGCATTTGATAAGTGGCTGTCGGTTTCAGTGCTCTGTAATTGTTATCAATTTTAGGTTCAATGTAGTAACTTTGTCCATGTACAATTCTCAATGAATATTTTCAGAGAAAGAATATGCAGACCAGTAAGAAATGTACATAATAAAAAGGTCGATAATATACACTACTCAAATAATCAAACTGTCACCAATATCTCCATAAATACGCAATAAACCACACGAATGACAAGATAATTGTTGAAACTCTGGATTAATATTAGATCTAACAATTAAAAAGCATAATTGCACTGCCAAGCAAGCAAAAGCTAGGAAGAAAGACACCTCGTGAACCCGTACATGCGAACCCAGACGAAGACTCAGAAGACATCGATACAACAGATAGAAGAAATTGGAAAGCTAAAGGGAAGAACACTAAATGAAATGAAAATACTAACTAGTGATCGGAAAAAATTGGAAGTGATGTATGGAAGAATGAAGAGAGAGAAAAATCCGACGCCCTCATAGGGCAAATGGAATACATAGTCTGTCGTAGAGAGAAACGAATCATTTTAAAATATTAATTCTTAGTAGCGCCATCTGTTTAAAATAATACGCATCTGTAAGGTAGATCTTTCACTAATGTTATGTCAAAATATCATGATCAAGCGTCAAAGCTCTGAATGGTGGCATCCAAACGAAGAAAGACCGAAAAAAAACCGTTTGGTGAAGTCAAAAGTGAAGACAATGTTGACTTGTTTTTATGATTCGAAAGGCATAATGCACAACGAGTTTGTACCAACTAGTCAAGCAGTCAGTGTTGTATATTATCTTGATGTTATGAAGCGCCTTTTGATGCATATTCTTCGTGTGCGCCCTCAATATCATAAAAATGGCAGCTGGTATTAATTATATGATAATGCATCATCTCATCGCTCGACGCTTAACACTGATTTTCTAACTACAAATGGCATTTTAACCATCAACCATCATTCACTATATTCACCAGATTTGACCCCCTGTGATTTGTATTTACTGTCCAAAATATATTTGTCGATGAAAGGACAGCGTCATGCCGACGTTGAAGCCATTAAAAAGGCATCGACAGTGATCTTGAAAGACATCTCTAAAAACGAACTTAAAAATTAATTCGTCATGTTAATTGACCGTGTAAAACGTTGTATTGAAGCCGAATGCGATTACTTTGAATAAAATAAATGAATTTTACCAAATTAGTAAGCTTTTGTTTTTATTTTAAAAAGGTTCGGTTTTCTCTACGGCCGACTGTGTACAAGAAGAAGGAGAAAGATTTTTTCTTCGCGCTCGAAATACCTATAAGATTAAGACGACCCAACATTCTTTCCGCCCAATGTACCCGTCAGATTATTAGCATTAATCTCTTCACGCCAAATTTACCTCAGCCCGATTTTTTGTTTTCATATTCTTTATGTAAATTACAAATTTGTTAAACTTCTCAAATCATTAATATTTTAATTTCATTTCTTTGAACTCAATACTAGAATTTGTTTCCAATTTGCGCACGTTTTTTCTTAAACAAAATTTATATAAAAAATCATTTTCTATCTTTCCTAAGTTTTAATCATGGAGAGAATTAAATATCTTAGACTTGATTTCATTTACTTAACTTTAATGCACTTCAATTATGGTTGAATCATAGCAATTTTTTATACGCAATTTAGTAACTTTATGTTTGTAAATTCTGTTACAATTTGTTCAATGTAAATTTGTTTATTTAACTATTTTTCCCATGTTTTTCTTTATACACAGTTTCGAAATATAATCTTTATCGACAAACGCGATTTCCCACTGCATGTTATTATATTTATAATCTACGAACATTTCAAAGAGAAGGAAAAGTAGTCAAGCAAAAAAAGCCCTTGCGAAAATTTGTAGCTCTCTCGGGAAGCATTTCTGCATAGATTCATTAAAAGTTTTGAGACTGCGCATAATGTCATACACTAGATTATATTTTATGCTTGTATATTATTATATAATGTCAATAATTAATGGTGAAATGGAAGAAATTATTAATTTGATATAAAATTACGAGGGTAGCCGTTTATATTTCAGGAATAGCAAACAAAAAAAAATTTTTATTATCGAAAATAGTTTTATTGCTTTTCAAAATATTCTCCTTGACAATCAATGCACTTTTGCATTCATTTAAACCAATCTGAAAAGCATTGCTGCCACTGTGATGGTGGTATCTCCAAAATATGAGTTTTGAATGCCTCAATTGCCTCTTCCGGCGTAGAAAAGCGTTAACCACGAAGTTTATTCTTCACGTGTGGGAACAAAACAAAATTACAGGGTGCTAGATCAGGGCTGTACGGCGGATGGCTCATCAATTCAATATTTTTCCGGTCAAATATACAATTATTTGAACCGACCTATGAGAGCTCGCATTGTCATGGTGGAGAATGATCTGTCGTTTTCGGTTTGTTTTCCTTATTTCTGCAAAAACTTTTGGCAAACAAATAGTTGTGTGCCATTCGGAATTGATCGTTCTACAACTCTTTAAAGGCACGGTTGCAACGCGACCGGTTTTTCCGAAAAAACAGGCGACCATTTGTTTTGATGTGCTTCGAGCATGAACAACCTTTGTTGGTTTTGGCTCATCTTGGAATACCCACACAGTCGACTGCTGTTTACTATGGTACTCTTACGTGCAGATCCAAGATCCATCACCTGTGACGACTTTATAAATGTTCTTTGAAGCATCGCCATTGTATTTTTTGTGCATTTCTTGGCACCAATCGAAGCAAGAGTCCTTTTTTGAGTGGTTGTCAAATTATGTGGTACCCAACGTGAACATAGCTTCTTAACGGCTAAAAGTTCATGCAGGATCTTATGCACGCTGGTATTACCAATACCTAGGGATGCCTCGATCTCACGGTATGTCACATGACGGTCTTGAATTATCAATTCAGACGCTGCAAATATTTTCCGACACAATTTGTGGGACGATCTTCACGAAATTCATTATCCAAAGAACGCCGTCCAGGTTTGGATTCACTATACCAACGATATACTGTAGTTTTCGATGATGCTTCATCACTATATAAAGAATTCGGCTCGTCGATGCATTCTTGTTGAGATAATCTACGCCGAAAATTATGAAAAATAATTGCACGAAAATGTTTGCGAGTTAATTCCATGTTTTCGCTGACATAAAATTTTGAAGTTACCCTCAACAATAGAAATAGCGACCGAATAATAAAACTATCAAATATATTGTTAAAAATGACAAACTTCACGATGCAATCATCAGATCGGAGGCAACATTCGGTGATCTTTGTAAGCATCTGTGAGCACTTTAAATGAAAGTTTGCCTATAGTAAGGCGACGATTTTGCGAAGACTGGACTTGCTACTCCTCTGCTCACCGTGAACATTTCTTTCCTTAAGACCACAACACCATTGCCTTACTTTCATCCATTGAGGTGGTTATGTTGCATAGAATTAGCGGTGAATTTCAGTGGTATTACGCCCTCTTACGTTTAGAATTCTAATCACTGGAATTCATAACTGGAGGGATACGTTACTACAGTACTCATGCTATCTGCTTCTGGGTTTCCGGGCTGGAACCGCGTCACTAGTATATCTGCCGACGTTTCGTACCCATTTGTATGGGACATCTTCAGGGCTGAATTACTGCACTGAAACTGACTGACTGTACAGTACTCATTTTAATTTATTGTCTTGTGAAACGAGCGATGGCTAGACAGAGTTTACGTTCCCAATAGACTATTTAACATTACAACGCAAGCACGAGCCAATCAGCATTGCCAATTACTTTTTGTACGTGATCGGCTGTTAATTTTGAACCACTCCTTGTACACTAATTATTTAAAACGACAATAGAAATAAACTTTACGTAATATCTATTTAATTAATACAGTTGAAATCGTGATTTAATAATACTTACGAAATACATTTCCATGTACGTGGTTGTAATACAAAAACAAAGAGGATAACCTATTCCCTTTCTTTTCGACTCCCCCCCTTTTATATCATCGAGCAATATCCCTCTTACAATCAGCATTGAGCTATGTATATGATTTATCAGTGTCTTTGTGTATTGATCCGGAGATAAAGAAAAGGACTGCTCTAGTAGAGAGGAGAGATAACTTCATATAACAATGTAATCTTTTAGATTATGCATGCCTGTAATTATAGTGAGAAATATTGTTTATTTGAAACTCAAGACACTACATATGGACAATGTTAAATTTATACATTTTGTATGTAGAAAAGATATTTAAAAAAGTTTATTGATCCATAAACATATACTCCTGTGATTAGCTATTTTCTATTCAACCTTTATCGAAAAGTTTAACGTGTTTCTAACAATAACACAAACCTATTTCCATGAGTTTTAGTTAGAGATAATTAACAAGTATGTAGGTACGTAAGTAGCAAGTAATGAGGGATTCATCGAATATCTGGCAGAAGACTTATAAAGCTCCCGGCGTTAGGAACTTCGTTGTCAGTCTGGCATGCCTCTTCTTGTTTGAATGTCATCACTGGCCGTGAATTTACGGTCGCTGAACATCAAGTAAATTATGTACTACATACTTTATATTTACCTGCATGGGCGTTTCTCTTCTGTTTTACTATTATATATTTTTGCAGCTCCTACCGCATAAATTAAATTTTAAAAATTGAAATTTAAAGTACCTTAGAATCAATAAATGGAAAAGAATTCAAGTGAAAAAGTCATTAATTTGAAAGGGCTGTAAGAAAATAATAAATTTGCAAGGGTAGGTGTACGAGAAACGGTTCAAAAATGTTAAAAGAAACTTAGTTTTGTGCTTAAAATTATTTATATTTGAACTTCAAATATTTACGTTTGTTTAAACATGTAATGTTCAAGCTTAAATGTTATTTACATTTCATCAATGTGTAGTATTTTTAGAAAGATTCTCCTACGTGAAGAAGTGAACTTCTGTTACCATGGTTAGTTTATTCTGTTAAGTTTCGCAGAAGTATATACTCATCTTTCTATCTACAGGTAACTGGGAACATACAACCCAACCATTGTGCTTCCTTTGGTAATGAGGTTGCAAGAAATGCAGCTTTCAATCTGTCTTCGTCACCAGAGAGAGATTGGTGGACCAAAATTGCCAACTAGTGACATATTTGATCTTCAAATATTTACGTTTTATTAAACATGTAATCTTCAAACTCAAACGTTATTTATATTTCATCAACGTGTAGTATTTTTTGAAAGATTCTCCTACGTAAAGGAATGGACTTCTGTTACCATGGTTAGTTTATTTTGTTAAGTTTCGCAGAAGTATATACTCATCTTTCTTCCTACAGGTAACTGGGAACATACAACCCAACCATTATGCTTCCTTTGGGAATGAGGTTGCAAGAAATGCAGCTTTCAATCTGTCTTCGTCACCAGAGAGAGATTGGTAGACCAAAGTTACCAACTAGTGACATATGTATATATCTTCCGAATAAATTTTAAATAGAATATTGGTTTTAAGTTATTGTGTTTACAATCCATTTCATATAAAATCAAAGCATTTCGCCTGCAGACTTGAAATCACCCAAAAAAATTTTCGCTACCATTTTAGCAAATTCCTTTAAAAACATTACAAAGATCCGTCATGATTCAGGCGGTCTACGTCACCCATATGTGTAGTATAATTCAACACAATTTGTGAACCCTTTTCAGTTTATAACTCAACACCCCACCGTGCAATTCTTGATATATTCTTCATTAATCTAGTGTCGTTTGAACTAGGCGTGGTAATATATCTTTTATCCTTCCATAATGGAGCTACTAAATTATTTTTTTCTCAAACGGATTGCAACGACTTTTTTGGGAAAAAAGTTACATTATTTTTTTGGGGGTAAAAGCTTTCTATTATTGCTAATAGTTCCTGTTAAATAGCACTTTATTTTTGACAACTCTTCAGATAATGGAACACTAATGTAATATCTGTGGACATAAATATGACATCTTTTAAAGCTAGGAATTGATTGGAGTAATTTTTTGTAGAGACGTCAAATGATTCTTTCATTGACAGAAAGAACCGGGAAAATTCAGGAGTCCGACGTAAAGGAACCAAAATAAAATAATACTGAATATAGATATCGTGTTGTGGTATCTGCTAAAATGCTTATTCATATTTTTCATTTAGAAGATACGAGGTTTGTTCAAAAGGAAAGGTGAATTTTGAATTTTCGCACGCTGTGTACATTTGATTACCGAAATTTTTTTTTGTTATGTTGGTACACATGTGTTAGTCATATATTGGCATTATCAGCCAATTTGGATTAATAGTTTGTTGTTGACAACTGAAAAGCTTAGACACATTCGTGCGTGTTCTTCGATTTTTGACTTTTGAAAAAAATGAATCAAAGAATATGTATTAGATTTTGCGTTAACAATGGAATAAAGTGATCTAAGGCACTTGAAATGTTGACTGTGGCATTCGGCGAGTCCACTTTGTCTCAAAAAAGTGTTTATAAGTGGTACAAGCGCTTTACAGAAGGCCGAGAAAATGCAAGTTCTTGCCAACAGGTCGTACGGTTAAGTTATGCAACGTTTGAGTGAAGCAATACGGCTCAAACGATCGGAATTGTGCAAAAAAAATCATGGATTCTGCATCACGATAATATGTACACCAGCTCACACGTCAATGCTTGTTCGTGATTTTTTGGCCAAAAACAACACAGAATCGAAGAACGACCTGATGGTCATACCGAAAAGCGCATTTTTGAAGTGCTTCGAGGATTGGAAGAAGTGCTGGCATAAGTGTATTATATCTGAGGGGGATTACTTTGAAGGGGACAAAATGGATATTGATGAAAAAATAAACACTTTTCAAAAAAATTCAAAATTCACCTTTCCTTTTGAACAAACCTCATATATCAGGATTGTGCGTTAAATTACTGAATCTTCCTTTAAATGGTATTACAACTTCATCGACACATATTTGCTTTTGTGAAATAAAATTTGCCCTAGATTTTGAATCAAGTTTAACATGTTTCTAACCATAACAAAAACCTATATCCATATGTTCTAGTCGATGCAGTATTAGCAAATATGTAAGTATGTAAGTAGCAAGTAATGAGGGATTCATCATATATCTGGCAGAAGACTTACAAAGCTCCCGGCGTTAGGAACTTCGTTGTCAGTCTCGTAGTCGTTTCTTGTTTAAATGTTCACTGGCAACGTATTTACGATTGCTGAACATCAAGTAAATTATGTACTACATATGTACTTTATATTTACCTGCATGGGCGTTTCTCTTCTGTTTTACTATTATATATTTTTGCAGTTCGTAATATCATACCTAAATTAAATTTTAAAAATTGAAATTTAAAGTAGCTTTGAATTACTAAATGGAAAAGAATTCAAGTAATAAAATCATTAATTTAAAAAAGCTGTAAGAAAATAATAAATTTGCAAGAGTACGTTTACAAGAAACGGGGAAAAAATGCTAACCCTATCGGATGTTACCATTTTGTACTTAGCATTCCGCTTCATCGGAGATATATTTGAGTGTTAATGTAAGGGAATTGTAACTATTACTTGATGTGAAAAGACAGTTTCGTCGATAGTTAAATTTACCTTCTGTTAAACGTGCAATCTACAAGCTTAAATGTTATTTATATTTTGTCAATATCTGTTTGTTTCTGGAAGATTTTCCTACATAGTAGCCGCCGCGCCATGTCGATGGGCTCAGTTATTCATTAGCAGTGAGAGTGTAAAGTGCTTGCGATGGCATAGGGAATTCCAAAAGGGAAATTTAACTGTGGAAGATGTTGAGAGGTTGGGAAGGCCACGAACGTCAGTTACGGAGGAAAACGTCACTCCTGTGAGAAAAATGCTCGGCGAGCCCAGGCGAGTGACCTACCAACAGATAGAGGTCTAAATGCACTAATAATTCGTTCGATTCTGTATGATGCACGTGAAGAAACTTTGTTCTCTCTGAGTGCCGCATTGACTGATTGAAGAGCAGATGACACGACGTGTGACTTGGTGCCGGGAGATGCTGAAAAGTTTAATAAGGGACAATCTCGGTATGTGAACAACATCGTGACAGGTAACGAGACTTGGCTGTACTATTACGATGTGCTGATCGAAGCTCAAAACAAAGTTTGGGTCTTTGATGATGAGGACACACCCGTAGTTGCCAGAAAATCCCGATCTGTAAAGAAGAAAATGGTAGCTGTATTTTTCAAATCGAGTGGAATTGTGGAACGCGACGTTTTGGACACACAAAAGACAATCACAGCTGAGTGGTATACTGAACAGTGCCTGCCTAAAGTCATTGGATCTATGAAGAACCGGCGGCCAAAGTCAAGAATGGACACCTGGTTCCTCCATCACGATAATACTCCAGCTCACCGCGCCAAAGCCCGCACCGAATATTTGACCACGACTGGATTGAAACTTCTCGAGCATCCTCCCTACGATCCAGATCTTGCTCTCTGCGACTTTGCACTGTTCCCGCATGTGAAAATGAAGCTAAAAGGGAGGCGGTTTTCCAGTGATGAGGACCTTCTGCGAGCTTGGGACAGCGAGTGTGCTTTACTCCCTAGTGAAACTTGGTTTCGGAGGATGGAGAGGTGTATTCAATGTAGAGGAAATTACTTTGAAAAAATTAAATAAACAAAGCTGTATTGTAAAACTTTCCTAGTACCCGAGCGTAGCGCAAAGCAGTAAGGCTAAACTAAGTATAGTGTCACTCTTTAAAATGATTTTAAAATACGTGTTTACTAATACAATATTGTTTCTATTTTTAGTCGTACCACATAATGTTAAACAAATGATTGTGTATACAAATCCTCAATCATTTTGTTGTTAGACTTTGTTCAATAAGTATTTAGTTACTTTCATATTCTTGTGACATTTTTAACACCCTACACGTATTTTTAGATGTATTTAAATAATAAATTCACTATAGTTAAAGTTTCACTTCCAAGTTTCTTTCATGTTTCGCTTCATCGTATTCATCCCTCTTATCTATATTCAATGCGATACTGTCTGTTTTGAATTCTAAACAGTGAATACTTTTCCCAAATAAATTTCTATTGATCTCGTAATTCTTCGCTTAGATTAGAAAGACTTTGTATTGACCTTTTTATTATGATAACTATCTTTTTTTGGCACGTAGCCAGAAGCAAAGATAGCCCATGTTAAGTTTTCATTTATATAATTTTAAGAATATTAAAACATTTTATTAATGGGAGTGTTATATGCATCGGCGTAATATAAATACGTTTCTTGACATATCTTGAATAACGAAGAACCACGAAAGAGGCTTTTTTTACAAAATGGTGTGTTAAATGTATTGCGAAATCTACGAACTTACCTTTGTAATGCTTATTTGAGCAAAATTGAGATAAGTATGTGAAATAATTAAGTAAAAATCTATCTTATGAAGATTGAAGTCTTTTCAGAAATATATAAAGTGATTGAAACTCCTTTAAAACTTTTTGAAAAAATTGTATATTAACTTGGATCAGTTTTTTAAATTAACTGGGTTCAGCATCTTGTAACTTATACAATATTAAATGCTAGTAATTATATATACTTATATATAAATATATAATTAATAAAAATTAGTATTGTCTGCTATGTCATCCTTGATTAAAAACACAGAAATTAATCAAGAATTTTTATGCTGGAGCTGGACTTGAACCTGTACCTGCCGCTTCTTCGACGCTTGCCTTACCAATTAGGCCACCAGGCACTACTGTTTCGAGTTTCTTAATACGCCATAAATCACATTATAGAAACAGATCAATTAACGATGGCATAGAACCCATAAATCATCTAATGTTTACAATTCAAGAAACTTTCTTTAGTATTCCTTTTACAATCTGATTCTACTATTATCTAGTATAATAGTGTTTCAGCAAAGTAATAAATTTGTTTCTGGAGTGGATTTTGGCTGGCGGCGTCATCAGCCCATATTTGTTTGCGAGCGACGTTGGCCAGGCCATCATCGTCAACGGCGAGCACTATAGGTCGATTATTACCAACTTCTTTTGGCCTGAATTCGATGGTATGGACACCAACTACATGTGATTTTAATAGGACCTCGCTACGTGCAGTCCTGTGCACTTCTAACTGCGATCACGGCTTCACGAACATGTGGCATTCGTTCAACTAGTCGGTCGAGATATTTCTCATTGATAGAGTTCCATGCATTTCGCAACTTACCCCAAAGATCTGTCTTGCTAGTAGGAGGTATTTTATGCACGTCACGATCCAAACAGTCCCATAACAGCTCTATCGGATTGCAGTCCGGACTTTGGGGTGGCCATGTCATTAATATAAAGACTCCTCTTTCAGTTTGATCGGTGAAAAACCTTTTACAATCTTTGCTGTGTGTTTGGGGTCGTTATCTTGCTGATAAACAAACCCCTGACCCATTAGCTCCATTGCTGACGCAAGAGCATGCTCTTGCAATATACCCAAACAGACTTCTTTTGTCACTATTTCTGTGATTTGTACCAATTTGTATCCACCTCCAAAGCAACCCCAAACCATCACATTTCCACCAATATGTTTCGCTATCTTAACCACACATTCATCTAACATTCTCTCCCCGACACGACAACGAACAAAAGTACGGCGTTTGTTTCCAAAAATTTCAAATTTGGATTCATCTGTCCGTAAAACTTGTTTCCATTGTTCGACAGTCTAGTACCTGTGTGTTCCCGCTCAGACCAATCTTTTTTGTTTATGTTGTGCAGACAAGCGTGTTTTTTTTTACTGCTACTCGACCTCTAAGTCAAGCTTCGGCTAAACGGCGTTTGGTTGTTGTTACGCTATCCGTGGCTTCGTGGTGTTCGTTATATTGTGCTTCTATTTCCGGGGCTGTAAGGTGACGATTGCGCAAGGATATTAATTTCAGATATTTATCTTCTCTTTTAGTAGTTATGCTCGGCCGTCAACTACGTTTTCGGCCCCCGATTTGGCCAGTTTCTGCCATTCTCTTTATAGTTTGATGATCACAATTCTCGGAAACTTTAAGTTTTCGGACGATTGCTCCATTAAAAAGCTTTGTTTCGTGCAAAGCAATAATTCTTGCTCTTTGTTCAAGAGTCGCTTTCTCTTTGCTATGTTTTAAATACAATTAAAGAAAATGCGCTCACTCGATAGCACTTGCTGACACTTCATTAACAACGTGAATACTGAGTATTCACTGTGTAATAGACATAAAATATACCCTTACGAGCGCACAAATATCAAATAAAGACTGGCTATTATGTCCACGTAATAAACCATACAATAAACAATTCCGAGTAAGGGATAATCTCCATGACACCCTCATTATATTTATTACCTGAATATTATTTCTTGAAGTAGAAAATAAGGCGTTCATTCGTTTATACAAAATACTTCGGTTAAATAACGTACAAATATGTAAAATGATTTTAGTTTGGATAAAACTTCAATATATTAACTTTATTTCGTGCGTTAGTGCGTAGTAAGCTGGAGTATGCTGCAGTGGTGTGGTACCCTATTTACGATAATCAAATTGATGCCGTGGAACGAGTGCAGAGAAAGTTTTTGAAATACTTATCATTCAAAGAAAATGGTTTTTATCTGGGGCACGACACTGCCCATGGGAAACTTCTACCTAGTCATGGCTTTGAGTCCTTGGCAGAACGGAGGCGGAATGTCAGTGCTATGTTTATGTCTGGCTTGATTTCGGGGAAAATTGATGCGCTAGAGCTGTTGGCTGGCGTAGGTTTTGCGGTTCCACGCCTGGAGTCGAGGTTCGGTAATCCTTTGACAATGGGAACGCCAAGAACCAACATTCTGTTTAGGGCTCCACTTACGCACGCGGCTAGGAATTTTAACCAACTGCATCGTCGCGGTGTTTGATTGGATCTAATTTGATTTATTTATTTATTTAACTTACGTTCAGTTCTATTATTTTGTTATTCATTTTTTTTTGTTTTTGATTTTTTTTATATGTATTATCAATGTAATTGTAATTTTTGGTTTGTATACCCTACAGGAGTACTCTGTTGGGTGGTTAATAAATATTATTATTATTATTATTATTATTAACTATTTTACTTCCTTCTGCAATTAAAATTATCTATAGTGCGATTAAACTTATGGACGGTAGTGTATATATAAAGGGTAAACACATGTTCTGTTGTGAAAAGTTTCTTCATATTTTTTTGAATATTTTTTTAGTCTTGTGTAGTTAGTGTTCGAATGATAAATAAATAAAACAATTTAAAAAGAGAATGTGTATTAATTACAAATTAAAATGTTCCATAACCCTCGTCCGACAGTCTAAAATTTTTAATTTTTTTTTACTAGTGGCGGGGAGGAAGAAAGCGGGCGTTAAGTATTAAATATAAGTTACATTTTTTTTGCAAAAGAATTATTAGAACATGCAAAGTAAATTTAATGAAAGTTTAGTGTAATCTACTTAGTACACCGAAAATATTTTCTAAAGTTTAATTAAAACCCACGACGAAATCAATATTTTAAAACAATACAATCGGTGTAATTTTAAAAGTGCGACATGTTTCCGGATTCTTGCAGAAAAAGACCGTTAAAGAGGCAAGAATCTGACGCAGCGGAATTTATTGAACATGGTACCGATGGCTAATTGATATTCGCGAGATAAACTACCGGAATTAGGGAGCGGCCGTGCTCTGTGCGGAGCACTATAATTTAAGCTTAGCAAGTTAAGCCCGAATGCCCAGCTAGGCTTCTTCTTTATTGTAGAGTTTGACCTCCGACCGCAACTGCTGAGCTCACCCGCTTTCAAACCAGCGGCTCTAAACCTCTTGCAAAACATAGGATTAGGTTTGCTTCTACTAACTGTTATTCCTAAAATATAGCTTAATAGATTTACCTGGCTCGTCCGACAACTTTGTTCGTAATATTAAGGATTTTGCCGGAGCAATTGTTAACATACAAGTACACATATACGTAAATCATTTCGCGTTTCAATTCACCATGTTTCCTTAACTTGTTGCCAACGCCTACGTATGCAAATTAAATTGCTTTGAATCTTTTATACACACAGTCTATTTCTATCTAAAGTGAACGAGCATTAGAAAATATTTGTACGAAATTTTTTAATTTCAAATGGATACAATCATTAAATGTCTTTGTAAATTATTCGTTATTAAAATTACTTTTTAACACGATTATTACGGGGACTTGTCTTTATTGATATTTGATGTTTGTTGTGATTGTAACAGATAATGTGCGGCCTGTTTAAATATGTATTAATAATTGCTAAATAATTAGATATTTTAAATCTATTTTCTATAATTAGTCCACAGCTATGTTGAAACCAGGACTGTTTTTCGATCACGTGACAATTGTCGTATGAAATAAAATGGAAGTGAGGGTGCAAATTAAACACTACGAGGGTGGTCTGAAAACTTTCCAACCTCACAAAAATACAAGATTTTTTTTCTTAAAATTTATATTTAGTTTTCTACATAGTATCCTTGTAACTCTACACACTTCTCCCAGCGATGCTCCCATCCCTTTAACCCGTTCAAATAGTACTCATCGTTTTGCTCTGCAAAATAATTATTCACGAAGGTGATTGCTTGTTCATTTGACTAAAATCTCTGTCCTCCGAGCGCAATTTTTAGATGAGGGAAGAAAAAGAAGTCGCATGGTGCTAGATCTGGTGAGTAAGGCGAATGGTCAAGCAGTTCAAATTGTATTTCGTGGATTTTCGCCATGGTGTGAGACGGCGCGTTGTCTTCGTGAAACAGGATTTTCTTTTTCTGCAAATGTGGTCGTTTCTCCACAATTTCTGTCTTCAGCTTGGCAAGTAATGATGTGTAATATGCTCCTGTACTAGCTTTTCCTTTTTGAAGACAATCGATTAAGATAATTCCATGATTATCCCAAAAAACAGTCGCCATCACTTTCCCAGCCGAAAAAACAGTTTTTGCTTTTTCGGGAACAGGTTCTCCCTTTGCAGTCCACTGTTTTGACTGTATTTTTGCTTCGGTCGTATAATGGTGCATCCAAGTTTCATCTACAGAAATTAATCGGTGCCAAAACTCGGATTAATTGCGCCTAAACTGCGCCAATAGAGCGTTGGAAATGTTCATTCGAATACGTTTTTCGTCTAACGTTAGCAAACGCGGCACCTAACGTGCGGATAGCTTCCTCATGCCTAAATCTTGATTTAACATGTGAGAAACAAGTTCTTTGGACATATTCATAGCCTTTGCAATCTCTCTCACTTTAATTCGACGATCGTCTAACATCAATTGGTGAACTTTAGCGATGTTATCGTTAGTAATTGCAGTTTTTGGATATCCTGAACGTTCAACGTCTCCCAAGCTCTTACGCCATCTCTAAAATGCGATTCCGGAAGGCTTGCAAAATATTCATTTACGAAGATGATAAGCTCGTCGTTAGACGAAAATTTCTTTCCATCTAGTGTCGTTTTCAATTTTGGAAAAAGGTGGAAATTGGAAGGGACTAGATCAGGCGAATAAGGCGTATGCGATACTAATTGGAAATGCAACTCGTGGATTTTGGACATCGCAACTGTGCTGGTATGCGAGGGCGCGTTGTCTTGGTGAAACAGAATCTTTTTCTTTATCATTCCTGGCCGTTTAGCACGAATCTCAACATTTAATTTTTGTAGAAGTTCTGCATAATATTGTCTGTTTATTGTGGCACCTTTCTGAAGGTAATCAATGAGCAAAATGTCCTTTGAATCCCAAAAAATCGATGCCATCACCTTGTTTGCCGATAAAGTGGTTTTCGCTTTCTTTGGAAGTGCAGAACCACGTTCTAACCATTGTTTCGACTTTTGTTTAGTTTGAGGTGTACTGTAGTGTATCCAAGTTTCATCGCAAGTAACAAATCGCCTACAAAAATCAACCGAATTCCGCTTATAAAGGTCCAAACACTCATTGGAAATGCGCAAACGAGTGAACTTTTGATCAGTCGTAAGCAATCGCGGCACCGATCTTGCCGAAAGCTTTTAAAGGCCCAATTCTTTCATTAAAATGTGGTGTACGCGTTCTGTTGAAATGTTGTAGCTTGTTCTACCACGTTTAAATTCATTTCCAAATCTACTTATTGTGGCGAATGATGGAGCAGATTCCCCTGATGTTTCCCGTAACTCCCGTTTGTCTAAATATCGGAATGTAAACATGTAAATAGGCAACCTAAATTACAGTGCATTTGTTTTACCAATTAGAGCGCCACCTATGTGTCATTCTCACTACTTGTCAAACTATCCTCGTATAGATGAAGATGACTTTAATTTGGTTGTCGCCTAATACAATCCTACGCCATCCTCACAGCGACCGTATCACCCCGCAATGAAATAAAATAACAGGCATTTTTGCCGTGGGACAAAGGGTTGTTTTGCATTTATTGGACGAAAAATGAGCTCACATAGTTGAATATCTTTATTGTGAATGCTTTAATTTCTCCACGGAATTGCAGAGTATATGTGTGGCGCGGTACAAACATACGTCCGTGTGTACGTTGTATGTATACACAAGACAATATTGTTCGTTGTTACACCAAAAAACGGATAATGTAATACGCCCAACAAATAAAAGCGTATAACATCAAAGAGACGTTTCAAATCAGTAATTCAAACAAAAAGGCGACATTTGTTCTTTTTTATCGCGGGTTTTTCATCAAAGCGCTCGAATAAAGGACGTGATTAATTCTTTCGGCGATATTAAACCGAAAATACAGGAAAATGTTAAGGACTTTATAATTCTTCCAGATAGCCTAAACCGTTATTAACTTGGTAATTTAAATACGTAATGCGTTTAATGTAATTGCTCCATAAATTACTATTATTATGCCTTGGAAAATAATACATAATGGATTACGCCGTTTTCAGAAATATTAGCATACCTCTGTGCATGTATACTGTCTTGTCTGGGACTTGATGCCCAAAAATTAAAAAAAAATTAAGCCTAGCAGATGGTTATGTTCATCGTTTTTAATTTAATTTTGCTTTATCGCCATTTATTTGAGGTTTCGAAGAATTAATTATTTGTAAAAATTCATCCGCAAGTGAAATTAGAACTCTGGATCTTTCACATTCCAGGCGAATGGCTAGTCAGTGCCACTGCCCATAAACTTGTGCTTTCGATACTATTAAATGCCTTAAATATATTAATAGCTGCAATGATCCAGCACATGTTATGGTATATATATATATACAAAAGGTACTAGGAAAGTTTTGCAATACAGCTTTGTTTATTTAATTTTTCAAAGTAATTTCCTCTACACTCAATACACCTCTCCATCCTCCGAAACCAATCTTTAAACCAGTTCTGACAAGATTTACTAAGAAGTAAAGCACACTCGTTGTCCCAAACCCGCTGGAAAACCGCCTCCCTTTTAGCTTCATTGTTACATGCGGGAACAGTGCAAAATCGCAGGGAGCAAGATCTGGACTGTAGGGAGGGTGCTCGAGAAGTTTCAATCCTGTTGTGGTCAAATATTCGGTGCAGGCTTTGGCACGGTTAGCTGGAGCATTATCGTGATGGAGGAACCAGGTGTCTATTCTTCACTTTGGCCGCAGGTTCTTCATAGATCCAATGACTTTAGGCAGGCACTGTTCAGTATACCACTTAGCTGTGACTGTCGTCTGTACGTCCAAAACGACGCGTTCCACAATTCCACTCAATTTGAAAAATACAGCTACCATTTTCTTCTTTACAGATCGGGATTTTCTGGCAACTGCGGGTGTGTCCTCATCATCAAAGACCCAAACTTTGTTTTGAGCTTTGATCGGCACATCGTAATAGTATAGCCAAGTCTCGTTACCTGTCACGATGTTGTTCACATACCGAGATTGTCCCTTATTAAACTTTTCAGCATCTCTCGGCACCAAGTCAAACGTCGTGTCATCTGCTCTTCAGTCAGTCAATACGGCACCCAGGGAGTACAAAGTCTCTTCACGTGCAAACGATCATGTAGAATCGAACGAATTGCTGGTGCATTTAGGCCTGAAGTACCCTCTATCTGTTGGTAGGTCACTCGCCTATCCTGGCCAAGCATTTCCCACACAATAGTAACGTTTTCCTCCGTAACTGACGTTCGTGGCCTTCCCGACCTCTCAGCATCCTCCACAATTAAATTTCCCCTTTGGAATTCTCTATACCACCTGAATATTGTTGTGCGATGTGGACAAACCTAGTGCAAGAGTAATTTCTTCGAAGCACTGGTCTATGTTTAAACCACGCACAAAATAATAACGCACGTTGCCATCACAAGCGCTTTACACTCTCACTGCTAATGAACAACTGAGCCCATCAGCATGGCGCGGCGGCTACCATGCACGTATGAACATATCTCAACATGCAGCAACAAGCAGCTTCCTACGATTCATTGTTGCGTCATATTGCAAAACTTGCCTAGTACCCTTTGTATGTATTCCTCGAGATGAAGAACCGCGAGAAAAGAACAAATCGTCGACGAAGTTAAAGTTAACCGATGAGTCTTCAATAGGTGAAACTATCTTAAGCAATATCTTGTCGACAATGGATGTTTTTTATTCAACCTATTGGTTTCCTCAAAATAAAATAATAAAGGCAAGTTTCTAGATAACAAAATTAACACCAAATATTCGAATAAAGTCGAATAATATGTATGCATTATAAGAATAAAACTTTAACTGATTTGGGAAGAGCAAAGCTGCACATGCTTCCATGTTTAGTTCGTAATAGTTGTTCAAGTTTCTGTTTCTATAAGAATTATGTAGACTGCGGTTGATTGAATTAGTCGACCATACCATCATAATGAAAACTTACTTAACACAGCAGCTAGGAAATGGGGTATTGCAAACTATGATATGGCCACCTCAAAGTCCTGAGTTAAATATTATTGAGCATGCGTGGGATTATCTTGACAGAAAAAAGCGTGAAAGGGGGCCAAAGAACAAAAATGAACTGTGGAATATATTACAGGAAGAGTAGTACAATATTCCTGAAAATTTCATTAATTCATTAATGGAAAGCCTACCAAGAAGAATGCAGGATACCATAAAAAATAAAGGTGGTCATACAAAATATTGAAAATTTAAGTTGTTTATGTTTAAATATCGATATGTGTTAGTTTTATACATTAAAAAAGATTTCTACTTGTGTAAGATTATTATTTATCCTTTTATAATAGTTTCTTGTAAAATTCAAGAAGGTGCTTCCTTCTTTTGCACAGTACTGTATCTAAAGGTTACTTTATTTTTGTTTTTTCTTGTATATATGTGTACTTTCTTCATTGTTTTGTCCTGCAATTGGGTTGAGCCTGAGTGGCAAAAAAATATATTATTATTGTTATTATGGCATCGGTTTTATACGCACTTCCTCAACCTAACGCCGGGTCACATTTCAATGACCAATACTTACGTAGTATCATCGTGGAACCTTTCACACTTTCCTAAATTTTCGTGAATTTAATTCTATTAACATTATCTCTAAGAGAGACCGCAGCTCATGTACGTCTAGCACGAATTGTTAATTAAGCGCAACTGTCACTTGTAACATCCAAACTTCTACTCTGGAATATTTCAGTTTTAACATTTTGACTTGTTTCGCTCGAAATATCCGAAAGTAATCCTGATAAGTATGAAATAAACATTGCTAATTTGTATTGTAGAAGTAAAAATTCTGGGACGGAGTTAGTATTAATTCGGTAATTACTTTTCGAAGGGAAAAAGCTTATTTTCATTGTCGAATAACAACTTGCCACGTTTTACCCTGACGACCACGTAAAATCGAGTCTGTGTGTTCCGCCTACAAATATCTGGTAACGAAATAATTCGTTTTTCGTGATTTGTTCCTGCCTGACCGTAAAATGAATTTAACAATCGGAAACCGACGCAAGTTTCCCTCAAAAAGTGAGAATAACTTGATTAAAATGTGCTTATACGTTTTACTGACATTTTAATACGTTCCACTGATATCCAATGCGTTCTACTCACGGAATATTGTGCATACACATCATGTAAAGCATAAATAATCCTACGGGTGAATCACTAACAGATATTAGTTTACGACTGTTAGCTCGTTGGAAATTTCGTCCGGGCAACGTGTAAACAAAGACCTCAGACCATGGTAACAGGATAAAGAGACGAATTGAAGAGTACTCTTCCGGAACCGCAGACAAATTAATGGAGATCAATAAATGTAGCGGACCGGCTACTTTCGATGTTCTGAATTACAAAAATACAGTCTTATTTCACTTCCGGCCAATAAAGATTCAATTCGAAACAAATCGAATGGACTTTATATGGGGTAACGTTAAGAAGATACGAATGGAATGGTGTCGAGTCGGTGGAGCTGTCGGTCTTCTAACGAATTATGTAATGAATTTTCTTAAATTTGAATTTTTCCGAAGAATTTAATCTCGGTGATTTACTACCAGACCTAAAAACCGTATTAATTTTTCCTGACCCCGTACCAATTCTAATAAATCCTCTTATGTATGATCTCGATGATTTCAGAAGAGCATTTTAATTACCAATGAATTATTAAATTTAATAAATTAATAATCATTTTTAGTACCGGTGGATTCATATTTAAGTAGACTCTGTTCTTTAAATTAGAAAATCTACATTACATAACTACTAGTAGTAGTTGTAATACGTGTATTAACCTGTGAACGTTTGGACATTTACTTTTTTAAGAAATTTTTATGACAGGTCTATAACTGCATTTCTTTTTCTGCTGATTGTAATTTGACTCCTGTTTTGAACTAATTTTGGCATTCTTACAAACTCACCTTTCCCTAGCACGTCAGGTTTTTCCTCTGTGGCATTTTTTTTTGTTTTGCTCGTTATGCTTGTTTGAATGTCAATAATATGTATACGAGGGTAGTTTGACAAGTAGTGAGAATGGAAAAGAAAAACGAATTTTTCAAATACAAAATAATTTTTATTTTTCAATATATTCTCCTAAGAGAGCAATACATTTATTCCAACGGTGCTCCAATGCCCCTATATGCCCTAAAATGCGATTCCAGAAGGCTTGCAAAATGCTCATTTACGAAGATGATAAGCTCGTCGTTAAACGAAAATTTCTTTCCACCTAGTGCCGTTTTCAATTTTGGAAAAAGGTGGAAGTTGGAAGGGGCTAGATCCAGCGAATAAAGCGCACACGGTACTAATTGGAAATGCAACTCGTGGATTTTGGACATCGCAACTGTGCTGGTATGCGAGGGAGCGTCGTCTTGGTGAAATAGGATCTTTTTCTTTGCCATTCCTGGCCGTTTAGCACGAATCTCAACATTTAATTTTTATAGAAGTTCTGCATAATATTGTCCGCTTATTGTGGCACCTTTCTGAAGGTAATCAATGAGCAAAACGTCCTTTGAATACCAAAAAATTGATGCCATCACCTTGTTTGCCGATAAAGTTGTTTTCGCTTTCTTTGGAGGTGCAGAACCACGTTCTAATCATTGTTTCGACTGTTGTTTAGTTTCAGGTGTACTGTAGTGTATCCAAGTTTCAGCGCAAGTAACAAATCACCTACAAAAATCAACCGGATTCCGCTTATTAAGGTCCAAACACTCATTGGAAATGCGCAAATGAGTGAATTTTTGATCAGTCGTAAGCAATCGCGACACCCATCTTGCCGAAAGCTTGGAAATGCCCAATTCTTTCGTTAAAATGCGGTGTACGCGTTCTGTTGAAATGTTTACCATGTCTGCTAGCTCTCTCACTTTGAGACGTCGATCTTGCGTAATAATATTATGGATTTTCATAACCATTTCCTTAGAAGTCACGTGCTTCAGAGCACCCTTCATCAACACAGCTTGTTCTACCACGTTTAAATTCATTTACCCATCTACTTACTGTGGCGGATGATGGAGCAGATTCACCTAATGTTTCCCGTAACTCATCTTTTATTTCAGTAGCTTTTCACCCTTAATTACGAAGTATTTAATCACCGCACGATACTCTGCTTTTTCCATTTTAACAAAATAACGTGATGCTTCTTTTTCAATCAGCTGTCAAAAATAAACTAATCAACCGATTTATCTAAATACCGGAACGTAAACATATAAATAGGCAACCTAAATTACAGTGCATTTGTTTTACCAATTAGAGCGCCACCTATGCATCATTCTCACTACTTGTCAAACTATCCTCGTAGACATATAGAAGGTTTGGATTTATCGACGTAGAATTAGAGAGTATCGGAATAAGTTAAAAAAATGCATTTTGTTTGTTAGGCCACGAAGTTATCGAATTATCTTATAAAATTCTATGAAATAACAAACACTTTGAAGAAAAATGTATTTTTGTACAATTTCAAGCGTGAGTTAAATCTCGAAAAACATTACGATGAACTAATAAAGGTGTTTTAGTTTCATATGTTTGCTATCAAAAAATAAACTCTTGACATCAAAACATTATTAAACAAAAGTATCTATGCCACTGTATTTACTTCGAAATCGTATTGCAAATGTTATAGATGACGCAGAGATACAGTTTGGTGCTTTTGCTTTAGGCTAGACGGAGGACAAAAATGCTTTATCACTAAAATGGTTCAGTGCTTCGTATAGGATTTGTACTTTTAGCTTTTGTTTAATCAGTGCGGATAGTAGCTTAGCACAGAAACAACCTTTCCAAAAAAAAAAGAAAACGTTTTGACGCAATTCGTTTTTGTCGTTGTAAATTCTGCACGGATCTGGGGTACAAATTCATGAAATATTTTGGTGTTAATATCAATAGAATTAGCGTCTTCAAAGTCTAGATTGATGTTACACATCGACAGGGTTAGAAATTCAATTATTTGGAAAAAAGGAATCTGATTAAAAATATATTCTTTTGCAAATTTGATCACGCACTAATGTCCCAATATCTAGCTGAAATAATTATGAAATAAACGCTGTAAAAATTTCATTAGACTAATATTTCAAATCTGAAATATGACATGTGACAGAATGTAAGACATAGGTAGGCAAAAAATATTCTACACAAACAAATGTCATAATAAATTTTTGCGTAAAGTATTCATAGTGCGTAAGAGCCGAGTCGATTTTTTTTTCTTACTCCATTGTTTCACAGAATCCTTATCCTTATCATCCAGTTATCAATTGACAACCCTTTATTTAATAGATACCTTGATTATCAACCATGTAAAAGTCGACAGCTAAAACAGAAAGGAATAAGGAGAAGTATGTTGCTGTCGTAACAATATTTACATCATTGAAGTATTTTGTATTAACTAAATTAATAGTTAATTAAAAGTGGAAAAGAAAAAGCTACTGGTGGAATAAAAGATTGCAAGGCATGATAAATCAGAAGAAAGTACTATACAATAAATGGGTAACTACAAATGACTAGGGGGACAAGCAAATATACAGGAGGCACTGCTATTTGGTAAAAAAAGAAATTGTAACGAGGACAAATGACTATTGGGAAAGGAAATGCTACGAAATAGATGAACTACTGGGAAGCTCTAACTGGGGGTGTCCTGAAAAGCATTTAGAACGCTGTGAACATATACAAATGAAAAAGTGAAGATGGACTCGATTGGTCAAGACGTATGGAAGCAATACTGCAAGGAATTATTAATGGAGGACAGAGAAGAATTTGTAAATATCAACTACGACCCACAAATGTCTCGAAGCAAATGTAACCTTTTTGTTACTAAAGAAATAAAGAAAATATTATCAAAAATGATAAATGACAAAGGCCTGATCCTGGAGGTATCCCTGTCGATCTCCCAAAGTTTGCTTCCAAAATAGTGCTAAAAAACTCAACACTAATATTTAATAAATGCCTAAATGGAGATGAAATATCACCCGAATAGAAAATAGCTTAAATCAGCTCAATACATAAAAAAGGAAACAAAGACGGTTATAAAAATTGCAGAGGAGTTAGTGTAAGAGTTTCTACAGGTAGATTGTACGGCAGGATTTTACGAAATAGGTCAGAAAACCAATATGAAGACTGGGAGGAACAGAGTGAATTCAGATCAGGAAGATCGTGTATCGACAACTTGTTTTGTATAAAGCAACTAATGGAGGAAACAGTAAGTTATGGAAGCTAGTTACATCTGGTTTTTGTTGATTTAAGAAAAGTATACGACGCTGGCCCAGTACAGAAACTTTGAGATTCTTTGAAAGAAAACAACATACATTCCAATACATCGACGCAGTGAAAACTTTCTATAAAGAAAACATTAGCTGCATCAAGACATGACGGGAACTTTCAAAATACTTTCAAACAAACAAAGGTCTGTAACAAGGGTGTTGTTTGTCTCATATGTTCTTCAAAAAACATGAAAAATGTAACAAAATAAGAGTCCAAATTGGGGAAGGAAACATTACTACTTTATCATTTGTTCACGATCAGGTCGTTCTGGCGGAAGATGTTGAAGATGTGATATACATATATATTAGAAAATTGGCGGAGGAATTTAAAAAATGGGGTCTAGAAATGAGCATGGAAAAAACTATAGGATGTACAGGAAAAGAAGGTATCCATTGCAAAATAATTAAAACACTAAGGAAAATAAATATCTTGGAGTTCCCCAACAGATGATGTAAAATGTGAAAGGGACGTATTGAGAAAAGTAGGAAGAGGATGAGCAAGTACGAACTATTTAAACTCAATATTATGGGACGAAAATATTCAGAATTGGCGGATAAATTTAAAAAATGAGGTCTAGAAATGAGTATGGAATAAACTATAGGCTGTGCAGGAAAAGAAGCCATCGATGGCAAAATAATTAAAAACACTAAAGAATATAAATATCTTGGACTTACCCTAACAGATGATGAAAAATATGAAAGGGACGTATTGAGAAAAGTAGGAAGTGGATGAGCAAGTACGAACTATTTAAACTCAATATTATGGAACAAGGATATTCAGACGCGAACAATAAACATATTGAAAACAATAATGGGGAGCAGAGTTACATATAGCTCAGAAGTATAGACTGCTATTGGCGAAGGAGCCGCAGACTCAAATTACACGACCATATAAGAATGGACAGAATTAAACAAATGACGAATGCAAATAAAACACCTACAGATACTATAGAGAAATAGCAGCTCTCCTGGTATGCCCATATGAGACAAATGACTGAAGATAGATTACAGACTCAAGTCAGGTAATGGATCTCAAAGAAAAGAAGGAAAGAGGTAGGCTAAAGAAGTCGAAGAAGGAACCCACATAGCCATGAACACAAAGGACATTGAACAAGAGTCGTGGAGGAACAAGAAACAGTGGCGCTCGAATTGCAATAAATGGCCAAGGCTGAAAAAAGGTTACTATATAAAAAAATTAAATAAAATTAAGGTTTTTTTCTAATTAAATTCGGATTTTTGGCCACTGGGGATAACGAAACACTTAGTTCATATTGACGACGTTTTGGGGCATCCTTGCTTCTCCTCTTCAAGTTTATTTAATTTAGTTTTTTTCTTTTAATATTTATTGTTGAAAATTATCAATTTACAAAAACACAAGCGTTTTGAACTGACAAAATTATGCGGAATTTCTGTGAGTTTATACTTATGTTCCGTCAGTTCCACACACAAGTGTTAAAGGAAAAAACAAAGAAAAAAATTAAATAACACAACTTAAAAAAGGAGGAAAACTCCCCGAAATTTCGTTCATATGAATTAAATGTGTTATTATCCCAATAGTATTGGGTTGGCAACTAAGTACTTCCGGTTTTTACTGATCGAGAGCGTTGCTTTATTTTTTGTATAACGTATGTTAGTGCTGTACTTTACCGTTTCTCGCGTGATACTAGTCACATTGACGTAACTTCAGAAGCAAGTAGTGCGTGATTTTTATTAAAGCTATTAGTTATGGGTTAATTTTAAATGGAGTGCAGAAACGAACATTTTCGACATATTTTACTATTTTATTTCCGTAAAGGAAAGAAAGCTGCTGCGGCTCACAAAAAGATATGTGAAGTTTATGGTGCTAATTGCTTAACAGAGCGCACGTGTCAGAATTGGTATAAAAATTCCGTTCTGGAGATTTTTCCCTCAAAGATGAGCAACGTTCTGGTCGGCCTACTGAAGTTCATGATGACCAAATCAAAGTCATAATTGAAGAGGATCGTCATATAACTGTTCGAGAGGTTGCAGAGAAGCTACATCTATCGCACACAACAATTGAAAAACATTTAAAATGTCTTGGGCTAATTAAGAAGCTTGATATTTGGGTACCTCACGAATTGAAAGAAATTCATTTAACACAAAGAATCAACTTTTGCGATATGCACCTTAGATGAAATGAAACCGACGCTTCCTTAAAAAGAATAATCACTCGTGATGAAAAATGGGTCCTATACATTAGCATAGTTCGAAAACGATCATGGAGCAAACACGATAAACCAGCTCAAACCACATTGTAAGATGAATTGCATCCAAAAAAGATCATGCTGTCAGTTTGGTGGGATTACAAAGGCGTTGTGTTTTTTGAGCTGCTTCCAAGGAATCAAACGATCAATTCTGATGTTTACTGTCAACAATTAATAAAACTGGATGAAGCAATCAAAGAAAAACGGCCAGAATTGTCAAATCGGAAAGGTGTAGTTTTCCACCAAGATAATGCAAGGCCTCACACCTTTTTGGCAACCCGTGGGAAACTATTGGAGCTTGGCTGGGAAGTGATGCCACATCCCCCATACAGTCCTGATCTAGCACCATCTGATTATCATTTATTTCGAAGTTTGCAGAATTCTTTGAATGGTAAAACTTTCACAAATGAAGAATGACCTTCACTCGCACCTGGTTCAGTTTTTTGCTGATAAGGACCAGAAATTTTATGAGCGCGGAATCATGCAGCTGAAAGAAAGATGGCAAAAGGTCATTGAGCAAAATGGAAAATATATAATTGATTAAAAACTATTCTTTGTTTAAAAAAAATGTTTTATTTTATACTACAAAACCGAAAGTACTTAGTTGCCAACCCAATAGAAGATCCGAACACAAAAAATTAAATTCCTAGTTAGAATGAAACGACCAGTATACTGAAAAGAGAAAGGATAAATAAATGTTAATTAATAAATTAAATTTCGTTAATATTTCATGTCACAAATATAAATATCTTTAATATGAACAACAAGAACAAAAAATAAATTTCCTGAATACAAATTGCAAATGAAATAAAAATAATTTTAATCAGGGCTGCCTTTTTTCCATTTTTTAAAAAAAATAATAATTGTACTTCGCCCCGATATAGCGGTTTTCGTGATTTACGAATGAGGAAACCAAATAAACGTTTCATCCGAAAAATTCAGATTGATGAAACAAATCAAAATAAATCCAATGTGTGCGATCAGAAAATTTCATCGCGCGGAAGCGATGGAAAACAAGTGTTACAATTTTTCGCACTTAAATCTAAAACTCACTTTAAATTGAAATATCCGTAATCGATAATATGAATTTATAGCGAAACAGGTTATAGCGTACGTTGAAATATCGCTTGTCATTAGCAAGAACAAAATATTTATTGGTAATATAATTCCGATACTGTATATGTAAAAATGTTTGTTTTCTATTCCTTTCAATAGTATTTATTCTTCTTTTATGCGATACGTTTTAATTATGTGTTTGTAAAAGTTTCGAAACGGATCCCTTATAAATGTAAAGATAGCGCTATCTATATTTTGTCTGCGGAACTACTTACTCTGACATTTTTCCAATTACAATAATAATTTCAAAACTGAACGATAACTGAACATATTAGTTAGTTGTGTTTATTCAGAGTCTAGTGTTCCTTTCTATGTTTCTGGATTTCTTAAATGAACAAAGGAATCGCGATAAAATGTATATGTATATGTGTGTTGCTAAAGGATGTTTATTCTGCTAGTTTGCAGTTATTAAAACTTCTGCTTCGAGAGGACGTTTTATTAAGCTTCATATGTACTTTGTCTATACATCCAGTTATAATAGAATACAGTTTATTTGCAGGACAACAATACAAGACTAAACTTCGTTTCAAAAAGAGAGAGACAAATTTCTGAACAGACCTAACTGATAGTTAATTATTTTTAGTTTTACCAGGTGTACTGGAAAGTCATTACCGGTTTTTTCGTAAAAAAAATACATTATTGTCAGATAATGGGAAAATTTATTTATTCGAAGTATTGGCCAATTGATTCTACACATCTTGCCAATTTTTCAAACAATTTATGGATGCGCTATCCCATAAAAATTGTTTGTCCTTTGAACAAAACCATTCATCGAGCTATGTTCTAGCTTCTTCAAAATTGGCGAAGTGCTGTTCTGCAAGCGCGTGTATCCCATTGATGCGAAAAGCTGATAGTCGGACGGGGGCAAGGTCTGGAGAGTACGACGGGTGTGATGTTATGTCCCATCCAAGTGCTTTCGACGCTTCCTTGACCGGTTTTGCTGCGGTTTTGAGTCGGCGCGTTATCGTGTCTTCGGGCCCATTCTGGACGTTTTTCTATCAATGCATGTTTCAAATTCATAATTTGTTGTCGGCAGCCATCAGTATTAATTGTTTCACCAGGTTTCAACAGTTCGTAATACACCACGTCACTCTGGTCCCATCTAACAGAGAACATTATTTGGCTACCAAAACGATTTGGCCTTGGAGTCGATGGGTCGGCTTCGCCAGGCGATAACCATGATTTTTTGCACATAAGGTTCTCGAAGTATATCCATTTTTCATCACTTATTCGATGCAGAAATGACTTCCGTCATACCTTTGAAACAGCGTTTCACAGACGATTATTCGACTTCATTTGCCTCTCATTCAATTGATGTGGCACCCATTTTTCCATCTTTTGGATTTTTCCCATTGCCCTTAATCGATGGCTAATCGTTTCTTGTGCCACATTTAACGCTCCTGGTAATCGTTTTTGAGTTTAAATTGTCTCTTCATAAAATAAAATAACTCCTGAGTTTCGCCACACGACGATTTATCGTGGCAAGCGTTTGTCTATATACGCTCTGGGAACTTTGTTGCTGACATGCGAGATAGACGCGTTCTCTCTTTGTCGTTCAATACATTTTTGTATTGGATGAGAGAGGGAGGCAATGTTAATTCGCATGTTTTCTAATTTAATTTTGCCACATAAAATTGGTTTGAATTTGGTAGGCTGTAATTTGAGCTTGGGATCTATTTAGGAATTTGTCTCTCTCTTTTTGAAATAGAGTATACATAAATTGCCTTATGTATAAATATGTATCTCTTATGCATCGTTTAGCATAAGCGAGGATCTATTCTGATTGATGGCAGATTTTGTATCGTTTTCGCTTAAATAGTCAAGGTGTTGGAACATGAACATCGAATAAGGAAAGACAGCAAAATGAAGACAAGTCTCAGCCTACAAAAGTTGTAACGACTCGCAGTCCCCCGGTCATTTTCTAAATGTCTGTATTCTATACGTTATGTGTCTTGTATTGACGATTGTAGCTACACATCTCTCGTATAAGCAACCATCCGCCATTTTGTAGTGTGTATATATACTGCGATGCAAGGTAGAAAAACAATTTTAACGGTCTAAAGTCATCAAACCATCATGCTTGCGCCAAATTTACATGAAGAGGGAATAAGACATGGTTTCGCATTGGTAATATATGTTATAGGCGCACAGAAGTACAGTAATATTGCAAAACCGTCACAATATGCAGACACTGCGGACTGTTTGATAGAATATATGTGCTGTTTTATGTGTGTACATATAATTTGAATCCCAATATAGAGAAAATATAGCCATAGTTTGTATAATAAATGAATTAAAAAAATTTAAGTAAATATATACATGAAATTACGAAACTGAATATATGTACATTGCAAATAAAACATAGACAGGAAATATTTAAAGTTTTTAACAATTTTAATTCTGATTCACCTTCCGAAAGATTAAAATTAAAGTATGAATAATGAAAAACATTTAGCAAATACTTTAGTTCATTCCCTTAATTTTTAATTCCAATTTTCTCGTACATTAGGAAGAATATATAAAGGTGTTTCAAATTGCGCGGTTTCTTTTTAGAATAAATAAAATACAGATGGCGCACTGAATTTGTCTGGGTATGTGGGCATTTGAAAAGTGTGATGTATGACATTTATAAAAATGGCTTCGTACACGGTACGAATTGTTGAATTATTTTATGAAAATCAGCGTTCTGTGAAAAGAGTTTTTAAAAAATTACGTGAATTTTATGGTTTACGTAATCATCCATCTGAAAGCACTATTGGTCGAATTATTACAAAATTTCAAGAGATCGGTTCCGTGGAAGATCACAAAAGTGAAAAAAACAGTCGTACTGGTCGTTCACAAGAAAATATTGGTTTGGTTCGTGAAAGTGTTACTGAAGATCCTGAAATGTCCATTAGAAGACGTTCACAACAACTTGGACTTAGTGGATCAACAACGTGGCATATTTTACACAAGGATTTACCTCTGAAGGCATATAAGGTTCAAATAATACAGGAACTGAAGCCATTAGATCATTTAAAACGTCGTTCATTTGTCAATTTCACCAATGAACAACCAGCTCATTTTTCTCAAAAAATAAAGTTTTCCGATGAGGCACATTTTGAACTTGGTGGCTGTGTTAGTAAACAAAATTGCCGTATTTGGGGTGAGAAAAATCCACGAATTATTCATGAGAAACCTATGCATCCTAAACGAGTTACTGTTTGGTGTGCATTATGATCAGGTGGTGTAATTGGACCTTACTTTTTTGAAAATGCTGCTGGCGAAGCTGTATCTGTCAATGGTGATCGATATCGTCCGATGATAAGCGAATTTTTGTGGCCTGAATTAATGAATATTGATCTACTGGAAATGTGGTTTCAACAGGATGGCGCTACACCTCACTTTGCACACGAATCGATTCATTTATTGAGAGAAAAATTTCATGGACGTGCAATCTCAAGAAACAGTAATGTTAATTGGCCACCAAGATCATGCGATTTGACACCGTTAGACTAGTTTCTTTGGGGTTATGTGAATAGTCAGGTTTATAAAATCAATCCACAATCAGTTCCTGCTTCGAAAGATGAAATTATTCGTGTCATTGGTGAGATAGAACCTCAATTATGTCAAAATGTCATTGAAAATTTTAGCAAGAGAGTGGACGTCTGTGGAGCTGCAGGAGGAGGCCATTTGGCAGATATTATTTTTCGCATATAAATGTCATAACTGATACTTCAATTACCAATAAAAAGTTTTTGAAAGTGAATGCAAATTGTGTATTTTCTGTATTCTTTAAAAAAACCGCGAAATTCGAAACACCTTTTATTTTTAAATTTACTAAATTTGTGCAGTTTTCTATTTTACCGACTCAATAATTGATTAATTTCCAAATAATTAAATAATAAATTTAATTCATTAATCTATATTTAACGTTAATTTTTCACAGAACAAGTTATAAATTAGATACATTTAAGAGTAAAATATACATCTAGACGCCAACGTTAATTTTAAATGTAGAAGCGTATGTAATACTGTGAAACTTGGATGTTTCCCCATACATCTAGATTCTGATGCTTATAAATAAGGCAACCAAGTGTGATTAATTAAATTAGCACGTCAGGCATTATATGTATCCATTACGCTTACGCGAGTTCGTAAATAAATCTTAAATTGTAAGACATCAATAGTAAATATGTATGTATGGTAGAAGATGGGTAAGTGCGGGTGTAACTGATAAGAAATTGTGAAATAAATTGTTATCGATATCGCAAATGAATTGTGTAATTTTTTTTGCTGCATTGAAAATAATAATGTAGACTAAATTACATTCAATTTGAGTAACAGACAATACTTAGCCTGCAATATAATTTATAACATTTTTAATATCATGTAGTATATATCAGGTTGTTACAAATGTAATGTCCGTGTTTTCCTTCAGTCTGAACTGAATCGCACCTGTGTGAAGACGTGTATGTTTTTGGTGAAACTTATTATTGTATTTGTAGAAAAGGGTATTTATTTTGAAGTGTGTACCTGTTCCATTTCTTGGAAAGATTAATACACCTGTCCTTGTCTCGCATATGGAAATGCTGTCGGCAAGAGATATTCGGGCAATTTTTCTCTTTCAATTTAAAAAGGGATTAAAGGCAGCTGCAGCAACGCGAGATATTAATCAGACGTTCGGTTAAACCACGTGTAATGAACGCACATTACGGCGGTGGTTTAAAAAATTCAGCGAGGGAAATTTTGATTTGGAAAATGAGCCTCGCGGATATGCGCGTAGCACCGTTAATGACGACGAGCTGCGTGTAGAAGTTGAAAGTAATCCGTCGACAATAGCGCGTAGCCTTGCAGAAACATTACAAGTGTCCATTGCCACCATTAGTCGTCACCTTTCTTTGATTGGCAAAGTGAAGAAACTCGATCGATGGGTGCCGCACCAATTAACGGAAGCCAATAAGCTCCGTCGATTAGAGGTGGCTACCTCTTTGGCTAATCGACAGAAAGTTGAACCGTTTCTTCATCGAGTGGTAACGTGTGACGAAAAGTGGATACTTTATGATAATCGGAGACGGTCAGGACAATGGTTAGATCGAGGTGAAGCACCAAGTCAGCATGCACGAGCATCACTTCACCCGCGAAAGATTATGGTGACTGTATGGTGGACCAGTAAGGGTATTATTCACTATTCATTTTTGCAACCTGGTGAAACCATCACGGCAGCGTCCTATTGTGCCGAACTGGAAACTATGCATGGAGAATTGAGCCGCTTGCAGCCCTCACTAGTCAATAGACATGGACCCATACTTTTTCATGATAATGCAAGACCTGATGTTGCACGACAGACAATCCAAAAACTTTCGGAATTTGGTTACGAAATTCTCCCTCACCCACCTTATTCACCTGACCTTTCGCCAACTGATTTTCATTTTTTCCGGAGTTTAGACAATCACTTAAAAAATAGGAACTTCCCTGACCGGGAGTCTGTAATAGCAGTGTTTGAGCAATATGTGAGCCGTCAAAACCTAAATTTCTTTTCAAAGGGAATTTTTCAGCTTCCAGGCCGTTGGCAACAAACTATTGATGTAAATGGAGACTATTTTGCAGAATAAATATTTATATTTTTTTAAATTTAGACTTTTTTTTATTCCTTACAAAATCGGATATTTCATATGTAATAACCTGATACAAAGGGTTTGCAAGTTTTGCAATATGACGCAACAATGAATTGTAGGAAGCTGCTTGTTGCTGCATGTTGAGACATGTTCATACCTGCACAGTAGCCGCCGCGCCATGTCAATTGGCTCAGGTATTCATTAGCAGTGAGAGTATAAAGTGCTTCCGATGGCATCGTGGTCACGAAATGATATAAGGACAGTTTCGCGTTATAATTTCGTGCGTGGTTTAAACATAGACCAGTGCTTCGAAGAAATTACTTTTGCACTAGGTGATGTTTGTCCATATCGCACAACGATATTCAGGTAGTATAGAGAATTCCAAAGGGAAAATTTAACTGCGGAGGATGCTGAGAGGCCGGGAAGGCCACGAACGTCAGTTACGTAGGAAAACGTTACTACTGTGATGAAAATGCTTGGCGAGGACAGGCGAGTGGCTTACCAACAAATAGACGATACTTCAGGCCTAAATGCACCAGCAATTCGTTCGATTCCGCATGATCATTTGCACGTGAAGGAACTTTGTTTTCTCTGGGTGCCGTATCGACTGACTGACGAGCAGATGACATGACGTGTGACTTGGTGCCGGGAGATGCTAAAAAATTTAATAAGGGACAATTTCGGTATGTGAACAACATCGAGACAGGTCATGAGACTTGGTTGTACTATTACGATGTGCCGACTAAAGCTCAAATCAAACTTTGGGTCTTTGCTGATGAGGACACACTCATAGTTGTCAGAAAATCCCGATCTGTACAGAAGAAAGTGTATTTTTCAAATCGAGTGGAGTTGTGGAACGCGTCGTTTTGGAACCACAGAAGACAGTCACAGTTAAGTGGTATACTAAACAGTGCCTGCCTAAAGTTATTGGATCTATGAAGAACCTGTTGCCAAAGTCAAGAATGGACACCTGGTTCCTCCATCACGATAATGCTCCAGCTCACGGCGCCCAACGGATTGAAAGGATTGAAACTTCGCCCTCCCTACAGCCCAGACCTTGCTCCCTGCGACTTTGCGCTGTTCCCGCATGTGAAAATGAAGCTAAAAGGGTGGTAGTGATGAGACCTTCTGCGGGCTTGAGACAACGAGTGTGCTTTACTTCCTAGTGAAACTCGGCAGAACTGGTTTAAAGATTGGTTTCGGAGGATGGGAGGTGTATTGAGTGTAGAGGAAATTACTTTGAAAAAATTAAATAAACAAACCTGTATTGTAAAATTTTCCTAGTACCCTATGTATATGTTTTTAATTAAAAGTTATTGTTTAATTTTATATATATGTATATATTTACATAAGAATTTTGATTTATATTATTTAAATTTATATTATAATGGTGCTAAAATATACTGTAAAGTTTGCGATAGAGCATTGATGTACTTGGACGAACGCTATGGTGCGTGTATAGATCCGTTATCTATTTGTAAAAATTATTTTAATTTCGCGTGGGTTACATCCATAAATGTCGAGTAGTTATTTTTTAAATATTATCTTTTCAGCCTGACGTACATTGCTCTCCAACACAAATGTGGAAACTTAAGTCATACTGCAAACATTGTATCAGTCTTATCCATTTTAGGCTAGGTAACAACAGCTTTGAATAATGTTTATTATTTATAAAACAAAACGTAAGCGATATAAATATAGCATGCGTTGCAAAGTCGCCCATTTGTTTCCACACTCGCCTTGTTATGATCTTGGTCCGCGGAGAAAATATTCCAACTATAAATGATTATTGCCTCAAGAGAAATTCTAACCCAAAGAAGTTTTTCGTTCAAAACATCCTCCGTTTTTCTTGCGGTGTGTGGTCTTGCATTATCCTGTTGCAATAACGGTGGTCCGGATAATAAATTTGAATAATATTCTGCATTAATTGTAGTACCTCTCGGCAGATAATCTATGAAAATAATCCCTTCGCAATCCCAGAATACAGTAAGCATTACCTTTCCAACAGACGGAACTGCACGCCCCTTAAGTGGAGGCCCTTCTTCAGGTTCGCGCCATTCTTTGGATTGACTTTTCGTCTCAGGATTGAAATAGGGAATCCCCGTTTCGTCAGTGGTTATTATTCGTTGTCAAAATTCATCACCGTAACGGGCTAACAGCTCTTGAAGTTGACGACAAGTATCGGACCTATTGAGTTTCTGTTCTGGTCCCAACAGCTTTGGCACCCAGCGCGCCGAAACCTTGCTAACGCCCAAACGATCATGCAAGATGTCATGAACTTGTCATGTACCTATCCCTAGGTGTATACTAATTTGACGAATAGTCATTCGCCTGTCGTCTTTCAGTAGGTTTTCGACGGCAGTAATGTTTCTTTCATTTACCGACGTGCTTGACCACTCACTGCGTGGATCGTCTTCTCGTGATGTTCTACCGGCTTTAAAACGATCAATCCACCGATAAACAGTACTTTTGGATTCTGCAGATTCACCAAGTACTCCTTGCAGACGACTAATTATTTCTGACGTTTTCACATCTTCTTTCCACAAAAAGAAAATTCTTTGAGATTTTGCCGCGTGTTCCATGGTTACAAAAACAGTGCTACTAAAACGCGTCTACATCAGTCGAATACCTGAATTAGACTGAACAATATTGCACTAGATAGTTGCATAAACATGTCAAGACTTGTCTGGCATCAATAACATTGCGTATAAGTTCTGCGTTATTTAATTACAGCACCAATTTCCAGAATGTTGGAAACACCCCTCGTATATATTGATATATATATATAGTTTCATTTGTATTTGTTTTCTGTTTTCAATTGTACTTGAATAACAATTTAAATAAATATATGCATGTAGGTGAATACTAAAGCCACTCCTTAACATTATTATTATAAAAGCTGTATATAAAAATATAATTTTAAAGAGTCACAAAAAAGGTTTACAAATGTCAAACCAAAGGAACACGACAGTCGGAGTTAGAGAGGCAATTTATGAGTGACTGCGGAAAATATAGGTGGAAAAAATTACAAACGACAACCATAAAAAGATGGTAACGAAATTTGTATTGTGTACTACATTTCCGGTTTTATTAAGGTTTATTTTGAAATATCAGTGAAAACCTCGTTTTCCCCGTTTCCATTAGCTCGACCCTTTTATTTACGCTTTGTTCTTTATGATATTCACATTCTAGATTCAGAAATTAATTCTGAATAAAATTAATATTTAATAATGTTTGTTTTACTAATACTTCCACGAATTGATTGAATGTAAAATCCCTGATAATAAATTTAAACGTGTGATCGCTGTAAGATAACATGTATAATAGTAATTCTGGTACATTACATTTTGGTAAGTGTAGGAAGATACTTACATTCTTTCGCCTTCGTTTAAGTACCAGTTTTCCTTTAGGATCTATTAGCGTTTTCCTATAAGTAGAGAAGTTGCTTTCCCTTCGCTGTTTTCCTAGCAGGCTATGAAATTTTCTATAAATTCAGCTAGACATTTTAACATACGAGGGAGCGTTTTTATATTCGCGGAATGAGCGGGTTGTAGAGGGGTGAGTAGGCGCATTGGGAGCGTGGCCTGTGCAGCGACTCATGATTAGTATAAATACGAAGTTTCATTGTTATTAGACAGTTAGTCTTTGAGCTATCGTCAACCAAGTAACATAATCAGGAGTGAAAAGTGAAATATGGAAAAAATCGAATATCGTGCCGTTATAAAGTTCCTTACCAGGCAAGGAAAATCAGTCGCGACCATAATGAATGAGATGTCATTGGTTTACGGCGAATCTTGTACAGGAAAAACCATGGTGTACAAGTGGCATAGTTTATTTATACAAGGAAGGGAATCCCTTGAAGACGACCCGGGGAAACTCATGGCAACGGTATTTTAGGACTCAGAAGGAATATTGTTGATTGATTATAAAGATAAAGGTGTTTCTATAACCGGAGAATATTACGCTTCAATATTAGAGCGACTAAAAGAAGCCATTAAAGAGAAAAGACGGGGAAAACTGACAAAAGGTGTTCTGCTTTTGCACGACAACGCGCCCGTCCACAAGAGCTGCCCTGCATAAGGTGGGCTTCGAAATTGTGAATCACCCACCCTATAGCCCAGACCTGGCCCCGAGTGATTATTACCTGTTTCCGAAAATGAAAAAAGAGCTGCGGGGTAAAAAATTTACTGCCGATGATGAAGTCAAGGAGGCAGTTTCGGCGTATTTTGCAGATAAAGAGAAATCATTTTTTTATGAGGGTATAAATAAATTAATTGAAAGATGTGAAAAATGTATCCGTCTTGCAGGTGAATATATTGAAAAAGAAAAATAATTTGGTTTTTTTATTTCCACCCCTTGTCCCCCATTCCGCGAATATAAAAACGCTCCCTCGTAGTTATTTATAAGCTTAGTAGTAATCGTATACAACTAATAATAATAATAATAATAATAGTACTTTACATAGGTACATATCCATTTAATAGAATAACTAAATCAAATCATAGTCAATCCACTGCAAAAGGTCAAAATATTTAACACAAGGTAAAACATTTATAAAAGCAAAAATCAAGATACAAAAAATCGTGCTTACCCAGACTACAAATATATAAGACATTAACTGCTATTATAACACAAAAGATAGAGAGCATCTAACACGAAACGCATTATTAGCAGAGGAACAAAAAGGATGCAGAAAGTATAGTCAAGGGTGTAAAGAATGAATTATAATCAACAGTGTAATTATGAAACAAACAAAGACACATCAAAAAAATCTGATTACACGTTACATAGATTATAAGAAAGCATTTGATTCCATGCTACATAGTTGGCTAAAGAAAATACTGGAAATTTACAAAATAAAAGCACATATATACAGTCTGTCTTAGAGATAATTGAACTTTGTTAAAATAAAAACAAGCTTACTATTTTAGTAAAATTCATTCGGCTTCAATACAACGTTTTGCACAGTCAATTAACATGTCGAATGAATTTTTAAGTTCATCTTTAGAGGTGTCCTTCAATATCGCTGTGGATGCCTCTTTAATGGCTTCGACGTCGGCATAACGCTGTCCTTTCATCGGCAAATGTAGTTTGGAGAATAGATAGAAATCACGGGGGTCAAATCTGGTGAATACGGTGAATGGTTGATGGTTAAAAAACCATTTGTAGTTAAAAAATCAGTGATAAGCGTCGAGCGATGAGATGGTGCATTATCATGTAACAAACACCAGCTACCATTGTCACGATATTGAGGGCGCTCACCACTAATACGCGCCAAAAGACGCTTCATAACATTAATAAATAATAAACAGCATTGACTGTTTGATTATTTGGTCTCTCTCTTTGTGCACTGTCTTTAGAATCATAAAAGCATATCAACATTGTCTACTCCAAACAGCTTTTTTTAGATCTTTCTTCGCTTAGATGTTTCCATTCAGAGCTTTGACTCTTGGTCTCTGGATCATATTGAAAACATCACGTCTCGTCGCCGTGATAGGCGTCGAGTGATGAGATGGTGCATTATCATGTAACAAACGCCAGCTACCATTTTCAAGATATAGAGGGCGCACACGACGAATACGCGTCAAAACACGCTTCATAACCCCAAGATAATATACAGCATTGACTATTTGACTAGTTGGTACAAACTGTGCACTATGCCTTTCGAATCATAAAAACAAATCAACATTGTCTTCGCTTTTGACTTCTCCAAACTGCTTTTTTTCGGTACTTCTTCTCTTGGATGCCTCCATTCAGAGCTTCGACGTTTGGTCTCTGGATCGTAATGAAAACACCACGTCTCATCGCCAGTTTCAATAGAATACCAGAAGTTTTCATCCTTTTTTGTCTTTAATCAAGTCTGTATAATGTTGGATTCGGATGTTCATATTGAAATTCCCACATGTACGTAATGTATGTACATGTTTTGCATTTTGTTATCATAGATGACAAGATATCTTTTTAACTGCTCGAAAAATTCAATCGCGTACTAAAGAATGACAAAATTCAAAGACAAGCTAGCACATAAGTATCAAAAAGCTGATCTACCTAAACTTGAGTAACTTTTAATATTGATTTCGCACTCCCTTAAACGAGCTAGTTTTTCCAGAATTTATTCATGGTTAATTCCCCATTTAACCTCGGTAATTGTCGCATGAAAGGAACATCCTGTATAACGCCCTATTAAGTCCAATGTATATTCATCAAATATACGTGTATATATTTTGCATTTAAGTGAAATGTCGGACACGAACCGTTGTTTATGTGAGAAAGTACGGGGATTCAACTAATCCTGGTACTCTCATAATTTAGGTAGACCTGCGTTTAATCTTCGTATTTCAGACAAAGGAGCGGTTGTCCCGTGTTAAGATCTCGCGACCGAGGTCTGTGCCTCGTAGCCGAAATAAATTAATGCGTCGACCTTTTCGGAATATCCGACACTTGTGACTCAACAAATGGAATACGTTAAACAAAATATATTAGAGAACATCGGATTTTACTGTACGTGATTAAAGAAGACGTTTAATGTCTGGATAGATTTTCGTGATTACTGTGTTTTGTTCTGTTAAATAACTTTTAATTGCTAGCTTGAAAGCTGGATATGGATATGAGTGTTTCGAAACTTTAGGACAAATTAAATGTCTTATATTTGATGAATCATAATGTAATCAATAACTGGTAAAGCCAAGAGGAATGGAAATGAAGATAGGGTACCAAACAAACCAGGAATTTTCGTGATTATAGAGATACTGTGTTATTAAAGATTGTTCTGTTAAATAACTTTTAATTGCTAGCTCAAAAGCTGGATATGGATATGAGTGTTTCGAAACTTTAGACAAATTAAATGTTGGAAGATAATATTGACGAAATTTAGGATGTGCGGATTATATTTGATGAATCATAATGTAATCAATAACTGGTAAAGCCAAGAGGAATGGAAATGAAGAGATAGGGTACCAAACAAACCAGGAATTCCATTTAATAAAAACTGAAGCAGAATTGTAAATCCATTCTGGGTGGCATTTACAGCAAGTAAAGATAAGAGAAAGGAAAATATAGAGATACTGTGCCAAACAAAACTTATTAAAGATGCAGTAAAGTTCTCAAAAAAATCGATGGAAAGCTTGTAAAGGAAACGTAAACCAACTAGGAGTGATACTCACAACAGGTAAGGAGAAGAGAAAATAAAATGGAGAGATTAGAGTCCTAAACAAACCACATTGAAGATAGCAAAGTTTTCAAGAAGGGTACAAAGAGAACTGATAAAAAATTAGTTCTCGGAGAAATTGGTACTGGTGTCTGACAATTAAATAACTTTTAATTGCTAGCTCAAAAGTTGGATATGGATATGAGTGTTTCGAAAGTTCAGACAAATTAAATGTTGGAAGAAAATATTGACGTAATTTAGGAAGTGCGGAGAATGTTCTACGGATGATATTTGATGAACCAAAATTTAATCAATAACTGGTAAAGGTAAGAGGAATGGAAATTAAGAGATAGGGTACCAAACAAACCAGGAAATGCATTTAATAAAAACTGAAGCAGAATTGTAAATCCATTCTGGATGGCATTTACAGCAAGTAAAGATAAGAGAAAGGAAAATATAGAGATACTGTGCCAAACAAAACTTATTAAAGATGCAGCAAAGTTCTCAAAAAATCGATGGAAAGCTTGTAAAGGAAACGTAAACCAACTAGGAGTGATACTCACAACAGGTAAGGAGAAGAGAAAATAAAATGGAGAGATTAGAGTCCTAAACAAACCACATTGAAGATAGCAAAGTTTTCAAAAGGGGTACAAAGAGAACTGATAAAAAATTAGTTCTTGGAGAAATTGGTACTGGTGTCTGACAATTAAATAACTTTTAATTGCTAGCTCAAAAGCTGGATATGGATATGAGTGTTTCGAAAGTTCAGACAAATTAAATGTTGGAAGAAAATATTGACGTAATTTAGGAAGTGCGGAGAGTGTTGTACGGATGATATTTGATGAACCAAAATTTAATCAATAACTGGTAAAGGTAAGAGGAATGGAAATGAAGAGATAGGGTACCAAACAAACCAGGAAATGCATTTAATAAAAACTGAAGCAGAATTGTAAATCCATTCTGGGTGGCATTTACAGCAAGTAAAGATAAGAGAAAGAAAAGTAAAGAGATAGTGTGCCAACCAAAACTTATTAAAGATGCAGTAAAGTTCTCAAAAAATCGATGGAAGGCTATTAAAGGAAACGTAAACCCACTAGGAATGATATTCACAACAGGTGAAGAGAAGAGAAAACAAAGTGAAGAGATTAGAGTGCCAAACAAACCACAAGAGAGCAAAGTTTTCAAAAGTGGTACAAAGAGAACTGATAAAAAATTAGTTCTTCGAGAAATTGGTACTGGTATCTGACAATTAAATAACTTTTAATTGCTAGCTCGAAAGCTGGATATGGATATGAGTGTTTCGAAACTTCAGACAAATTAAATGTTGGAATAAAATATTGACAAAATTTAGGAAGTGCGGAGACTGTTCTACGGATGATATTTGATGAACCAAAATTTAATCAATAACTGGTAAAGGTAAGAGGAATGGAAATTAAGAGATAGGGTACCAAACAAACCAGGAAATGCATTTAATAAAAACTTAAGCGGAATTGTAAACTCATTATGGGTGGCATTTACAGCAAGTAAAGATTAGAGAAAACCAACTAGGAGTGATATTCACAACAGGTAAAGAGAAGAGGAAACAAAGTGGAGAGATTAGAGTGACAAACAAACAGCATTGAAGATAGCAAAGTTTTCAAGAGGGGTACAAAGAGAACTGATAAAAAATTAGTTCTTGGAGAAATTGATACTGGTGTCTGATAATTTGGATAAAATCCTAGTAGTGTGCAACTGGAGAAGAAGTCCATGGTCTATAATAACAGATAAAGTATTGATCTAAAATTGTATTTCGTTCCGAATGGACTTCCTACACACCAGACTTAAAGTTTTGAAAAAAAATTTATTCCGTGCTTCCTTATTTCAATAAATACGAGTGAAAAGTGTCTAGTAAAATTGTAGAGCACGAAAAAAAAATTATCGAAATACGGTTTGTATATAATAAAACAGTTGCTTCCCATGGATATTTCAAAATATTACGCGATGAGTGAAAACGACGTTGGCAGTCTACTGTATGATTAAATTAAATAAGCTGTCGTCACGAATAAACTTTATTCGCAGATGTACATACTTTATGTATACAAGTTACTTCATGCACGTGCATACATTTACAAGGCAATATTTATGCTACGTCATTGATCTAAATGAAACCGTAATAAAATAAACTCGCATTATGTGGGAATTTTGGTTTAACAAATGCAATGTGTCAGTTGCTCAACAAGACGAATGTATTCAAAAATTTGCATATTTAAATTAAAGATTTATTCCGACATTTGATACGTACGTCTTTTGGGAAGGAGTGTATTACAATATTTTAACGTGCGTGTCTAACTTTAAATAAATATTCCCTTTATATTTGCTTGTTATAGTTGTTGGTATGAAATATTTTTGAAATTGCAATTAACAGCAATACTGCAAGACTAAAACTATTGATGTTGGTAAAGGTTCTAATGGGGTCCCAAAATTAACGCAAGATTTGAATTTGTCATTTGTACAGTAAAGTGTTGGCAACCTTAAAAAAACAATTCGACAGCTGACAGTTTAGGGTTAGTAAAAATGGAGCGTTACACGATAGAACAACGTGTCTTCATTATTGGGCAATATTTAAAAAATAATGAAAGCTTGGCGGCCGCAGTTCGAAAATTTCATACAAAATCTGGTCGGAATAGTGTTTTAACTTCGTCAACTGTGAAGAGATTAATTGAAAAATTCAGGGAGACTGGATCCGTTGTAGACGCTAAACACACTGGTCGTCCAAGAACAAGCCGTTCAAACGTTAATATCGAAGCAGTGCGCGAGAGTGTCGGTGACAATCCAGGAACATCAATTCGGCGTCGTGGACAAGAATTGCAAATTTCATGAAGTTCTCTACAGCGTCTACTCACTAACGATCTGTGTCTCCATGCTTACAAAATTCAATTAACACAACAACTGAAGCCTAATGACAATGCACAGCGAAGATAGTTCGTTGAATGGACTATTGAACATCAACAAATGGATGCTGATTTTTCGAGCAAACTCATCCTAAGCGACGAAGCACATTTTCACCTTGATGTCTTTGTTAATCGCCAAAATTGCCACTTTTGGGGTTCTGAGAACCCACATGTGATTGTCGAAAAACAAATGCAGCCACAACGTGTCACTGTTTAGCTTGGATTTTGGGCTGAAGGCATAATTGGACCATACTTTTTTGAAAATGAGGCTGGTCAAGCAGTGACTGTTACTGGTGCTCGATATCGCGACATGATAACACAGTTCTTTCTGCCGAAATTTGATGATATTGATGTGGCCAATATGTGGTTTCAACAAGACGATGCCACATGCGATACAGCCCGTGAAACAATTCAATTACCGCATGAGACATTTCCAAGTCGTGTAGTCTCTCGTTTCGGTGATCAGAATTGTCCCCCTAGATCGTGTGATTTAACAGCATTAGATTTCTTTTCATGGAGTTATTTGAAATCACTGGTCTATGTCAACAAGTCCACAACCACCCGTGCATTAAAGTAGGAGATTTAACGCTGCAACGAAATTTAGCCACATTTATGCATAATGGTCATGGAAAATTTCAACAAACGAGTGCCTATGTGCATGCAAAGCCATGGAGGCCATTTGCCCGATGTGTTATTCCATAAATAACCCTATCTTATGTACTTTATGATTCAATAAAAAAATAACTATCAAAGGACAAAAAACTGTGTTTTCTATTTAATTCAAATCTTGCGCTAATTTTGGGACACCTTTACAAACTTGGCTTGAATTTTTTTGGACATCAATGAAGCTTTTTTCTTTTTGAAACATTTAGAGGGTTTTTCGAAGAACTGATATCCTAAGACACGATAAATCAACAAGATGCAGAAGAAGAAGAAATAAGACACAAACCAGAAATAGAAATTACTATGAAAAATAAAACTTGGCAAAGCCCCCGGAAATAGTAATGTATTGTATATGAGAAAGGATGGGCTTAATATGTTTGGGGAATTAATGAATGATATATCATTCATTAATTCCTTGAACATAATAATTCCATTCAGTAAGGAATGCAAAAGTATCAAAAAATTGGAAAATAGAAACACTTTCAAGCTTCTCGAAAACACAATAATTTTTTGCGTCTTCTTCACTATTTGCACTTGTTTTACTGTTGATGAAGATTTTCATTTTTTTATTGCCGTCATTAGTCCAAGGTAATTGTTGTGAATAGTTTTTAAATATGTTTTAACTTGACTATCTTGAAATTTCAACTGTTTTTGCTTGACAGCTGCAGCTTCCTCAGGATCGAGTTTTAAAACCATGTTATTTATATCCTCAAAATAATTATGACTGCAATATGCTGCCTGTAACCATGTTCCCTAACGTATCATATAAGAATCGACAGTGGTGGTTCAGAGATATGCGGACAGTTTGCGAAATTCTCAAGTACGTTCTGGAGACTTGCGAAACGCTGTGTTTGTATTTATAATGAAAGCATCTCCCTCTGGATAACATTTACGAATAATATCTGTTATGAGATGGAAAGTTAGTTGTGGATTTTACACGTAACATCTTTTTGAAAAATAATAAGAAATTGTAAAAAAAAAACGATTACAACTGTGAAATTATCCTGCAAAGTCTATAGATAAATGAACAATTTAAATCACATAAAAGATGATTGAATAATCATACTATTAATAACGTAAGGCCTCTTAAAAAACAAATACAGGGAAAGTGCGTGACAATCCGAAGGGAAGCTGAAAATTTCTATGTAAAAAACTGAAGCTTTCAAATAATTTCGTCAGGATAATAATCATTAATACAATTACAAAATGCGGCAGAAATAACTCCAGATTATTTAATGTAAATAACAAAGAAACTTAAGAAGCATTCCTCATCTTGTCTTCCGGCCTGGAACCGTGACTTCGATTATGTTGGCACTGCCACTGCGTTCTTTAACAGACCGGTCTACAGCACGCGTAGTTGCGTGCTGTAAGACGTTGCAGCAAGAGTTGGTATTACCGATACGAAGCTCTACATTTAAATGGCTAAAATCAACTCCCTTCCAGAGAGTTGTAATATATCCACACGATACGCGATGACGGATAGTTGCACTTATATATGGGAGCTGCAATGTGAACAATAATACAAGTCAAGGCAAATAGCGTATAACATTTAAATATCTAGAACGTCGGGGGCCCGTATGTTATAGTCAGGCCTAAACTTGCTGGAATCCCTCGCTCCGATGTTTGTAGTCCGATACAGCTTGAAATATCTAAGGGAAGCCCTACTGTAACATGATTATACAAGTGTATATGAAGCAAAATAAAAAGTCCTCTCAGCACAAAAATATTTATAATTGCAAAAAGCAGAGCAAATATTGTCTAGAAACAAACATGCATGCGTATATATATTTAGATGCAAATAAGGTTAATAATAAAATATAATAATTAAGAATTAATTCATGTGAGAAGTTTTAAACAATATTTGTGTCCGTTCATAATGTATGTATGTATGTATGTGAAACGTACATATACACAGTGCAGGTCATAATTTATTAAAAAGAATGACGTTGAGATATATTTTATTTTTAAGTTATCGAGGAATTTTTAAATTTACGTATTTCGTATGCAAATATTTTTATTTTATTTTAATAATGTATTAAATTCAAAATATTTATTTATAAGCTGATACACATCAGCGTAAAGCACTATGGTGGAATTATCTTCCTTAATAAAACAAAGAAGACATGTAAAAGAGACCATGTAGATTCCTTGACGAACATGAACTCCACAAGTGGAAAAGCTAAGAGTTTGCTATGTAAGAGTCCAAAATATATTTGAGAAATTTGATAGAATTTGAATTATAATTAAGGAATTTGGATAAGGTTCAAATAGACACAAATGAACTAGGCGAATTCGAGATTAAATATTCCGATATTGAAAAACGCTTCAGAAAGGTATTAACAATAGACAATGCAGCTTCGTAAAGTCTCGAAATACCTATGTCGTATTTACAAAATTATCAACTACGGATTTATTCAAATTTTATGGTTGTTAAGAGGATTGGCCCTTAATTTACGATACTTTCAATTCTTTAATTTATTATGTATGTAGTACATAAATTTTATTTAAAGACATGTCTCAAAGGAGAAGCAACGAACGTTCTGCGTTCTCTAGGGATGTTTACAGACAATTATGACAATGTCTGAAATCTATGACAATGGCTGGTAAGACTAGGCACATCAATAAAAGAGTAGTAGCTTAGAAACATACGAGGATAGTTTGACAAGTAGTGAGAATGGCACATAGGTGGCGCTCTAATTGGTAAAACAAATGCACATGTAATTTAGGTTGCCTATTTATATGTTTACATTCCGATATTTAGATAAATCGGTTGATTGGTTTATTTTTGACAGCTGATTGAAAAAGAAGCAACACGTCGTTTTGTTAAAATGAAAAAAGCAGAGTATCGTGCGATGATTAAATACTTCGTAATTAAGGGTATGAAAGCTACCGAAATAAAAGATGAGTTACGGGAAACATTAGGTGAATCTGCTCCATCATCCGCCACAATAAGTAGATGGGTAAATGAATTTAAACGTGGTAGAACAAGCTGTGTTGATAAAGCGCGCTCTGGAGCACACAAAATCGTGACTGCTAAGGAAATGATTATAAAAATCCATAATATTATTACGCGAGATCGACGACTTTATTGAGAGAGATAGCAGACATGGTAAACATTTCAACAGAACGGTACACCACATTTTAACTAAAGAATTGGGCCTTTCCAAGCTTTAGGCAAGATGGGTGCCGCGATTGCTTACGACTGATCAAAAGTTCACTCGTTTGCGCATTTCCAATGAGTGTTTGGACCTGTATAGGCGGAATCCGGTTGATTTTTGTATGCGCTTTGTTACTTGCGATGAAACTTGGATACACTACAGTACACCCGAAACTAAACAACAGTCGAAACAATGGTTAGGACGTGGTTTCGCACCTCCAAAGGAAGCGAAAACCACTTTATCGGCAAACAAGGTGATGGCATCAATTTTTTTGGGATTCAAAGGGCATTTTGCTCATTGACTACCTTCAGACAGGTGCCACAATAAACGGACAATATTATGCAGAACTTCTACAAAAATTAAATGTTGAGATTCGTGCTAAACGGCCAGGAATGGCAAAGAAAAAGATTCTGTTTCACCAAGACAACGCTCCCTCGCATACCAGCACAGTTGCGATGTCCAAAATCCACGAGTTGCATTTCCAATTAGTACCGCATGCGCCTTATTCGCCGCATCTAGCCCCTTCCGACTTCCACCTTTATCCAAAATTGAAAACAGCACTAGGTGGAAAGAAATTGTCGTCTAACGACGAGCTTATCATCTTCGTAAATGAGTATTTTGCAAGCCTTCCGGAATCGCATTTTAGAGATGGCATAAGGGCATTGGAGCACCGTTGGAATAAATGTATTGCTCTTTTAGGAGAATATATTGAAAAATAAAAATTATTTTGTATTTAAAAAATTCGTTTTTCTTTTCCATTCTCACTACTTGTCAAACTATCCTCGTACGTTATACTATTTATAAATGATATTTCAAATTATATCTCAGGTGGAAATGTTTTTTTATACTCCGATGACAATTAAATTATTTAAAATGTAAAAATTTAAAGTAACATTAAAAATAGTCCTAATTATTTTAGTTTAATATTTAATCTCGAGTGATTATACCGTTCGTTGGAAAACTTTTGCCAACCTCTATATATTAAACAGTATTCTATAATAAATACGTTTACCATAATTAAAAGCTTGTGCTGAACATATATTTCGGTATTTTTCTTCATGTTTAATATCCCGTTGACAAAAATCGCTTAATAACTGTAATGAACGTTACTTAAAAGTATTCCATTAATCATAATTACTGCTATAATATAATTAAAACGGGCTAACGGAAGGTTTTTCAGACGCAACTCATTCGGAAATCTTAATGAAAAAAATTGATGTTATATAGCCGTTTGAGTTTCAGTTGGCATTTTATTTCTCTTTCGTCGAATTGAAAACGTGGAGGTAAATTGAAAAAGAGATGGAAATGCAGTTGTTATATTGTGCGCAAATGTTCAGAAATAAATTTTATTGCGCGTTGAATTGACACTGAAGACAGAAATTGCATTATTTTATTATACACCTCTGCTTAGACAATATACACAATCGGTCGCAGAGAAAACCGAACTTTTATAAAATAGTATTATAATTCTTAGTGACGGTACCTATTATAAAAAATATGCGTCGGTAAGATAGATCTTTCACCAATGTTATGTCAAAATATCATGACGTTTGCATTATTGGAAGCTGCGAAACTGACTAGTTTGGCATTGGTCGAAAAATGAATTTCGAACAAACCAAATATCAAGTTCTGTTTTAAACTTGCTAAATCGTTTACTGAAACGTTTAATTTGCTAAAACAAATGTATGGTGGTGTGTGGCTATCACGTACGAGTGTGTGTGAGTGGTATAACCGATTCGAAGGCGGATAAAAATATAAATCAGAAGCTACTCTGTAAGCTACTGGAGAAAATGCTGTGATCCAACACTGTATGATCATGTTAGAAATAAAGATGTCAGAGACAGAATAGAAGTCAAGAATAATACATAATCTGTCGAACTTTGACATTGATCAGAAAGACCGACTTCTGAGTATTCGGATGATTGCCGATATAGTGAACATTAACAAAGAAACAGTAAGACACATTTTGCATGATGAGTTAAATGCGACAAAAGTTTCTGCAAAAATAGTGCCGAAAACCCTCACTCAGAAACAAAAAGACAATAGAATTAACATTTGCTCTGACATCATGGCACGACTCACAGAAAAACCAGGGCTTGCTCACAAAAATCAACACATGTCATGAAACTTGGATTTTCTAGTATGATCCGGAAATAAAGCGTCAATCGATGCATTTTAAGGCCGCCGGATCGCCAAGACAGAAAAATGCACAAATGAGCAAGTTGAAATTGAAGGCAATGCTGGTCGTTTTCGATATCGAGGCTGGTATTATGACGTACTGGGTGCCTGGGGTTAAACCGTTAATCAGAAATACTACAAAGAAGACCTATTGAAGCTGAGGACAATAAGGAAGAGAAGACCGGATTTGTGGAAGAATGACTCGTGGATTTTGCACTAGGGCAACGCGCCAGCTCACAATGCCCTATCTGTGAAGCAGTTTCTATTAGACAAGTGCGCTTGATTATCTTCGGAATTCGTCAAATATCGCACCATGTGACTTCAACCTATCTCCAAAAGTGAAAAGTGCATTAACGGGAACACATTTTCAGTCTGCTGAACATGTAAAAGCAAAAACGACAGTTGTTGAAGAGGGTGATAACTGGTGAACTACAGCATTGCTTTGAATTTTGGAAGACACGTATACAGCAGTGTATAGATAGGGAAAAAGAGCATGTTGAAAGGGATAAAAGTTTAATATAAGTTTATTTGCAATAAATAACATTTCTCACAAAAGTTTCGTTATTTAATTGCCACACCTCGTACATATTATTCGTTTTCACTACATTAAAGATTACTTTAACATTATCTTATTGTTTATTTCTATACTGTTAGTGTACCAAAGATAACATAAACAATATTTCGCTAAAACTGAAAGGTAACTGTACACGTGAAACTATGAAATTTAAACATTTATTACGTTGACATTTACAAAATGGTAATTTTATGGCAACCTTGCTATTCTCCGCCATAACAAAATAAATTCTATTCCGAATATTAAATATTGATTCGTAGACCGTAAAATATGCGCAACATTGGAAATGTAAATAAACAAAATTTCGACAAGAGTTACTTAAATAACTTTGGCTCGAAGTCACGTTAGATTCTGTAGTACTTCAAGCAAGGAATATAAAGAGAATTTATAAGAAAATACAGCTCTATCTCTATAGGTACATCAGTATATGTACTATTATACCTCGTTTCATAAAGTACGCACTTGTTCTTGGTTTTGTGGATCTTTCCTTTTAGGATGTTGAGAATTTTTTTTGTTTAAGTTCACTAATGGGAAATGCAATATTTATCATTGATATTTTCTGTTATTTCGTATTGTACGTTGGTATAAATGCCCGCATTAAATATGTCCTAACAAAAAAAATGAAGAAAATAGTTTTAATTTTTATTAATTATTATTATATTAAAACAGCTTGATTATATTTGCATGTGAACTATATAAGTGTATATTTGTCATAATAGTATTTATTTAACCACCTTCACCATATTTACGAGGAAGAATCAACAATTTTATCGAGGTATACATTTATCGGAAACCTGAAATGCAGTGGGTCAATGTCATAACGATCACTGAGGGACTCCCGGTCCCCGAAATATGGGGGAAGTCCGAAATTTAAAGTTGAAATCAGTCGATATTTTCGATCTGCATCTGACGACGTCGTAGCGGTCACTGAGGGACTCCCGATCCCTGAAATATGGGGGAAGTCCGAAATCTAAAGTTGAAATCAGTCGATATTTTCGATCCGCATCTGACGATGTCGTAGCGGTCATCGAGAGATTCTCGGTCTTCGAAATACTTGAAAGCCTCGAAATCTAAATATCGTCGAAAATTTTGCGAGTTTTTCGAAGACTAGAATTCAAACTAGGAAATCCGGGCATTTTCAAAGACAACTAAGAAGCCTGGGCAAGCGATAGGTTTGATTGTTGAAAATTCGTTATCGGCGGACAAAACTTTCGAACTGCATTTGACGATGTCGTAACTGACACCGACGGAACCTCAGTCCCCGAAACATTTGCCCGAAATCTAAATTTTGTCCCAATTTTTCCACGTTCGAAAAATTTTTGATCCAGAATTTCAACTAGGAAATTAGAACGTGTTCAAGGACAATTAAGAAGCATGGGAAAAGAATTGGTTTGACTGTTGAAAGTGTGCGATCTCAGCGGACAAAATTTAACACAACTTTCGATCTGCAGCTGTTGATATACCTGTAACAGTTGCTCAGGGACTCTCGGTCCCCGAAATACTTGAGACTCCTGGCATTTCGTTCGGGCGTTTTCAGGAATTATCAAGAAGCTTGGGTTTGGCTGCTGAAAATTAGCGGACAAAATTTAACATAACCAAATTTAAATCAAATTAAACAACGCAACCCAACCGAGTTCAAAAAATTTTCAATTGTTAATTTCGACCCAGAAGTAGTTCAAGGTTTTCGGAGTCGCTGAAGAAAAAAAATTCACGATTTTCCTCGGTATTTTCAGATTTTAACGAATTTGGGTGTCACGACTTCTTTATTTGCGAATGTAGCAGAACCGTAAAAGACAACGGAATGCTATTCTGTTTTTCATAATAAGTGGGCTGAAATACATTAACTTCGATCGCCAAAACTTCGAAAATCGATATTTTATGTTTTGCGTTTTTTGCATGTTAGAGTTTTTTTTCCGCAATTATCTCGAGACCTAAAAGAACTATTTGATCGTGGCTTCGTTATTCGCGATCGACGCATTCTAATGCATAAAGATAAAATATATATCGACACTTTGTCTTTTCGGATTTTTCTTTTTAAATTCCTTTAATTAATTAAAACACTCATCGAAGGGACTAAACCGTTTCCAAGAGCACCCCACCAAGTCGAAGCATTCAGTGGCTGCAGCTATTGGAATTTTCGTAAAATTCCGGTTTTTCAAGGACATTTTCGGAAACGGGCAACGCAGCATAACTCATTTTTTTCATCCGATCTTTACGCACACCGTTCCAAATCAAACGATGTCTAAATTATATTAAGAAGTAATGTTAAGTCTTTGCTTTCCATTTGCTTCAGTTGAAGAACTGTATACACTAGCCAAATGTAAACACGTTACATAAATCTTCATAATAAATGCAATAAACAGCTTCACAATTGTTTTTTATCTTTGTTACATAGAATTATCTTATTTTCTTATTTATTTAAATTTTCTATCACAATTTTATCCAATAGATTGTGTTACTTTCTCTCCTTTATCCTCCTTTTCATAAAATAATTCGCATCCAGTTTATAATTGTATTGACAGAGGTCATTTTTGTATTGTACTGATTCTTCATATACAAGACGAGTTGGGATATTTCTTCCACAGGCAAGGATCATAACAAAGTGTCTGCGTTATTTATAACATTTATTTTGTTTTATAAATAACGCACATTATTCACAGCTGTTGTTGTATAGCGCAAAATGGATGAGATTGACTAAATGTCTGCAGCATTACATAAGTTTCCACATTAATCTCGAAAAGGTGTTCTTATATTTAGAAAATGATCGTTCGACATTTACAGATGTAATACACGCATAATTAAAATAATTTTTAGAAATAGAAAACGGATCTATACACGCACCGAAACAAATTTGTTTACATACTTGAACACTATATTTAAGGACATCAGCATAAGTATCTTGCGCTGCTTGAAGTATCCTCTGGATGAATCACGATAGTGAATGCCGGTTATAGTTCGAATTTCTCTTTCTTTGCAAGGTGAATATCCGTTTTAGGTGGCGATGAATGAAGTAATGGTATAGTAAGTATAACTGTCTGATATGTAGCTATCGTTCATATTTTTTTTAATACAGTAACTTCCTAATATTTAATTTGCATTATGTGAATCAACCGCAGGCTCCATCAAACTTACCTAACTTCCTAAAGACAATTTTCCAGTCAGTGTCCATATGCATATTAAGAAATTTCACACAGGCCAACACACATTTTGGTGCCTGTGATTTTTTAACTGTTCCTGGGTAATTTTTGGATGCAGAAAGTAAAAAAGTTCTCAGATTTGGTCTACCAGATCTAGTTTTTGAGATTTTTTAAAAAAATTGTGTATAAATTTTACGTTATAACTGTTATAATACAATATATAATATTACTATTGACAGTTAAAAAAACAAAGACACATGGATTTAAGTATTTATTGCAAAAACTTAATTTACATAATTACATTAGTCACTAATCACATAAAAATTTTCTTTTATACGACTTTCTAGAATGGAGTTTACTAGGGCAATCTCGCTGAAGGCTCCAGCAGTAGTCCGCCATCATGTGGCTATCCCATCGTCCTTGATAACGATCTTCCATAGTTTTAATATCCTGATGGAATCTTTCCCCCTGTTCTTCACTACAATCACCTAAGTTTTCTGGAAAACAATCTAGGTGGCTGTGGAGGTAGTGAACTTTTATACTCATGTTACAGCCGAGAATATTAAAATTTGAAAGCATAGTTTCCACTAATTCTGCGTAATTCTCCGCTTTATGATTGCCAAGAAAATTTTGTACTACTTGAACAAATGAACACCAACCGTTAGATTCAGTCTCGTTCATTGATGTGGTGAATTGTGAATCTTTAACAAGTTGCCTTATTTGAGGACCATCAAATATACCAGCTTTTAGTTTTTCCGTGCTAATGCCATTAAATTTACGTGATAAATACCCAAAACAATTTCCATCTCGATTTAAAGCCTTCACAGATTGCTTCATTAAGCCTAGCTTGATATGCAAGGGCGGAAGTAAGATTTTTTCTCTTGCAACCAAAGGTTCGTTGATCACGTTTTGTTTTCCTTGAATCGTGACATCTCTTGAAGGCCATCCTTTTTAACATAGGAACATTTGGTCAGGGACAATTCCAGGTCTCCATTTAGCTAATTACATTCTGGGAAATTTCTATTTTGACGATTAAGTACATATTTATCTCTTTATTTGTTGTCCTTTATCAGAAAAAAATATCAATTAACCTGTAACCTGTATCTCAAAAACTAGAGCTGATAGAAAAAATCTGGTGGCATTTTTGGAATCAGCACATTGAAAACATCTAAAATCAGATGTTAGATTTCCGGCACCAAATTTTTTTTTTCATTTTGTTACCCTGTGTAATCAGTCTTCCCTCACGTTCGTATTTTACTAGGATGGTAGTGTCATCTGCGTAGAAACACATCTGCACTTTATTTAGATAGTTGGGTATATCATTTATGAAAATAATAAACAGAAGTGGTCCCAAGATTAAACTTTGTTGTACTCCAATTTCAATGGTTTTTAATGTGGATCGTTTCTCTCTATTCTACTACTTATATTCTGTCTAAAAGATCGTATTAATTGTAATGGTGGACGTCTCACGTCATAGTACTGAAGTAGAATTTTGTGATCCACTGTGTTAAAAGCTTTGCTGAAGTAAAACTGTTTAGGAACTTCTCTTTTTTCAAAGAATGTGCTTTTCAATATATTATACAAGTTTCCCATCTTTCCAATTCCCTCTGTTTTTTCTTTGTCAATTTTTTCGTTGTAATTTATTATCATTCCTAGATACACGTAAGTTTTAATCGGTTAGCCCTCCAGTTTGTTTTGTGTTCTTTTGCTTCGCTTGCCAACATCATCGTCTTTCATTTACTTGTATTCATTTCTAAATTTTTTAATTTTAGTTCATTTTACTATTTATTGAGTTGTCCTTGATTTTATACATCTATCTAATTAATTTTGAAATAATGTTCGAATATGTCATTCATTTTACAATTCTTCGTAATGCAACATCAAATTTCTGGTTCTAAAGATCGTTTTCTTTCTACCTGGAAGGAAGACGCGTATATGTAAATAATAAACAGACGTGGACCCAAGATCGAACCCTGTGGTACTCCAACTTTAATTGTTCTTATTATGGATCGTTCCTCTCCATTCTACTACTTGTGCTGTCTAAAAAATCGTGTTAATTGTAATGGTCGACCTCGCGCGCAATAGTACTGAAATAGAATTTTTTGATCCACTGTGTGTTAAAACTTTACTGAGGTGTTAGAGGTTCATTCTGACTTTTTCCGATCATCTAATGCTTAGTCAATGAGTCTTAAAACCTCTATTTTCCAATACCTATATTGTTGTTGCGTGAGGAGATTTTTATTTTTCAAGTATTGCATTAGTCTGACAGGAATCACAATTTAGAAACTATTGGTAGCACACCTATGGGTCTGTAGTTTTTACGATCCTTAACGTCACTTTATAACTATTCAGAAAAGTGTTCCTTTTCAATAGTAATTGCTACAGTGTGAGCAACAATGAGTGACCTGATCCTACACTTCTTTCCATACATATCACCTCAATATTTACTTCCTCTTAAAAGTGAAATTAGACAGTGACTCACGCAATTCTAATAATTATAATAAAAATATGCTAGCTACTATGTAAACAACAAATTCCAATGAAAACGGCATTTTCGCTGTGTATATGTGAGACTGATGAAGGCTAGCATATAAGTATAAGTAATGGATATTAATCACAAAACAAGTTCTGTACACAGCACCTCAATGAAAGGTTAATGACATAAACATAGAGTAGGAAAACCCACTAGAAATTACTAGACTGCTAACTTCAGATAGAAAAAAGGAAGTAAGTATTGATATGGGGCGTGCGGAAAGTAGTAAAAGATCAGATCCATCATTGTTGATCACTCGTTAAATGCTGCCTTTGTTTATGATTGTTATAGCTCGTTATCGATATATTTAATGATGTCTATATTCATGTAAATATGTCGACTTTGATTATTTCTTGAATATAGAATGATGATTATTCATCTCTCTCTACATCACTGGTCTAAAGAAGAATGAGACAGTGTTTACAGATAAGTGTTACTGCAGAATCAGTAGAGATGTAGGACCGATAATGTTGGTAGTTTCCACTCCTGTCTGGTAAAAATATTCGATCTTGGAATTCATTGTAAGGTTGCAACCTTTATTCTTATTCTCATCATTGCATGATCCTTGTTGATCAATTTCTGCGTTGCTACTGTTTTACTGCCATTGTTATATGTAGTAATTGTAGCACTAACGTGAATTGGAAATTTGATACGTTTTGGCCATAAGTATTAGCATAAAAAAGTTTATTTCTGATCATTGAAAATAGTTTGTAAACCGATGTATTGGGTCTGGGAAAAAGTTCGTGGCGTTTTTCCCAATAGATGGCATTGGTTGCCGATAACTAAAGAACAACAAGTCACAGCGACACCACCGACGGCTCGTTTTTTAGATGACCTTCCGAACGTTAGTTTGAGAGTAGAAACATTGTAATCGGTGCAGTGGTTGGAAAGTTATTCGCACTTGAAAATGGAGAAGAATAATGAGAAATTTCGCTTTATTCTGTAATATTATTATGATAAGGGGAAGAACGCTGCGCAGGCTTGTGATAAAATTTGTGCTGTGTACGGTGAAGGAACTTTATCGAAATCTGTTGCGCGGAAATGGTTCGCTCGCTTTCGTTCTGGAAATTTCAATGTGAAAGATGAGTCACGCTCCGGTCGTCCAATCACTGAAAAATCTGATGAAATTCTTGAAAAAGTCCAACAAGATAAGCATATCAGCAGTGTCGATATTGGCATGGAGCTAGGCATTGACCACAAAACTGTTTTGAACCATTTACACAAAGCTGGTTACAAAAAAAGCTTGACGTATGGGTTCCTCATGAGTTGAGCGTGAAAAACATGATGGACCGAATTAACATCTGCGATGCGCTGCTGAAACGGAATGAAATCGAGCCGTTTCTGAAACGTTTAATAACCGGAGATGAAAAATGGATTACGTACGATAATCGGAAGCGTAAAAGATCGTGGATAAAGGATGGTGAGCCGTCACAAGCGTTCGCTAAGCCAACATTGACGCCAAAAAAAGTGATGCTGTGTGTATGGTGGGACTGGAGGGGAATCGTCCACTACGAGCTACTTCCAACTGGTCAGACGATTGATTCTCAACTCTACTGTGCACAACTAGAGAGATTACGCCAGGCGATTGAAAGAAAACGGCCCGAATTGATTAATAGGAAAGGTGTTGTCTTCCATCATGACAACGCCCGACCACACACTTCTTTGATGACCTGTCAAAAATTGAGAGAGTTTGGTTGGGAAGTTTTGATGCACCCACCTTACAGTCCGGATATAGCACCCTCTGACTATCATCTGTTTCGATCTCTGCAGAACTCTCTCAATGGAATTAAGTTGGTTTCAAAAGAAGCCTGTGAAAACTACTTGATTCAGTTTTTCGACCAGAAACCACAGAAGTTTTTCACCGATGGGATCATGGATCTACCAAAAAAATGGCGAAACATTATCGATAATAATGGAGCATATTCGGTTTAAATGAATTCGTCCACGCGCCATGCGGGGACCAGTTGAATTTTACTGAAAAAACGCCACGAACTTTTTCCCAGACCCAATATTTTAAATTTCAACTCCATACCTTTCTGTGGGCAGTAATTTCGCAAGAAACAATATTTGACATTTAAAATAGTTTATATATATGTATGTAAGCTAAGTACATATACGTAGGTATGTTATTATATGGTATGGGAAGCTGAATCTATAATTCACATGTATTGAATTTTAAAACAGGTCAATACTGAACTTTGCCCTTTCAATAAACCTCGTCCTCCAATAATAATTCATGATCAGGCTGTTCTCAGACTAAATTGCCAAAATATACAACATAGCTGTTAATTGTTTATATTCCGCGGGACTATGTAATCTAGCATTGTATATATTATACGTATATGTACGTTTAATCATGTGATAATAAAATACAACGAAATATTGTGCGGATCTATTCACTGTTATTTGTATATTCATCTGCATTTAAGCCGACTTGCGCGTGCGATTTTGTAATTTAAAATTTCAGATGCCGCAGCTGTGTAACAGGTAACGTTATTTATGCAAGCTTTACAAATGCGTTCTGACAAAATGTCTAGGTCCCGGAAAGCTGGATGAAAACGATAAGAATCCGAGGTATACAGCGTAGGTGTTTAGCGTTATATGTAGTTCTTAATTTTCATATGAATTATGTATACACATTTGCATATATATTATGATTACGACGAAATATATTACGTAAACTTTTTTTTCATATTTTACTTTCCTTTAAGTAGATAAATTGCATTGACATTCCTAATTTTATCTACAAGATGTTTCATGGGAAAAGTCAACTTTTGGAATAAGATACTAAGGGTACTAGGAAAGTTTTGCAATACAACTTTATTTATTTAATTTTTTCAAAGTAATTTCTTCTACACACAATACACCTCTCAATCCTCCGAAACTAATCTTTAAACCAGTTCTGCCAAGTTTCACTAGGAAGTAAAGCACACTCGTTGTCCCAAGCCCGCAGGAGGTCCTCATCTCTGGAAAATCGCCTCCCTTTTAGCTTCATTTTCACATGCGGGAACAGTACAAAGTCGCAGGAAGCAAGATCTGGATTGTAGGGAGGGTGCTCGAGAAGTTTCAATCATGTCGTGGTCAAATATTCGGTGCAGGCTTTGGCGTGGTGAGCTGGAGGAACCAGGTGTCCGTTCTTGACTTTGGCCACAGGTTCTTCATAGATCCAATGACTTTAGGCAGGCACTGTTCAGTATACCACTTAGCTGTGACTGTCTTCACAAAGACGTGTCCAAAACGACGCGTTCCACAATTCCACTCGATTTGAAAAATACAGCTATCATTTTCTTCTTTACGGATCGGAATCTTTTGACAACTACGGGTGTGTCCTCATCATCGAAGACCCAAACTTTGTTTTGGGCTTTAGTCGGCACATCGTAATAGTACAGCCAAGTCTCGTCACCTGTCACGATGTTGTTTACATACCGAGATTGTCTCTTATTAAATGGAATTCTCTATACCACCTAAACATCGTTGTGCGATGTGGACAAACATCACGTAGGGCAAGAGTCATTTCTTCGAAGCACTGGTATACGTTTAAATCACGCACGAAATTATAACGCAAAACTGTCCTCGTCTCATATCGTAACCACGATGCCATCGCAAGCACTTTACACTCTCACTGCTAATGAATAACTGAGCCCATCGACATGGCGCGGCGGCTACTGTGCATAATAGCATATTATAGGAGGCATTGGCAGGTTATGTTCGTGGTACAACTTAAGACTTTCGACTGTCAACATTTACTTGAACTGAAGGTGAAACTAAGAACAATTTTTCCGGAGAAGTCATTAGATACGATCTCCCTCCATAAAAATTGGTAGTCAAATATTTGACAGGTATTAAATATTATTCTCTATCAATGGATTAAAGTTTAAATTTCTAATCGTAAATGGAAGCTAGTGAAATAGATTTAATATTAAATGTAATATTAGATGAATATTATTGGTAGGAAAGAGTCTATGTACGTACAAATACGTGTAGTTGACAGAAATACTTTTTCAAAAAGGACCGTCTTTTATCATATACAGAAGTTAAATAACAAAGCGGGTTTCTCATGGGAATGTGTGTAACATCACGAACGTTGTCCTTTAAGTTAATAATCTTTCAGAGCTTCTGAAATCGATATGTGTTCAATAAAAAGACAATTTCAAAACACGATAAAAAGTTATTGTATATATGCGAAGCATATAAATTTAATAGACTGATCTTTTTTACATTAATAAATGATCTACGGAAAGCATAGAAAAAGTAAAGTATGTGTAGACTTTCAGAAAAACTCAAAAATTCTATTCTAAATGACTTATAATACACTGAAAACATAACAACATAAGTAATGCGTTGAATAGTCTACATTCTATTTCTGATATTATATTCCTTATTCTATTAGGTGTCGGACTATTTATCACATTACAGTTTTAGTTATTTGTAATTAACCTCTTCCAGACTTTCCTGTCTTGCGCTTTCATATTTATTTGCCTCCAGACAATTCCTCTGGATCCAGTTATCTATCTAACTTGCTCTTCCCATATTCTTTGTGATCGCCCTTCCCTGTTCTTTCCTGGTATATTTACTTCGAAAGATTCCTTGACAATTATGTCTTCTTCCATTCTATATATGTGTCCTAGCCAACTCATCTGTTTTTCGTCAATTATACATATGTTCAATCGGTATTACCAACATTTCTTCCACCACTGTTGAGTTCCTTATTCTATCCTTTCTGGTAATTCCTTTGCGTTTCCTTCGAGACCCCATTTCCATTGTTTTAATCTTGCTAGTGGCTTTTTTCTTTATACTTCCTTGGACTTCCTTACTTCCTTCCGTATACTAAGGATGGTCTTACAATACTTTTGCATATGTGGGTTCTGATCTGTTTAGGAATTTTTCTTTTTCCAAAGAATGTGCTTTTCTATATGTTATACAAGCTTCCCACCTTTCCAATTCCCTCTGTTTTTTCTTTGTCCAATCGTTGTACTTTGTTATCGTTTCTAGATATACGTAAGTTTTAATCGGTTGGCGCTCCACTTTTATTTTGTGTTCTTTCGCTTCGCTTGTCAATATATCATTTCTAAATTTTTTAATTTTAGTTCTATTTACTATTTATTTAGATGTCTTCGATTTTATACATCTATCTAATCAAATTTGAAATAATGTTCGAATATGTTATTTATTTTACATTTCTTCATAATCCAACATCAAATTTCTAGTTCAAAAGATGCTTTTAATTCTACCTGGAAGGAAGCCACGATTAATTCTGTTACCATCAAGTATTTCTAAACAAATGAACTATCGAATTTAAGTTGACGTAACCTATGGTGACTTTTCAAACACCTCTGATTCTTATCTTTCTAATTCTACTTTATTTGATCTACATTAAATTAAATCTAATATATTTAATAAATTAAATAATATTTTCTAAAATGAAACTGGGTGCATCTGTCTCTTTGAAACATACTTATAAAAACGTTCTGAGCATCAAGTGTTCAGTTTAGTGGAAACCAAAAATATTTGGATTTGTGTTACCATAAAATCAAAACTATATTTTTACTTCTTCTTTGCAAGAAATTTTCCTAGCGTATACCTTCGAATATTTCAAATTTACCATTGTTAAAATTATCTTGGCATTTTGATGTAAATTTTCAGTCTGCTTGTGTATACTGTACATACATATACTATTACAAAATGTAATCGATACATTGGTTTGAGAATATATAACAACACTTTTGCACTTAAGTCTATATCATGTTAACCTATATCCAATTATGTGAAAAGATACCTTATTTATGTTATTGAATTAAGTGTTGGACCCCTGAACATTTATTTTGTAAAGAAGGGATGCGTGCTTTGTAAATAAATATACATTAACTATTAGTTTTAAATTCAACGCGAATGAATTTGAAACAGGTAGCATCATTTATTATGCGTGAACTGATTCAGCATAGCGAGCGATGGCAAACTCAGAATATTCTAAAAACCATTTTAGATTCATCAGTACATCATTCGTTTTTTAGAAAATTTATTTTTATTCCCATCAGTCAAAGATAAGTTACCAGTAATACATTTCGGCTAATGAAAGTTATCGGTGTTGTCAAAAGAGAATTTATTTTACTATTATTAGGCATAACTTTCAAATTTAAATAATTCTCGTATTAACATGTGTATGTATTTTCATACATACACATGTTGAAATATCGCCAAGTTAAACATTGTAAATGCGAATAAATGCAAAAAAATCGAAATGTTAAAAATTAGTCGTCTGCACGCAGAATAGTGATCAAATGACGAAACATATTCCGAGTTTATGTGCTGTGTGAAGTTACTTATTCCTAAGTCTTTCTATTGTGAGGTGTAAGACTGTGGAGTTGTGTTGATAAGCTATTTCCATTGATTCTTATTCTGTACCAAGTTTCTGATTTCACTCCGTCGAATATCTCTCTCTTGGGCTGTATTTTTCACTTCTTCTTGCCACGATTTCTCTTTTTTTTCTATTAGCTCCCTAAACTCGCGTTTCATAAACTCTCTTCGTTGGCCTTTCTTCTGTCAAATTGTGTACATGATCCAGCCATCCTAGTTGTCTATCCTGGATTTTTGCCAATTTTGGTTTTATTTCGAGCTTATTTCTGAATTCTTCATTTTTGATATTGTGTCTTTTCGTCCTTCTATCTAGTTTTCTCAAGAATATCAGTTTCGTTGTGTTTATCCTACTCTTGTCTTTGCTTGCGAGGGTCTATGTTTTACTAGCGTATAGTAATATGGAGCTTACTACTTTTTCAACTACTTCTATCTTTACGAGGGAGCGTTTTTATATTCGCGGAATGAGGGGCAAGGGGTGGAAATAAAAAAACCAAATTATTTTTCTTTTTCAATATATTCACCTGCCATCATCGGCAGTAAATTTTTTACCCCGCAGCTCTTTTTTCATTTTCGGAAACAGGTAATAATCACTCGGGGCCAGGTCTGGGCTGTAGGGTGGGTGATTCACAATTTCGAAGCCCACCTTATGCAGGGCAGCTAACGCAACGTGGCTCTTGTGGACGGGCGCGTTGTCGTGCAAAAGCAGAACACCTTTTGTCAATTTTCCCCGTCTTTTCTCTTTAATGGCTTCTTTTAGTCGCTCTAATATTGAAGCGTAATATTCTCCGGTTATAGAAACACCTTTATCTTTATAATCAATCAACAATATTCCTTCCGAGTCCCAAAATACCGTTGCCATGAGTTTCCCAGCTGATTGTGACACTTTAAATTTCTTGGGAGGTGCTGTGCCCTTTTTATGCCACTGCATGGAGTCTTGTTTGGACTCAGGTTCATAATGATGAACCCAAGTTTCGTCTCCAGTAACAATTCCACTCAATACACCATCCTTGTCTTCATTACAGAGGTCCAAAAAAGCACGCGAATGCAGTCGAGCATCTTCGAGTACAATTTGTTCAACTTTTTGGATATGTGCTGGCGTGGTCACCTCAATGCTCCTGCCCGGCCTCGGGTCGTCTTCAAGGGATTCCCTTCCTTGTTTAAATAAACTATGCCACTTGTACACCATGGTTTTTCCTGGACAAGAGTCGCCGTAAACCAATGACATCTCATTCATTATGGTCGCGACTGATTTTCCTTGCCTGGTAAGGAACTTTATAACGGCACGATATTCGATTTTTTCCATATTTCACTTTTCACTCCTGATTATGTTACTTGGTTGACGATAGCTCAAAGACTAACTGTCTAATAACAATGAAACTTCGTATTTATACTAATCATGAGTCGCTGCACAGGCCACGCCCCAATGCGTCTACTCACCTACCATTCTACAACCCGCTCATTCCGCGAATATAAAAACGCTCCCTCGTATATCTGCTGTTATTTCCCTTCTCTCCAGGAATGTTGTTCTTAATCTATTCTATTTTTCTTCTTATTTTTGCTGTTTTATCGTCAGGAACATTGCTTTTAATCCATTGTATGTTCATGCTGCTTTTGCTATTTTATCGTCAGGAATGTTGCTTTTAATTCATTGTATATTCTTCCTACTTATGCTATTTTATCGTTTATTTCTTTTACCAATTTACCGTTCTATTACTGTTTCTCTGTTTGTCCCACTTTCTGTCCTTCCATTTGATGTCGTGCCTCCTGTTATCGCCCTATTATCGTCATGTCGTCCACAAATAGTAGCTCTAATATTTCTATTTTTTGCATTTTCCAACACCCCTGTACCATCGGCCTCATTTTCTGCTTGGCTCTTTTTTATTGCCTCATTTAATACTATTGAGAACAATAGAGAGCTCAGCACACATCTTTGTTTCAAGTCATTTGCTATTTCGAAGTTTTTGAATCCTTCGTCATTCGTTCTTACTATACTTTTTGCTGCGTCGCACATACTTTTCATGACTTCTATTATTTCTCTGTCAACTCCACATCTTTGTAAACTCGACCATATATCCTCTCGTCTTACTTTGTCGAATGTTTTTGTTTAAGCACTTTTCTATACTTTATCATAATATGAATATTCGGTCCTGCGTGCTCCTACCTTTGCTGAAATATCTATTGGGTTTCTTCTAGGGAGCCTCTCAAGTGGTCTTTTACTTTAGTTTCTATTATTCTAGCGAGTATTTTGGCTGGTAGACTCATTCATGTTATCCCTCTATAGTTTTGGCAGTTTCCTACGTCCCCTTTTTCGCACTGATAGGATAATACCCGTGTTCCACTCCCTTGGCGCATCTTACTGAGTTCTGTTCTTCCCTCTTCCTTTAGATATTTCAGCAATTCCGGTGCGATTGCGTAGATTCCAGCCGCTTTACCTAACTTAAATTTCGCTATTGTGTCGTCGATCTCTTCTTCGGAAATAGTTAATTCTATAGTCTCTCTTTCTTTTCTTCCCTCGATTGTCTGTACTTTAGACTTCTCTGCTTCAGTTATTTCTTGGAAATGCTCTTTCCATCTATCCATTATCTCGTCTTCCTCTGTTATTATGTTTCCGTTTTTGTCCTTCATATTTCTCCTACTACGACTTTCCCTTTGTCTTATTTGTTTCAGTGTGCCGTAGAATAATTTCCGTTTGTCTCTGAAGTTTTCCGAATTTGCTCCAAAACTCTTATTTCGCTTCTTTTACCGTGGCTAGTTCTCTTTTTAGTTAGAACATCCCCTGCAGCGGAACGGATATTCACCCTGCAAAGAAGGGCAATACGAAATACACTGACCTTCAATATCGTGATTTATGCAAAGGATATTTCAAGCAGCATAAGACCTTGATGTCCTTATATATATATATATATACACAACTTTAAAGTACATACACGAACACTGGCGACAATATAGAAAAATAGCGAAGAATGCACGCTTCGTGTATATATAACAATTTTTTATCGGGCTTCTAAATTGTCATTTTATTGAACGCATATCGATTTTAGAAACTCTCGAAGATTATTAACTTAAAGGACAACCTTTGTGCTGTTACAAATATTCCCATGTGAAATCCTCTTTGTTCGTTAACGTTTGTGTGTGATAAAACAAGGCACTCTTTTTCAAGTAAATATTTCTTATTTCGATGCGTATTTGCACGTAAATTCTTTCCTACCTAGAATATTCATCTAATATTACATTTAATATTAATTCTATTTCACTAATTTCAAATTAAGATTACAAATTCAAACTTTAATACTTTGACAGAGAATAATATTTAGTACCTGTCAAATATTTGCCCACCAATAATTACCGGAGATTTACTTTATTTTCTCCTTAATTTTATTTTATATTGATTACACTAAGCAAGTAGTGTGACATATCATTTTAAAGTACTTCTCGCAATTACGCTCTTAGTGATATTCGTAAAACTATTAGGAATTGTTTCATTAAATGATTCTTCTTAATTATTTCTAATTTTTGGCGTGTTTTTGCTGTATCATGATTGGTTAATTTCAGTTCGTAATGACTTACACTTCGTCCTACTGATTTTTTTAAAAGCTCATTCCTTTAGAAAACCTCTTACTTCTCTTGACACTAACAACAGACATAAAAAGTGCACGTTATAGTAACATCGTTCAATTCTTTTGTCTTCAAAATGAATTTGAAACGATATGGCACTCGCGCAACGTTCAAGTTTTGGTAGTTTTAGGCATCATATATTTTCTAAATCTGAGTTATTTAATGATATCGTATAATCGTATAATGCACACTCCTTAACCATTCGAATAGAGATTCATAGTGACCCCTTCATGTGGCAGTTAGATTAATAATTTTATTGTATATCGATTACATTAAGCAAGTAGTGCGTTATATCATCTTAAAGTGCTTCTCGCAATTAAGCGTTTAATGACAGTGTTAAGGCACTCCCTAGCCAATATAATAAAGAGACTTTAAACAATTTATTTTTCTGATAAATGTTACAACGCAACATTTCGGTATTTAATTTAAAAAAAAACCTATAAATTAAATTCTACGTCAACTAAATTCTCTATGTTATACACGTAGTAGCCTTTAATATCATCCGCGTAAGCCAATGGATTCATTCAAAATATGTTATTAGGTCATTAATAAATAAACTAAATCAAACTGGACCAAGGTTCGAACTTAACGGAACTCCAGATGTGCAATGAAATGGTATTAAGATACTCCCTGATTTGAGAGCCCTATTTATTTGAAATAAAACACATAAATGTTTCACACAATTTCATTTCGAACATCAACGTGTTCGGTATGTGGAGATGCATGTATTCTACAAATATAAATAAAACAGTTCAAATAATAAACAGAAACTCAGCTCAATCATTCTATACGCACAAATATACGTTCAAGTACGTAGGCAACGAAACAGTTGTAAATATCTCGCTTCGCGTTCAACGCATCAACGCATCAAGGTACCCATACACCCTCAATAGAGTGGAAATGTTCGACATTGTCGATGTTGCACTATTGGGGAAGCGTCACGCAACTACCTGGCAGCAACAACGACGCGGTCGGTCAGGTAGACCGATCTCGGTCCCCTGACTTACAATGTATACACGACGACAAAAGATACTGCCGATCAGAATATGTGCGTTAATTTTGCGTATAACAAAAAATAAATGTAATTACTATATAAAATACATTACACAAAATACTAATAGTCATGAAATACATAATAATAATAATAATAAAATACATAATATATATTCTAAAATAATTTGTTTTCTTAAATCCACAACACGATTACATAAATTTCACCATGGAGATTGAATCTGAAGGTTCCCTTCCTTTCCTCGACGTCTTGGTAACTCGTCATCTGGATGGTTCACTAGGACATTCAGTGTACCGCAAACCCGCACACACTGATCGGTATCTCAATGCCCTCTCCCATCATCATCCCGCCCAGAAAGAGGGCGTTATCAATTCTTTAGTCCAAAGAGCTGTCAACATATCTGACCAGCATTCTATATCCCAGGAATTAAGTCATGTTCCCAAAGCTCTTATAAATAATAATTTCTCCAACCATAATATTAAGCGAACCATAGATCGACATCTTAATCCCAAAATCTCACAACTTAATACACAGCTTACATCATCTCCCCCCCTCTCTAAAACCCACCTACCCTATATACAAGGTGTTACTGACCGCATCAGTAGGGTTCTTCTAAAAAACAACATCAAAACCATCTTCAAACCCCATTCCAAATTATCTGACCCTTTTTCCGTAAAAGACCTTGTTTCTTTAGAATCAGCTGGTGTGTACAGGATTCCTTGTTCATGCGGCAGGGCATATATTGGTGAAACGAAGCGGTCTGTCGGCACTTGTGTTTCTGAACATGAGCGTTGTACTAGGTTGCTACGCATAGCCGGTTCTGCACTTGCCAAGCATAGGCTGGAAACCGGGCACCATATTCAGTTTAATTCAACCAAGATCCTATCCCGCACTAACCACTTCTATGGTCGCAAAATCCGTGAAACTATAGAGATCTTTAAGCACCCCAATAATCTTAACCGCGATGATGGCTACCCCCTACATAACGCTTGGCAATCCTGCATCTCTAATCTACCCAACCGTAACCGTAACGCTCCATTGACCCATGACCCATTATCCATATATAAACGCGTCCCCCATCGACTTACACCAGTTTCAGTGCAGTAGTTCAGCCCTGAAGATGTCCCATACAAATGGGTACGAAACGTCGGCAGATATACTAGTGACGCGGTTCCAGCCCGGAAACCCAGAAGCAGATAGCATGGACCACGACCGCGGAAGTCTACGTACCAAATTAAAGTATTTCAATTTTAATATTAAGCCAGATAGCATTTTTAAAATTTGTCTTAATTATTTCTAATTTTTAGCGTGCCTTTGCTGTATCGTAATTGGTTAATTTCAATTTGTAATGTATACTCAATGACATTAGAAGTGTTACACCTAGAAGGAATAGTTTCCTGGACGTGATTTTTTGGTAATGTGATAAGCTTAAGTCAAGAATGAAACGATCAGATTTCCAAGAAATTTTATTAACATTAATTTGAAAAAAAAATCAATAATGTGTTTGGCGACCCCGTAGCTGTAGACATTCCTGTACACGTCTAGGCATCGACAAAATAAGATGGTCGATGTCTGCTTGTGGCACCTCGTTCCAAGCAACTTGAACTTGGTGGATTAACTGTGCCAGAGTTTGTGGAGGATGGTTCAAATTGGTCAGTCTTCTCCCCATTATGTCCCACACATGTTCGATGGGATTTAAATCCGGTGAACGGGGTGGCCACGGCAAAACATTAACGCCAGCTTCTCGTAGAAAGTCCATAGTACGACGAGCAATATGTGGACGCGCGTTGTCTTGCTGAAAAAGGACGTGTGGACGGCCATCTAGATAAGGCAATAAAGTGGTTTGTAGGACGTCATCAACATAACGCGCAGCTGTCATACTGCCCCGAATAAGCAAAGGTTTGGTGTAGAAGGTCGCATTGTCAGTATGCGAACATTATATCGCCGCATTCGAGCTTTTGGACTTGCTTCATACCGTCCACGATTAGTCCTTCCTTTGACTGCAGAACATCGTCGTCAACGTTTGGACTGGTGCAGAGAACGGCAGCATTGGGAAGCAGAATGGCATAATGTCGTATTCAGCGACGAATCGCGATTCTGCCTAGGCATGCATGATGGCCGTCAGAGGGTAAGACGCCGTCGTGGAGAGCGACGTGATATTGGATTTGCTGTTGAGAGGCATGTGCACAGGACTGTTGGAGTAATGGTTTGGGGGGCTATTGCATATGGAAGCCGATCACCTCTTCTGTTTATTCGGGGCAGTATGACAGCTGCGCGTTATGTTGATGACGTCCTACAAACCACTTTATTGCCTTATCTAGATGGCCGTCCACACGTCCTTTTTCAGCAAGACAACGCGCGTCCACATATTGCTCGTCGTACTATGGACTTTCTACACGAGAAGCTGGCGTTAAAGTTTTGCCGTGGCCACCCCGTTCACCGGATTTAAATCCCATTGAACATGTGCGGGACATAATGGGGAGAAGACTGACCAATTCGAACCATCCTCCACAAACTCTGGCACAGTTAATCCACCAAGTTCAAGTTGCTTGGAACGAGGTGCCACAAGCAGACATCGACCATCTTATTTTGTCGATGCCTAGACGTGTACAGGAGTGTCTACAGCTACGGGGTCGCCAAACACATTATTGATTTTTTTTCAAATTAATGTTAATAAAATTTCTTGGAAATCTGATCGTTTCATTCTTGACTTAAGCTTATCACATTACCAAAAAATCACGTCCAGGAAACTATTCCTTCTAGGTGTAACACTTCTAATGTCTTTGAGTATATTTCGGTTCAGTATGTTCAATTCTTTTTACTCGAATATGAAATTAGAAATGTCGTATGGCGCTTATAAAACGCCCAAGTTTTGATACAATTTACCTTCGTATATTTTCTTAAGAAATGCATCTGGCATCACGCTAGAAAAAAAAACATAATCTCATAGCCATAAATAAAAGAGAGACGATAAAATTTAAAGATTATTCCAACCATTTGCGTTGCTACAAAGCAGTGACACGAGAAAACATTTCTAACTTTTCCATATTTGCTAAAAAGCATATTATTCCATTGTAGCATTTATCCATTTACGTTTATATACACTATATTACATTTATATCGTAGTAAACGATTTTATGATACTATTACGGAGGCGTTAAAGCCAAACTTTCTCAATTACGCTATTAAGTGCTTTATATGGTAATGAATTTGAGATAGAGGAACATCACTTTTTAATAGTTCCGCGCTGCGAATACGGGCAATTGAGTAGCCTAAGGAATTGTGTTTTAAAGCCTGTTAAAATTCGAAAAGTACTATGTAATTGACATTACTGTGCTTACAATTAGAAATTATGTTTAAAAATTACATCGGAAAATGTTTAGAGAAATTTTACGTGTGTCGGCGGAATTGCGAGGAGAAATACAATATTTTGCATTTGTGCACGTACTAAAGACATTCTTACACTGACATTTTGCAGCATTAACGCCTAGAGTAATTAATTTCAGTTAATATAAGGATTTCTAATAATAAATAACAATAATAAAGAATATATTAAATGCACGTGCAATTGCATATGTGTACACACGTGTTTACATATGCAATTGATGTCAATTAATGAAAAACAGTAATTTTCTGCTATTAAATCGTTATAATTTAGGCTGAAAGTAATAAAAACATCATGGCCTTCAGTGAGCAATCGAACCCCAGTCGTCCGCTTACCAAGTGGATGCTCTATTATTGAGCTACAAAAGACTGTGGGATTCGATTCTGTTGTTAATTTTTTTTGATTAATCTGTCTCGTTAAGGACGATGTAATAAGTAGCGAATTACCGGGTTTCATTAATTTACATCGTAAAATGCACGTATTTGGGTATACACTTCTGTGTATATACAAATGCATATGCATTTAACAATAATACCTACTACAGATCTTCAATTATAGATATGTTTTCGTAATGAGTTTATGGTGTAATTAAAGAATCGTATCTCTAATCTTGGTAACTCAATGACAGAATAACCCGTCCGGTCAGCGGACGACTGGGGTTCGATTCCTCTCTGAAAGCCATGATTTATTTAATTAATTTCTGCCTTATTTAGAACGATGTAATAAGCAGTAAATTATGAGTATTCATAAATAAATATACTTTATTGCTCACCAAGGGTTACCATTTCTTTAATAAATGTAGTGACCTTTATTATGATACTATTCTTATTACTGAAACATGGTTGTATAATATTGTTGATAGTTCGGAATTGTTTCCTGACTTTTCTAGTGTTAATATTTGCGATAAAGATGCCGTTAATGTCAATCAATTTAAAGAGGGTGGGATACTTAAGGTCTTTGCTTGTACAGTTATATTTAATGAGCTCGTTACATCTCATAGTTATAAAGCATAGTCCCGTCGTTTGATATAACTAAATTGTCATCACCAGCAGAAAATCGAACGCAGTTTCATACATTGGTCCTCAGTAGCACTCGATGTCGTCAAAAATATATTTATTTCCTATCTTTAAAAACTAAGAAAAGAAAGTTGTTCTTCTACATTCTACATATATCCCCGCGTTTAACATTAGACATTTTTCAATGGTCGTATCTGTTTCTAGAATTCGTACAAGCGCGAGTCTGTAATAAGTCAATATATTCCAAATTTCAGTCTTGGCAGATTATTTCATAAATACCAGATTTCTGATTCAGCGCAACTTTCTCTTGTGCGTGTCCTAAAAGAGGTTTGATAGAATTTCCGGACCAAAAATAATTTAAAATCCGTGTTCTTTAAAAAATCCATTTAAATTTTTCGTAACTGGATGATATGGTATGTAGATTAGGTTTAAGATGACGCAACTTCGACCGCTGTGAAATGGCAACATTCAATGAAACAAACGATGTTTTGAATTAATTAAATCTGTTAAATTAGAACGTGAATCTGTCGCGGCATGCTTATACATAATAACATCAATCGCCTGAAGCCCTTAAGGATTATAATTACAAATGAGGAGCTTAATGTTCTATTAAACGTACATTACAACACTTTTGCAAGGAAATATTTACTTGACATACATAGAGCAGCAAAACCAGTACCTTACGAGTTAATTCAATCTGCATTACAAATTAATCTATACCAAGATTATGTAATTTTTCATCATTACTTGATAAAAACATTAAAATGAGCTATCTTACGACGAAGCCGAACAATGCCACGATTTAGAAAGCCAACTTTCATAAAAATTATACTAGATGAAGATGAATGGGATGAAGATCCATCTATGGAGGCAGAATATATTTGATATACAGAAAACTCTACGATAGGAAAAGGTGTTGGAACTAGAACGAGAGTCTAAGGAACAAGAACAGGAATACTAAGGTGTTCCAAGTAGAAATAACCGCATTGCATTACTGTTTTGAATCAATGGGCGAAGCGAAACGAGTCGCACAGTGACGCAATACTAAAGACATAGATAGATTGCGAGTCCATCTTGAAGAGCTCAGTAGTTGCAAAAAAAATTGACAACATTCTGAGCCGCAAGGCACCAAGACATGTAAAAAACCGACGAACTCCCAATCAATTGATGACTTTTATAGGACAAAAGCCTTCCTGCAAAAAAGAGTATCAAAGAAGTTATAGAAAAGTGGGCTGGCAATGAATCTCAAGACTATTGAAAAAAATCTGGACTACCCTACTTCTACCGTGAAACGTGACTTTTGGCTCTTCTTTTGTTTCATCTCAAACTTCTCTGTTGCCTTTTAGATACTGGATTAATTCAATAATAATTTAATTTCTTTGCAGAAAATGTATTAATTCTACTGTAAAAGAATTTTTGGAATCCATTTCGAAAAACGATTGACTGACATCTACCGTCAATGGAAAATTCTTCACGAAGGACCTTCTTTTATTCTTCTTTCTGCAAAACTTTTTCAAGTTTCTTATTTTAAGTCGTTTTCTACATCCCCACCCACATTATCGTTTCCTGGACCGACTACATTTTGTACCTGCTCTGGTTTTACTTCGAATACTATTTTTGAATGTCAGATGTCGTTCATACTGATAGGTATTCGAGCGATCTGAAAAATTATTTGCTTTCAAATTCATTTTATTGACTACATTTATTACACCTTCAGATTTATTTTAATAAAATATATTTTGTACGTTTTACTTGCTTTGTTCTCATTTACCAATTCATACTTTGAGGGAAGAAAGGTTCTTTTGAATGAGTCTGTTATACATTTCATTACTACAATAATAAGCAGAAATCTCTCGTATCTTTATTATGGCTTTTTCAGTATAAAACGAAAGAGTTTATGTTTTCTCCGCATTGTAATTTAGGGTAACATTTCGCTTACGAAAGCAAACGAAGCGTACTTAGTTATATAACAGTAAATTTTACCGTTGTTTTGCGTGTTGTCTGATTATAAAAGTATCTTTGCAAACATATTCCATTCGGGCAGTGTCCGATCTTAATAAAGACTATAATTTACATTACAAGTACAACCAAAGTAAGTAATATTTATGGATAATTTACTATTGCTATTATTTACTTCATTATCTAGTTTAGTATTTGTATGATATAGTTTAAGATGCATTTAAGGTACTTCATAAAAATAAACGTCAGACTAAATTACGTTCATTTTTCAGATTAATGGATATTCTACACAATTGTTATTAAAAAGTTGTGATAGTTAACATAAGGATTACGAATATTCTAAACTAGTTTCAACATTTTTAAACAAGAAAACAAATATGTAGATGTGTTTTAACACGTTTACGTATCCATTAGAGCAACCGTCTTGGGAGATTATAAAAACGCTCTTCAACACGTTCCTCTGTTAGCATTAATAACTTTGCTTCTGTCATTAGTAATGGAAATTTGCAATCTTGAGTGTCATCCAAAATGGAAATACATCACGATATGTTACAGATAGAGGTTTCGTAGATCATAAATCCATTGGAACGTGGTAGAACACAATAAAGTGTTGGTGAAGTGATCAGAATGAACCAAAGCGGAATTTTAAGTCTTTGGAATCGCTTTTTGGTAATTGGCGTTTGATAAAGATATGAGTGAGATCGATCAACATGGACAATGCCAATGGAAGCCTACTATGAAGGCAAACAATAAGAAATCTTCTGCATGTCTTTGACTTATATGCCTGACGACTGTTAATTTGCGTTCCTCTTATTGGACAGCACAAAAAAGCCCTTAGGATTAGTGGTCAGCAGTAAATACTGGTACTGGTGATGATGTATGCAGTGCACGTGAAATCTACACTTAACTGGTAATGAGACGTGGTGTTTTCAATATGATCCAGAGACCAAGCATGAAAGCTCTGAATGGAAGCATCCAAGCGAAGGAAGACCAAAAAAAGCCGTTTAGAGAAGTCAAAAGTGAAGATAATGTTGATTTGTTTTTATGATTCGAAAGCCATAGTGCACAACAAGTTTGTACCAAACTAGCCAAACAGTCAATGCTGTATATTATCTTGGTGTTATGATGCGTCTTTTGGCGCGTATTCGTCGTGTGCGTCCTCAATATCGTGAAAATGGTAGCTGGCGTTTGTTACATGATAATGCACCATTTCATCTCTCGACGCTTATCACTGATTTTCTAACTATAAATGGCATTTGAACCATCAATCATTTACCGGATTTGGCAACTGCGATTTCTATCTATTCTTCAAACTACATTTTCCGATGAAAGGACAGCGTTATGCCGACGTCGAAGCCATTAAAAAGGCGTCGAGAATGTCCTTGAAGGACATCTCTAAATATGAACTTAAAACTTCATTCGACATGTTAGTTGACCGTGCGAAACGTTGTATTGAAGCCGAAGGCGACTACTTTGAATAAAATAAATGAATTTTACCAAAAGAGTAGGCTTTTGTTTTTATTTTTAAAAAGTTTTGTTTTCTCTGAGACTGACTATGTATAACAATAATACTAAGTAAAAATAGTATAAAATATTGAAATGTAAAAACAAAGGAACATTTCTTGGGCAGCCCAAAAGTAAATACCATCCTTTCATTTCTTTGCATGGTAAACTTTAAAGCAGTCTTCGAGACAAAAACCGGCCTTGTTGGGGCATTTATCGCAGTGATATATTGCGTTTCTTCTTACCTCTTTTGTAAACATGTTCGCGAAACTTATTGTCTTTGGGTTAGGAAATCGGTGATGCTGCGCATCTAAAATTTTGTGAAGTAGTTTAAAATACTATAAATTTCAACTTAGATACCATTTTTGTATAAATTCGGTGAACAGAAATCATTTTAAACACACACTTACCACTGATATGATAATCCTCAACACAATTCTTGATTATTTTGGTTGCCATTATGTTTGGATTAAAAAGAAACAGATACTATACATACGAAGCAACAGGCAATACAAAACCAAAATAAAAGACAAGTAATCAAAAATTGAAAAGAGGGAAACTGACAAAAAATAAATCAAATATGTAAATTCACAGATTACGCTACAGAACTATAACAATGACTTAGTAGGTAAGAAAAATAACTGGTTTCCAAAACACACATCGCGTGGTGCCATCTATTGATGGGAACGAAGGCTCTAAATAAAGTTACGGGGCTTTTTATTTAAGAGTAGTGGGCGTAGTTCACAGTAAAGTTATACCTTGTCTCAGAATAAGGAGTGATTTAAATATTGCGCCAAAATAGTAGATATTTTTATGGGATTTCATTGCTTCTTGAACAGGCAAGTTTAATATGGTTAAATGAATGCTGGATATCCGCCATTTTTCATAACCTGTAAACTTTTATTTAAATTTTTGCATTGTATTTTAATAATATTTAATCTTAATTTTGGATAGGTCGTACATATTAATCCAAAAAGTAACGTTTGTACAATCATACTTCCATTAAAATGAATTTTTTTTCATTTATTTTTATATAAAGGAGAAACAGATTAATATTGTTGACAAACTACTACATTCACAACTATTTATGTTTCATTATTATGATAAGTTACATTTTTAAGCTATGTGTTCCGCGTTTTAGCGGGATATTTGAATCACCCCTTATTCTGAGACAGGGTTTAGGAACGCCATATTGCACATGATACAGATTCGAATTTCGCGCACATTGCAACGCATGCGCGTCTCCCGGATCCGAATCATGAGCAGTGAAGACTTATGGTACCCAGCTCTGGAGCTGTACCAGCCAAAGTAGTCGAAACATTATACAGAGATTTCATAATATGGTACTGCGAGGCATTGTTAATGCTCCGTGGTATATTCGCAATGACAACTTGCATAAGGACTTGGAGGTGGAAACTGTCAATGATGTTATCAAAAAGTACGCCCAAAGACTTGAACAACGGCTTCATCAGCACATCAATATCGAGGCTCTCCGGCTCCTGGATAGTGATGGCTTAGTCAGAAGATTAAAAAGAGTGAAACCATTTGACCTAGTGCAGTGAAAATATTAATAAAAAACCCAGTGCACACTAAAATCAGTGCTAAATGTAAATGTCAGAACCAAAGTGACTATCATAGGATAAGTGCTTTGTAATTTTAAAACTATAGCAAATTAGGTTAAAAACAAATAGCACATTAGTCTTAATTTACTAGATTGCTATACAATAAATTCACCCAAAGGGGGTGTCTTTATTTAAAAAAAAAAAAATTAACAGAAATATTTCTTCATTATTCTGCTTCAAAAAGATAAATGAGTTTCTGTTATAGCTTCAATTATTTAAAATATTAATTATATTCATTTATTTTTGGAATAAATGAATAACAGCATATATAGTAATAAACTTTTGTTTCTATAAATCATGCTCCTATAGGTACAAATACGATATTTTATAATATAATGGGGTGATTCATTTGAAGGTACTCTTTGCAAAAGTAAAAAAATACAAACTTCAATTTTGTGAGGTATTTTTATTATCATACAAAAGAATCATTCTCGATATTTATTTTTTAAAAATTATTTCCTCCAAATGTTGGCTGTAACTACGCCTAACATGATCCATACTGAAGCTACAATTTTCGATGACGCATTCGAGCATTTCAACTAGTATTTGGCGAATAACGCGAGTACTGTTGGCGTCCAGTTGCTCAATCGTAGTTTATCCATGTAGACTTTGGACTTTACGTAACCCCAAAAGAAAAAGTCTAAATGTGTGATATCACATGATCTAGACGACCATTGCACAGGCCCATTACGTGCTGACCAAATTGTTCTCGCAATAACGCCATGCTTTCACGGGTTGTGTAGCAAATAGTCTTGTTCGAACCAAATGTTGTCGAGATCATAGGCTTCAATTTCAGGCAGCAAATAGTCATGGCGCGATAACGGGCGCCACTCACAGTTACATTGCGACCGTCTTCATTTTTGAGATATATGAATCGATGATTTCACTTGCCCGTAAAACAAACCAAACCATGGTTTTATCTGGATGTAATGACAGTTCTTGAACTTCTTTGAGTTGCTCTTCACTTCGAATGCGACAAGTGTGCTTATCGACGTAACCATTAAGCCAGAAATGGGCCTCATCGTTGAACAAAATTTTGGTCGGAAGCAGTAGATCTCCTTCAAACTTTTCAGCAACCCAAAGGTTGGAACAGTGACCACTCGAAAGGTGGCCCGGTTTTAATTCTTGAACGATTTGAATTTTGTATACTTTCAAACCAAGACCCTTACGTAAAATAGCTCAAGTTGGGGTATACTACAATCCAAGCTGTTGAGATCTACGTCGAATCGATTCTTCACTGTAATCGCGTACACTCTCAACTACCATTGCTATATTTTCTTCGCTAGGTACTGGACGTGGTCTATTTGGTCGACTATTATCCAATAACGAAAACTGCGTTTCAAACTTTTCGATGGCAAAGCGAACTGTGCGTTCGGTGGGCCGATTACGTAGACCATAAGCTGCTCGAAGCGCACGAAACATATTTCTCGTGGAATGATTTTCGTACTACAATTGAACTAGTTTGTAGACGCTGTGCCGGGTGTCTTTCTATAATAAAATGTCACATAATATTTACTTAAAATAGCGTGAAAGTTTGACACAATTCACGCTTTATCTGTCGAAAAATCGCTATTAAAAAAAGTACATCACAATGAGTCACCCATTACAATCTTGCTCTTATTTACGTGCCACAACATAATGAAACTTTTTATAAAGTTAATATACACGTCTATTGTTTTAAGTTCCTTTCTTATTTAAGCAAAATAACGAATTACAAATGCATCCTAGGTAAAAGCTTTCCTACAACGGAAAAGTAAAGTTACGGTTTCAACCTAAACAATTTAAAGAAATAAAGTGGTTGCATTCTCTTAGCAACGAGCCGTCGAGTAATACAAGATGGAACGGGAAAGTTAACAAACTCATTCCATCAGTTGAGGTCTTACAATTTTTCCCAGCAGCAAAATAAGACCTCGTTCATTATCTCACTTACATTGTTTACTCTTTCACAGATGATTAAACTGTTTCATACCTATTAGAATGTAAAAATTATTTTGCCTCGAGATGTTATTTCATTTTCTTTTAAATAGAATCAATGTCTACTTCTCGGTTTGGTTTAATTGTAAAGTATACGAATTCGAGATTCTTATTTGATTTTTTTTAGCAAGAAATATGGAACGGGGATCTTTTCTGTAGTAAATAATACATTATGGCAACATTAGAAGCTGTATAAATTAAATCAGGGCGGAAATAAAATGAATAGTGTCTCGACGACGCTTGGGTACCTTGATTTGCTTTTTTTGATCGTGATTTGAGGCAATTTTCCATTCTCTATTTCTAGTTTTACCTTAATATTTGCATAGGATCACTATTTCTATGTTTCATTATTTGTTTTACATAACTCAAGAGTGATCACCATTTTTTGCTTCTATTTTTCCTTCAATAATTCTTAGAAAACCTTATGTCAATGTACCCCATCTCTTCTCTTTTTTCCAATTTCCGTTTTACATTGGATAAGAATATTTAAATTGCCAGAGATTCTATTCCATCACGACTTATCCATTTTGATTCTCAACTCTCATCAGAGAGTACATTCGCTAGCTTCATTCCATTAATAGACATAGCAGCCGCCTTTTCTGCATAGAATTACTCTCTAGGCTATTCATCTCTTATTTGTAGAGTGCTAAGTTTATTTCTTCTACTTCTATACGAGGTATGGCAATTAAATAACGACGCTGCACTCCCTCTATCGCTTAGTCCAGGGGTTCCCAAAGTATGCGCCGCAGAGAGTCTCCAGGGGCGCCGCGGCAGCCTCGCCAAAACGAGAAAAAATTGAAAAATATAATTTCAAAAATAAGCAGGTTCATCCCTCTTATTAGGACAGAAAATATTTTTGAAAGTCTTATTACTTGTACCCAATTACGTTTAAAATGATTCTCTGTTTTGTTCTCGTATTAAGTAGTTACTATTTCTGTTTTCAAAATAACACTTCATAAAAATAAACTTCAAACTAAATTACGTTCTATCTGCTTCTGGGCTTCCGGGCTGGAACCGCGTCACTTATATATCTGCCGACGTTTCGTACCCATTTGTATGGGACATCCTCAGGGCTCAATTACTGCACTGAAACTGTCTACGTACCAGATTAAATTACGTTCATTTTTTATTAACGGATATTCTACACAATTGATATTAAAAAGTTGTGATAGTTCACATAGTGTCTACGAATATTCTGAACTAGTTTCAACATTTTTAAACAAGAAAACAAATATGTAGATGTGTTTTAACACGTTTACGTATCCATTAGAGCAACCGTCTTGGGAGATTATAAAAACGCTCTTCAACACGTTCCTCTGTTAGCATTAATAACTTTTCTTCTGTCATTAGTAATGGAGATTTGCAATCTTGAGTGTCATCCAAAATGGAAATACATCACGATATGTTACAGATAGGGGTTTTGTAGATCATAAATCTATTGGAACGTGGCAGAACATAATAAATGGTTGGTGAAGTGATCAGAATGAACCAAAGCGGAATTTCAACTCTTTGGAATCGCTTTTTGGTAATTGGCGTTTGATAAAGATATGAGTGAGATCGATCAACATGGACAATGCCAATGAAAGTCTACTATGAAGGCAAACAATAAGAAATCTTCTGCATGTGTTTGACTTATATGCTTGACGACCGTTAATTTGCGTTCCTCTTATTGCACAGCACAAAAAAGCCCTTAGAATTCAACAGTAAATACTAGTACTACTGGCGATGTATGCAGTGCACGTGAAATCTACATTTAACTGGCGATGAGATGTGGTGTTGTCAATATGATCCAGAGACCAAGCGTGAAAGCTCTGAATGGAAGCATCCAAGCAAAAGAAGATCGATAATGTCTTTTCTGCATAGAATTCCTCTACATGCTATTTTTCTCTTATTTGTAGACTGCCAAGTTTATTTCTTCTACGTCTATATGAGGTATGGCAATTAAATAAGGACGCTGCACTCCTTCTATTGCTTAGTTCATGGTTTCCCAAAGTATGCGCCGCAAAGAATCTCCAGGGGTGCCGCTAGAGCCTCACCAAAAGCAAAAAAAATTGAAAAATGTAATTTCAAAAATAAACAAGTCCATCCCTCTTATTAGGACAGAAAATATTTTTGAAACTCTTATTACTTGTACTCAATTACGTTTAAAATGATTCTCTCTTTTGTATTAAATAGTTACTATTTCTGTACTCAAAATAAACGTGATTTTCTTTATTTTTCGATTTATTTACGTTTTCCTTCTCCTCCTTATTACAATTACTAATAACTAACTGATGTTTTAAAAGATTTATTTTAAATTGTTAGTTTAGTTATCGTTTAATATAAATTTAAGTTAATTCATTGTTTATTTTTCCCTTTTTACATTTTTAGTTCAATATTAATCTGTAACTAACATTATATTTTCCTAATTACTAAATGTATCAAGTATATCCCTGTTGTTCTATGTTGGCTAAAACTGCCATTAAACCTACGTAGAAGCAAGAATACCAAGGGAACCTGTTCTTCGTTTTGTGTGTTTTTTTCAATATAATTTCGTTCGTAAACCTGATCTTCGAAGAAGTCCTGAAAGAGTTTAATTAATTAATATCTAATAGGAACGCGGAATAGATTGAAATTATTGTAGGATAGATCAGATTTAATTTTTTTTTATGAACCGAATTCTAAAATATATTTTAAATTATGAGAAACGACCTACAATGTGTGTTTGGCTTTTGACGGTGAATGACGGCAATTTTATGGCGGATCCAGGTGCGATTCTGTGATTAATCATTTGCTGATGATCACAACTTAATTATCGAAAAGCGTATAAAGAATACGAAAATTATTGTGGAAAGCCCTTTTCGATTAGTTTTCTGAAGAAGAACACTAGTCGACTGGACCCTATAATTAAAACGATATCAAATATAAAAGCTTCCGCAAGCCAGTATACATATGTGTAGCTGAAAACTTGAGTCAGATTGTCTCGTAATAAAGTGTTGATTGTGAAATTGACAACTGAAAGTTATTAACTTCATTACATGCAACTGAAGAACATATTCAACTGTCAATTGCTTTCTCAACTATTTCATTTATTTAAATTTACTTATTCAAGATTGAATCCATTTTATTTCGCAAGAGTTAAAGGAATTCTTAGAAACAATATTTCCGGTAACTAACTCGTGTTAATCAAGCACGCTCATTGGCAGTGGATATTTAAAATGAACAAGCTATCAACAGATCAATTTAGGACCTAACCAGATTAACGCCATCTAGTCCCCCGTTGAATAATTACGACAAATTGCCTACATTATTTAACGCCATATTGCTTTGATCACCGTCCACTAAATTACATGATTTTCTATAGAAAATGAACCGCCGTCAATGCCGGGATAGACTGTTTTGTAACACCGTTTCAACGTTTCTTGTTATTGGCAACAATTAGCAGCGCTACACTCCATTTATTTAGAATAAATTTGCATTGTCAGTAAAATATGCAAGTCAGTTTCATAGGTGACAAAGATCGTTAATTATATAGTAACGGACTTCTCACATACCACTCTTTAGAATTAATCTTTAATCGTTATTCGGCCAATGTCATGAATAGTATTACGAGAATGGCTAATCCAGCCAATTATTTACATGGCAAAGTTCTCTATGAGAAGTACTGTGTTGCCATTTAAGATTTTTTCAATTTACGAGGGAGCGTTTTTATATTCGCGGAATGGGGGACAAGGGGTGGAAATAAAAAAACCAAATTATTTTTCTTTTTCAATATATTCACCTGCAAGACGGATACATTTTTCACATCTTTCAATTAATTTATTTATACCCTCATAAAAAAATTATTTCTCTTTATCTGCAAAATACGCCGAAACTACCTCCTTGACTTCATCATCGGCAGTAAATTTTTTACCCCGCAGCTCTTTTTTCATTTTCGGAAACAGGTAATAATCACTCGGGGCCAGGTCTGGGCTGTAGTGTGGGTGATTCACAATTTCGAAGCCCACCTTATGCAGGGCAGCTAACGCAACGCGGCTCTTGTGGACGGGCGCGTTGTCGTGCAAAAGCAGAACACCTTTTGTCAATTTTCCCCGTCTTTTCTCTTTAATGGCTTCTTTTAGTCGCTCTAATATTGAAGCGTAATATTCTCCGGTTATAGAAACACCTTTATCTTTATAATGTATCAACAATATTCCTTCCGAGTCGCAAAATACCGTTGCCATGAGTTTCCCAGCTGATTGTGACACTTTAAATTTCTTGGGAGGTGCTGTGCCCTTTTTATGCCACTGCATGGAGTCTTGTTTGGACTCAGGTTCATAATGATGAACCCAAGTTTCGTCTCCAGTAACAATTCCACTGAATACATCATCCTTGTCTTCATTACAGAGGTCCAAAAAGCACGCGAACACTCTACGCGCTGTTGTTTTTGCGGCGGCGTGAGCATTCTCGGCACCCATCTTGCGCTGACCTTAGACATGCCGAGATGATCGTGTAGGATTTTAAAAATTGTTGTATCGGATACTCCAACCATTTCTGCGAGTTGTTTCTTCTTTAGTCGAGCATCTTCGAGTACAATTTGTTCAACTTTTTGAATAAGTGCTGGCGTGGTCACCTCAATGCTCCTGCCCGGCCTCGGGTCGTCTTCAAGGGATTCCCTTCCTTGTTTAAATAAACTATGCCACTTGTACACCATGGTTTTTCCTGGACAAGAGTCGCCGTAAACTAATGACATCTCATTCATTATGGTCGCGACTGATTTTCCTTGCCTGGTAAGGAACTTTATAACGGCACGATATTCGATTTTTTCCATATTTCACTTTTCACTCCTGATTATGTTACTTGGTTGACGATAGCTCAAAGACTAACTGTCTAATAACAATGAAACTTCGTATTTATACTAATCATGAGTCGCTGCACAGGCCACGCCCCCAATGTGCCTACTCACTACTACAACCCGCTCATTCCGCGAATATAAAAACGCTCCCTCGTATATGTAATCGTACAATACACAGTGTTGTATCGTCACCAATTAAGCCATACGAATTGCTTAAACGAAGTGTAGATTTGGCAACATGGTATAAAAACATCAATAAATCAGTGAGAATAATATGACAAATAGGAGTTTTATATGAATAACAATAACAACTAATGTAAATGTTGAAACTGGTAGTCATTAGATGGAAGACAAAACTGTAGCGTTTGTGAAATTGAATTTAGGACGCGTTGCAACATATACGAGGCAATTAATTGTATTTTGTGTATTCCGTTTGTGTTACATTTATCTTTCAGTCTAAAAAAGCCACAGTGTCGGCGAAGCAATTGTTACTATTTTTTAATAAATATATTTTGAATGTAATTTTAATGAAGCCTGTGGTTGATTAACTAGATAACTGAAGGTCGATATATAACCCCTTGCCACAATTTTCGTTTTCTGTATACGTATTTCGACAACTAAGGTGTCATCATCAGCAGATAATTAAACAGTGTTGCACCTGGACAACTACGGTAAAAATACCCGTACGAAAAACAACTTCCGCACGCGATCCGTACTGCTGAAATCCAAAACGTACACAGCGGTACGGATCGCGTGCGGAAGTTGTTTTTCGTACGGGTACTTTTACCGTAGTTGTCCAGGTGCGACACTGTTTAATTATTTGCTGATGATGACAATTTAGTTGTCGAAATACGTATACAGAAAATGAGAATTATTGTGGCAAGGGGTTATATATCAACCTTCAGTTATTTAAACATATTTTGTGCAAATCACAACTGAGTTTTGTTCTTAATTTTGTATTCATTGATTATGTCAGGTGTACTTGAAAGTTATTACGGATTTTTTCGTAAAAAGACTGCATAATAACTACACAAAGAAACAATTGAGTGATGCTGTAAAATGAATATAGCTACAACGCCAGTGGGGCAGTCATTTAAAACCTAGGAACCGTGTTTGTCACATTATCAATTACGTCAATACTCGAAAACCCAAAAATTGCGTGTCATAGATTTGATTCATTCTTTTTGAATAAGCCTGTACATGACAAATATTTAAGTCATGTCATTATCGGCAAAAGTAACACTGTGAATGAAGAATCTATTAGACTCTCTTTAAATACGTAGACCGATATGTACCAGGTGTACCAGAAAGTCATTGCCGACTTTTTTTTTTAAAAAAACTACTTTATTTTCAAGACAATGGAAAAATTTATTTGTTCCAAGTATTGGTCATTTGGATCTAGATATCTTTCCCATCTTTCAGGCAATTCATGGATGTCACCCCCAGAAACTGTTTGTCCTTTGTGCAAAACCATTCATCGAGCCATTTTCTAATTTCTGTTTCAGCAGGTTTCAACAGTTCGTAATACACCACGCCATTCTGATCCCACCCAACACAGAGCATTGTGTTGGGATCAAAACGATTTGACTTTGGAGTCGATGGGCCAGCTTCGTCAGGTGATAATCATGACTTTTTGTGTTTAGGATTTTCAAAAAAAAATACATTTTCTATCATTCGTCACTTTGAAGCAATATTCCATAGACGATTTTTGGATTTTCCATTTGCTTATCATGCAATTGATGTGTCACCCATTTTCCCATGTTTTGGATTTTTTCTATTGCTCGTAATCGATCTCTAATCGTTTCTTGGGCCACATTTAACGCTTCTAGCAATTGCTTTTAAGTTTGGGTTGGGTCTTTATCCAATATTTCATCAATTTCGTATAACTTTTTCGGCGTGCCAAAACTTTCTTTGTCTTTCACATCGAAATCACCACTTTTGAATTGTCGGAACTGGGCCTCACATGTTTTTATGGTTGGAGCATGCTCTTCGTAGGTTTCTACCAGCAAACAATAACTTGCAACGGCTGTTTTCTTTTGATTAAATAAGAAAAGAAATGCGTACAGCAAATGCACTTTTCTAGGCACGAAACTCGACATTTTCAAAGAGGTATAAATCTATGACTGTGTTATTTTCGCAAAATGTAACATGTACGGCTTTGAATCTTGATGTCAGTGGAGTAAAACGACATACGTGTATGTGTCAAATCATAACATTGCATAATTAATATTAGAAAAATGGGTAATGACTTTCTGGTACACCTGGTACAATGTATTTAGTGTACAACCGTAAACTGAACAATTTACAGCCTTTAATGTTTATAATATTTCTGAAACAAAACAGCAAAACATTTATAGACAACAAACCACTAACCATACACAAATAGTGGTAAAAATAACGTTGAAATCTAAATGAAATCCGCGAGCATAAAACAAGTTACATAACACAATTGATTAAGTTTTCCGAGTTGTCAAATTCCCTTACATAATTAACAGTTTAAACAAAAGGGAAATCTATGATTAAATTAATTATTTATTCAACTTTATGCGCCACATTAATATTTTCCTTTCAACAATTGCGTTCGAGAGTTGGATGGCCTGAATGAAGTATATTTGAATAATGTATATAAATGAATGTACACATAGGAGCCTTCTGGAACGATTTTAATTACGCAAACGTAATTCTTGCAGAATCCGCTAGGATTTCCTAAGACAGTTTCCATTTAAGTTCTGGCTCTTCTCTCAGCGCTGGGCTCACGTATTCGGTTCGCAGTTCATATAATTTCACGTGGAGTGTCGCAGAACATAACCGTTGAAATGATGTCTTTTCAAGTAGAATCTACAACTCGAATTGGTACCTGATGTGAATCCGGTTAATTCTTTTAATGATCTCATTTTTAATAAGAGATGAAAGAATCAAATATTTTTATTGCAGACAATCTGAATCTTTTTCCTTTTTCCTTTTGGGAAATATTGGTCGATCCATTTAATTAATGAACCAACCTTATTGGAGGAGTCATTTAATAATGCATTTCATGGATTATTATTGTCATTACTATACATTTGTCAACCATAAACGACGCATTTTAGAATTATTAACAACATAACAATCCTATTATAAAGGGTGTATCAAATTTCGTGGTTTTTTAAACAATAAATAAGACACATAATTTGCATTCAGTTTCAAAAACGTACTCGACGTTTTTCTCTGCAAAATAATTGTTCACGAAGGTGATTGCCTCCCCATTCGACGAAAATCTCTGTCGTCCGAGCGCAATTTTTAGATGAGGAAACAAAAAGAAGTCGTCTGGAGCTAGATCTGGTGAGCAAGGCGGGTGGTCAAGCAGTTCAAACCGTAATTCGTGGATTTTCGCCATGGTGTGAGACGGCGCGTTGTCTACGTGGAACAGGATTTACTTTTTCTGCAAACGTGTCCGTTCTTTCATATTTTCGGCCTTCAGCTTGTCAAGTAATGATGCGTAGTTTGCTCCTGTAATAGTTTGCCTTTTTGAAGATAATCGATTAAGATAATTCCATGACTATCATAAAAAACAGTCCCCATCACTTTTCCAGCCGAAAAAACAGTTTTTGCTATTTTGTAGCCGGTTCCCCCTTTGCAGTCCACTGTTTTGAGTGTATTTTTGTTTCGAGCGTATAATGGTGTATCCAAGTTTCATCTATAGTAATTAATCGGCGCCAAAACTCGGATTTTTTGCGCTTAAACTACGTTGGAAATGTTTATTCGAACAGGTTTTTCGTCTAACGTTAGCAAATGCGGCACCCAACCCACGGACAGCTTTCTCATGCCTAAATCTTGATTTAACATGTGACAAACACGTTCTTTGGACATATTCATAGCTGCTGCTAGCTCTCCCACTTTAATTCGACAGTCATCTAGCACCAATTGGTGAACTTTAGCGATGTTATCGTCAGTAGTTGCAGTTTTTGGACGTCCCTCAGGTTCGTCGTCTCCAAAGCTCTTACGGACACGTTTACATTCTGCTGCCCAAAATTTCACTGTAGTAAATGATAGTACAGAGTCCTCATACACAGGGTCTAACTCATCTTTGATTTGCATAGGCGTATTGCCCAAAAACAAACATTTAATGACAGCTCGATACTCGACACTCACATCGACTCACTCAAACGACTGTCAAATAACAATTGCGCGTCCAAAATGGCTGAAACTTTGGTGAGTACCTGACAATAGATACACAACTACATTCCCTAGCTTTTATTGATGAATGCTGGTACCTTTACGTTGAAGTCGAAAAGTTTTCAGATCACCCTCGTATAGGTTTCGCCAAAAGCAAATGATTTTTCAACAAATCTCCAAAATACAAATAAATGAAATATAAATATCGTTTTATAATACAGATTTTATTATAATTGACTTTCATTCTTTTTTGAACAAGTATCTGGATATAATATTCAGATTCTCCGAAATTTATTTAATAAGATACCCAGATGTTATCTTCGAAAAATTCTCTAAAGTAGATATATTAGATGTAACTGATATTTTATTTGATTGATTTGAATTATGCCTTTTATTAATTTGATTTATCTCTTCAAAATCGATTCATTTCAGTAATAGTACACTTTGATTTTAAACTAACATTTGAATTTTTGTAGAGAAATATTCTGCTTTTTTCAAACTGGTCGATAAATTTTACGATAACCATCTATTTTTTGCCACTAACATATTAGGTGCGCAACTAAGTTCTCGCTGTTTTTCAAGGGATGGCTCCAGTAGTACGTGCTGGTCGATTGTGACATAACCAAAACGTCATGAACCAAGCTTAGACATATGGTAAACAAACCGCTTTGACACATTAGTGATTTTGTTTTTGCGTCATATACTTTTGGTTGTGTGAAAATGTCTGATTTTGTCCCAAATAATCGTCATTTGCCGGAAATGTTGCTTTTCTTCTTTCATTCGAAGATAACGGCGGCTGAAGCGCATCCAGAACTCCAAAAAGTTTACGGAGACGCTGCTCTAAGTGAAACAACGTGCCGTGATTGGTTCCGTCGCTTCAAAGACGGTGATTTCGATGTTGACGACCGTTCACGTGAAGGAAGACCAAAAACCTTCGAAGACGCTGAATTGGAGACATTGCTCGATGAAGATCCGTGCCAAACGCACAAAGAGCTTGCTTCATCATTAGGAGTTACCCGCCAAGCCATTTCCCAGCGATTGCATGTGTTGGGAATGATTCAAAAATAAGGAACTTGGGTTCCTTATGATTTGAAGGCAAGAGACGTTTAGCATCGTTTTTTCGCCTGTGAACAACTGCTCCAGCGGCAAAAAAGGAAGGGTTTTCTTCATCGCATCGTTATGGGTGATGAAAAATGGATTCATTACAGCAACCCAAAGAGAACAAAATCATGATGACTGCCCGGTCATGCTTCTACGTCGTCGGTTCGGCCGAATATTGACGCTGCGAAGGTTTTGCTGTGTATTTGGTGGGACCAGGGCGGTATTATTTATTATGAGCTGTTGAAACCGAACGAAACCATCACTGGGGAACGGTATCGAACGCAATTGATGCGATTGAACCGAGCACTGCGCTAAACGCGGCCATAACACCAGCAGAGGCACGAAAAAGTGATTCTACAGCATGTCCTACCCCACCCGCCATATTCCCCAGATATTGCGCCGTCCAATTATTACTTTCGATGGCACATGGTCCGGCTAATCAGCAGTTCCGCTCATATGAAGACAGCTCAAAATGGCTTGATTCGTGGATAGCCTCAAAAGACGAACACTTCTACCGTGACGGTATTCGAGCTCTGCCAGAAAGATGGGAAAAAGTTGTCGCTAGTGATAGGCAATATTTTGAATGATTCATTTGTAAACATTTTTTCACAATAAAGTTGCATTTTCATCAAAAAAACATCGAGAACTTAGTTGCGCACCTAATACAATTCATGTACATATGAATTTATTCTAAATATGTGTTTTCTTAGTCTCATGGGTTCTATGTCTATCCATACATAAGGATACAATAGAATACTTCGACAATTATACATTATTTACAAAATATACAGAAACAATATATGGTTCGTGTTTCGAATTTAAGAAAATTTAAATATATTTCTATGAATATGTTATTAAATAAGATTATTTATGTGACTAACAGTAAGAGTAATATTAAATGCACGTATTTATTGAATGAAACAGTTATTTATAAAAGATAAATCATGGTTCTAATAAATAAGCGGGTTTCTAAACAATTTCTGGAGCCATTTAAGAGGGTGCTATTTGGCGGGTTCACTTCGGTTTTGTGGCGGCTAATTGTATTATTCCATTGTTATATAACTCATTCCAACCCGAGTTGATACTTGCTTTTGCTGTGACATAACCTAATTATGTTGGATACGAGATCCGTGTAATTTTTGAATTTGTGTCGTTACATATATGGTATATAGCAAGCAGGACATAAATTAGTATGCCAGAAAGATACGTGTTTCACAGATTGTAACTCGTTCGGCTCTGTACTCCTGTTATTGCTGTAATGGTGTGGCTTTGTGTTGAAAAAAGATGTCGTATATCGTCTTGATATGAAAACTTGCGACGTGAGTTGTTCTTGCAGGTTAATGGTCTGCAACCTATTTTAGTGCATATGTGATATACCAAATTACTTCGAGATATTATTGTTTATTTTTTTTAGATCATTCTATAGCTTTTAAGCTACCCCAAGAAGCTTTCAAATTTTAAATTCGGCGCCAGTTAGAACGAAACATTAATTTTATCTCACTTCATTAGATAGATTCCTTTATAGCCATTTGAGTTTTAATATGTTTGGAAAAATGACATCCTACATCAATAAAAAAGTATATATTGGATATTAATCTAAACATAAACATTTCTAACTTATAACGGGTGTTTTTTTAAGAGCTCGAGAACTTTAAATGATAATACAAGACAGAAATATTGTTGGAATGAAATTTTTTTTATTATAATTTAGTAGATAATTTCATGGCATTTATTTTTTAAATATGATTTCGGGCGCTTCTTGTAAAATTTATGCATATTTAAATATTGCCTTTTTTCTGTACTCAAGCAGGTACAATGGCTAGGAATGAATTAATAAAGGGTGTTTCAAATTTCGCGTTTTTTTTAAAGAATAAGTAAAACACATACTTTGCTCACTTTGCTTCACTCAAAAACTTTCTATTGGTAATTGAAGTATCAGTTATGACATTTATATGCGAAAAATAATATCTGCCAAATGTCATCCTCTTGCAACTACACAGACGTCCACTCTTTTGTTAAAATTTTCAATGACATAATTGAGGCTCTATCGCATCAATGACACGAATAATTTCACCTTTCAAAGTAGGAATTGATTGTGGATTGTTTCTATAAACCTAACTTTTCACATAATCCCAAAGAAAATAGTCTAACGGTGTCAAATCACATGATCTTGGTGACCAATTAACATCACCGTTTCTTGAGATTACACGTCCAGGAAATTTTTCTCAATAAATCAATTGATTCGTGTGCAAAGTGAGGTGTAGCACCATCCTGTTGAAACCACATGTCCTCTAGATCAATATTAATTTACTCAGGCCACAAAAATTCGGTTATCATCCCACGACATCGATCACCATTGACAGTTACAGTTTCACCAGCAGCATTTTCAAAGAAGTTAGGTCCAATTACACCACCCGACTATAATGCACACCAAACAAGATGCATAGGCTTCTCATGAATAATTCGCGGATTATCTTCACCCCAGATACAGCAATTTTATTTATTAACATAGCCACCAAGTTCAAAATGTGCCTCATTGGAAAACATAATTTTTTGAGAAAGATCAGCTGGTTGTTCATTGACAAAATTGACAAATAAACGACGTTTTAAATAATCTAATGGCTTCAGTTCCTGTGTTATTTGAACCTTATATGCTTTCAGAGCGAAAATCCTTGTGTAAAATACGCCATGTTGTTGATCCACTAAATCCAAGTTGTTGTGAACGTCGTCTAATGGACATTTCAGGATCTTCAGCAACACTTTTACGACCTAAACAAATATTTTCTTGTGAACGACCACTACGGCTGTATTTTCACTTTTTTGATCTTCCACGGAACCGGTCTCTTGAAATTTTTTAATAATTCGACCAATAGTACTTTCAGATGGACGATTATGTAAACCATAAAATTCACGTAATTTCTAAAAACTATTTTCACAGATCGCTGATTTTCATAAAATAATTCAACAATTTGAACGCGTTGTTGTACCGTGTACGATGACATTTTTATAAATGTCATACACTTTTTAAATGCCCACATACCCAGACAAATTCAGTGCGCCATCTGTATTTTATTTATTTAAAAAGGACCGCGCAATTTGAAACACCCTTTACAATATATTTAACAGCTTCATACACTTTAAGTCCACTGAACAATATTTTGAATTCGAACGTATTCCCACTCCGCATTATGTAAAACGCAAAACACCAAATTCACGGCTTACTAGATTTATGTACATTTTACGACCATATGAACATAATTTTATATGAACATTTAATTGGTGTTATAATGTTTAATCTATTTAACTAAACCCTCCATTTTACTTAATCAAATATGCCGTCGAAATATTAACTACGCTGTACCAAAATAACAATTTGTTTTGGTTATCTGAAGGCGGTTAAATAAGTTTTGTGTGTGTATGTATACAGTAAAAAGTAATGGAACGTACTGTGATGAGAAAAGGGGGTGTGGGCGACCGTCCCGAATAACGCTGGGAACAGTACGTTCCTATGTAGCATAAGTAGTCAGGTCCTTAGCGCATATTGATGTTGATTAGCGTCAGGGTATCACGGGAGCGCTACAAACAAGCCTTTGTCGCCGGGATTAGAGAGTGTAAAGGAACTTATTGCTTATTCTGGTCGAGCCTTCTTCGGCCCTTAATGAACTAACGCCAGGCAGATGCGTCTTATGTTCACGCCCGTAGGCGGACTAATCTATGCTAATCTAAGCTCGTCCGACCACTACACTTTAATTGCACCTTTTCGGATTTAAATTACATCGCCACTTTTACATTAAAGGGGCACAATTTCGAACTTTCACCTTGTTGCATGTTAAATACTTTGATTTTGTAAAACATTTTCAATTTAAAAACTCGTTAAAAATTCATAGCGCGAGCAATTTTTATTCTTGTAATGCTGCACATGGTGAACTCTTTAGATAAAAGTAAGCGTGTTCTTATTCCATTCAAGTCCTGCGATAGGGTAACAATATGTTCATATTCTTTTTAGGTTGCCTTACATGCAGGGCGTACGTATGAAAGTACGATGAAATGAAAACTAAATTATATATGGTTGTGTTGGTTATACTTTAGTTAATGCAATATGCTGGAATTGCTTCGATAAATATAAAATGAACGCATGACTTGAAAGGACTGAGGAGAAAGAGACAAAATACTAACAAAAAATGTTGAATAAAGTGTTTCTAAACTTACTAAAATTCAATTAAGGGAGTGGTAATTTTAAGCATGATTCCGCAATAAAATACACGTAATAAAATGAATTAAAATTAACAAGATTTGAACATAAATAAAATACAAACAAATATGGTTATACTAGCTTCAAAATAGGTGCAAAAATACTAAAATGAAATTGAACATGTAGAAAATCAACTGCTGATCTTTCAACATACCTTCATTAATTCATCGGTTTTTTAATCATTATAGTAAGATGGAGTAAGTATACCAGGTGTACTGGAAAGTTATTACCGGTTTTTTCATGAAAAAATCTACATAATTTTCAAGAAAATGGAAAAAATTTTTTATTCAAAGTATTGGCCATTTGGTTCTACATATCTTGCCCGTCTTTCAGGCAATTTATGGATGTCATCCCAAAAAAACTGTTTCTACTTTGAGCAAAACTATTTACCAAGCCATTTTCAAACTTCTTTGAAATTGGCGAAGTTCTGCTTTGCAAGTGGGTGTCCCATTAATGCGAAATGGGGATAATCGGACAGGGTAAGATCTCAAGTGTACGGCGGTTACGATATTATGTCCAATTCAAGTGTTTTCAAGGCTTCTTTGACCAGTTTTGCTGTTTGAGAAGGCGCATTATCGTGCTGTAAAATTACTTTTCTGTGTCTTCGGGCCCATTCTGGACGTTTTCCTGCATGGTTCAACTTGATAATTTGTTGTCAATGCGATCAGTATTAACTGCTTCACCAGCTTTCAACTGTTCGTAATACACCACGCCACTCTGGTCCCACCAAACATCGAGCATTATGTTGCAACCAAACCGATTTGGCTTTGGAGTCGATGGGCCAGTTTCGCCAGGTGACATCCATGATCTTTTGAGCTCAGGGTTTTCGAAACAAATCAATTTTTCATCACTCGTCACTATTCGATGCAGAAATGACTTCCGATCATACCTATGAAGCAGCATTTCACAGACAATTTTTTGATTTACCATTCGCTTATCATTCAATTGATGTGGCACCCATTTCCCCATCTTTTGGATTATTCCCATTGCTCGTAATCGATCGCAAAACGTTTCTTGAGCCACATTTAACACTTCTGACAATCGTTTTTGAGTTTGGATTGTGTCTTCATCCAATAACTCCTACAATTTCGCGTCTTCAAACTTTTTCGGTCTACCAGAATGGTCTTTGTCTTGCACATCAAAATCGTCACTTTTGAATTGTCGAAACCACACCTCACATGTTTTTATGGTTGCAGCATTCCCATCGTAAGATTCTGTCAGCAAACGATGACTTTCAGCAGCTTTTTCCTTTTGATTAAATGAGAAAAGTAAATGCACTTTTCAGGCACGAAACTCATTTTCAAAGAAGTATAAGTCTATGACGATGTTACTTTCGCAAAATATAACATGAATGGCTTTGAAGCTTGATGTCAGTAGTATAAAATGGCGTTTGTGTCAAACCATAACATTGCATACTTAAGCTTAGCGGTATCTTTAAAAAAACTGGTAAAGACTTTCCGGTATACCTGGTAAAAATACGTCAACGACAAAATTGAGTGGATACTAGGCGATTTATGAATAAACTCTAAATTTTAATTATATTTGTTTCACAAATTACAAAAGTATGTGTTGTGTTAGTAGAGTAAAACCTTAATTATAAAAATTTCAAAAACCCACTGAACTAGAGAGAAAAAACATGAATAAAAATATATAATAAATTCTAAAAACAAAAGTACAATAAAAAGATAAACAAAAGCAAACTTTGAATGGCCTCCTCTTGTTGCTATTACAGCCTGCAAATGTGGGATGTGTTACATTTCACATATATAATAACTTTTTATCATGTTTTTAAATTATTTATTTTAATTTAAATACAATTCGACAACAATACAATCAAATTATTATTAAGCCATTGTTTGTGCTATATTCAGATGCAAATTATGAATAAATATTTTACAGGCTGTTGTAAACTACTTACTTACTTATTTAATCCTTTAAAGCCTGTAACCCATGTCGGATGTAAGGTGAGGAGGTGACGTTGAGCTGAATTTCTGTTGCCTTTCTTTTCCATACTTTCTCCGCTTATGCCTGTCCTGTCTTCTCACCTCTTTCCAACTTACTACCTTCAGTTGGCCCATAAGCGATTATTATTATGTATTCTTCATCTTCTTTCAGTTCTATGTTTATTTCAAGAAGTCTTTGATTTACATTAAAGCTACCCCTGCTTTGCTCTTCCATTCTTCCTTACCCCTGAGCAGAACCTTATCCAATTCTTGTCGCTTAGTTTTACAGTATCTTACTCTTTCCGGTGATTCTACACAAGATCTAGATTTCTCACCTTTATTTCGCTTTCCTCTTCTTTTACTGTGAGGCTTTTCACATTACATGTTCCGACTTACTAGTTCGTTTTTTCATTACTTTTACGTTTTTCTTCCCATTGTTTGCTATCTCTTTCCCTATTACTACCCCGCCCCTAATTTCGTTTATTGTCCTTCCTTCTTTTGTTCTTATCGATTTTATTTTACTCTTATTCCCTTTCATGGCCGTAGTCGTCACCTTTTTTTCCATCCTTAATTTTACATCTTGTCAGTCTTTTTGATGTCCATGTCTATTTTCTTCGTCTTTCTGTCACACCTAATCAGTTTTTTCCTCCTCTTGGGCCCAGTTCTACCTTTCTTTACATATTTTTAGTTTTATATATCCCATTATTATTCTATTTCATCTTTTCTTCTCTTCTTTAGCTATTATTTGAATTGTCTTCTGCATATCCCTTTGCTTTTTCGTCATGCCAGAGTCCATATAAACTCTGCAATCTTTGAATTCTCTCAATTTAATCTTGTTCTTCATTATATTCAATTTATCTGACATACTTTCTGTTGTTATAATGCACATTCTTGAACCCACTTTCCTTGCTGCAGTTACCTTCACTTGAAGGTCTAAATTTCTGTTTACGAATGTTTCTAATTGTTTCCTCAGCATGCTGTCTTTATATCGTTCTGTACGTAAACCCTCGACTACTATATTTTTCCTTTTATTTTCTCTTTCCATTTGTTCCATTCTTCCGTTCGTGTCGTTCAATTCTTTTTCCAATTTTTCATTTTTATATTTGGATTCTTTAATTTGATTTGTATGCTTGCTCTTTGTTCTTTAAGCATCTTTTATTTCATTGAACAGTTCCTCGTTTCTCGCCAGAAGCTGTCTCATCATTTCTATCATGGATTCTTCCTTTCCTTTCTCGGTCTGAGTTTCATATTTCTTCGCTGTTAATCTTTTGATCATTTTGCTTTTTCCGAATATTCCTTCAGTTTCACCTATTCTTTTTTGTACTATAATAATATTTGAATTATTTCTTTTAGCATTTATCACACATGCGAGATAGACGCGTTCTCGTTTTGTTGTTCAATGCATTCGTGTGCTGTACGATAGACGTAGGAAATGGTTTTTCATTATGTATTGGTTTGGCAATTAAGTACTTTCGGTTTTTACTGATAGAAAGCGTTGCTTTATTTTTTGTATAACTTATGTTAGTGCTGTACTTTACCGTTTGTCGCGTGATACTAGTCACATTGACGTAACTTCAGAAGCAAGTAGTGCTTGATTTTTATTAAAGCTATTAGTTGTGGGTTAATTTTAAATGGAGTGCAGAAACGAACATTTTCGACATATTTTACTATTTTATTTTCGTAAAGGAAAGAAAGCTGCTGCGGCTCACAAAAAGATATGTGAATTTTATGGTGCTAATTGCTTAACAGAGCGCACGTGTCAGAATTGGTATAAAAAATTCGATAAAAAATGCGATATGCACCTGCGTCTAAGGTGCATAGACGAAATGAAACCGACCCTTTCTTAAAAAGAATCATCACTGGTGATGAAAAATGGGTCCTGTGCAGTAACATAGTTCGAAAACGATCATGGAGCAAACACGATAAACCAGCTCAAACCACATCGAAAGCTGAATTGCATCCAAAAAAGATCATGCTGTCAGTTTGGTGGGATTACAAAGGTGTTGTGTTCTTTGAGCTGCTTTCAAGGAACCAAACGATTAATTCTAATGTTTACTGTCAACAATTAATAAAACTGGATGAAGCAATCAAAAAAAACGGCCAGAATTGTCAAATCGGAAAGGTGTAGTTTTCCACCAAGATAATGCAAGGCCTCACACATCTTTGGCAACTCGTGGGAAACTATCGGAGCTTGGCTGGGAAGGGATGCCACATCCCCCATACAGCCGTGATCTAGCACCATCTGATTACCACTTATTTCGAAGTTTGCAGAATTCTTTGAATGGTAAAACTTTCACAAATGACGATGACTTTCACTCGCACCTGGTTCTCTTTGAGGACCAGAAATTTTATGAGCGCGGAATCATGCAGCTGAAAGAAAGATGGCAAAAGGTCATTGAGCAAAATGGAAAATATATAATTGATTAAAAACTATTCTTTCTTTAAAAAAAAGTGTTTTATTTTATACTACAAAACCGAAAGTACTTAGTTGCCAACCCAATAATAACAGTATTGTTATTGTAGCAAAATAGTAATGGAAAACTGAATTTAAAACACTCATTTTTTGGTTCGAATATATACAATTTATTGCAAACAAATGTAAAACAAAGTAATTAAGAAATTATAAGCAGGATTATTTATTTTTTTGCAGCTTCTTTGCAGCTTTTTTTCCAGATAACTGGAACGTCAAAAAGAAAAATTTTAATACTTAAATCTTTTCCGGACGTATTTCATTACTTATAAATATTTTCATCGCCTTAAACTAATAGGATTATAAAATTATTGGGGCTTATATCTAAGAAAATAAATTTTCTCCCTAATTCTCCTCCAAGACGAACTGAATTTACTTTAAATACGAGTGCTTAGGAATTTTGAATAATCTCGTAAAAATTAACACCTACACGACTCTAATTGGAGATGCTCTACACATATGTACGTCTGTTATCGATCGCGACAGTGTAATGGTGAAAGCAACCATAGAGTTCGTATAGAAAATGTTTTATGGTCCTCTTGGATTATAATTAGCGAAATAAATCACTCAGAATAGTTGGAATAATAAATCAATTATTCACGTTTCCCTAAAGAACCTCTTCCTTTGCTTTCTCCGAGTCTAGATAAATTAAATTTTAGAATTAAGTGTTGTAACACTGGCTGAAGTTCGGCTTTTAATTTTAAGAATATACTATGGAATAATGAGTGCTGCATAGTTATGAATTTAATACCTTGTAACTACCGGTGCCTATAGCGGACTTACTCAAGAAAGTACCGTCATAATTATTCAACGTGTCGTGCTGGCTCAGATATTATACAGAGTAAATAAGAATAAATTAATAAATGAAACAATTTAAAGTATTGAGGGGATTATACAGACCGATTCAGAATGATTGATTGTGACGTCACGATTTTTTAACCAAATGTTACCAACGGTAATTTCCAATAGTCAAAAATGATTGCACGAGATTCTTGACAACTGAAATTTTGACAGCGATTTTGTCATTGACGTTCGTGTAATGTATTTCGCAAGTTTTATAAGTTTCTCATTATTCATAGCTTCAAAATTAAGACAAATCTGTGTTTTTTAACGCAGATTTATCTAAACAAGCTTCCACAATTTTGTGAGTACATTTTTTCGCTAACAGTGAATTAAAAGTTGAATTTGATGGAGCCTGTGGTTGATTAATTTAATCACTAAGGTTGATATATAACCTCTTTCCACATTAACTTTTGTAATTCTGTATACGCATTTCGACAACTAAGTTGTCATCATCGGCAGGCAATTGAAAAGTGTCGCACCTGGTAAAACTCCGTACGCGATCTGCACCGCTAAGAACCAAGATGTACACTGTGTGTTTGTTTCACGAGATTTTCAAAAATTATTTTACTTAAACTAGGATGAACGACATTGAAAAAAGGAACACGGACATGACCGATAAGTACCTGCATGTGATTTATTATAGTGTTCCTCCTTCTCTGACATTAAGCAGACAGAAAAGGGTCGACTGTAAAGGTCCAGTGTCATTATTATTCACCACATGGCTTATATTTTTTAAGATGTGCATGCTTTCATACGTGTCTAATTCTCGATAATTATACACGTTCTTTATCAAATGTAAACAATCCATATTAACACTGGTTATTTTCTAATATATGCCTTGCTATACCCGATTTTTCTGGTCGGTTGAATTTTATGTGCGAAAGGTATTCTTTATACCGGGTTTCGAACGATCTTTTAGTTTGGCCAATGTATTGTTTACTGCAATCTAAACATTCAATTCGATAGATTCCCGACTTTTTACTTTCTTCGATTTTGTCTTTTGCATTTCCTAAAAGCGTTTTAATTGAATTATTGGAGCGAAAACAAACTTGAAAACCGCGCTCTTTAAAAATACTATTTAGATTTTTTGTCATACGATGATAAGGTAAACAAACAAACTGCTTTTCCCGATTGCTCTGTGGCGATAGACATGTGGTCTCACGGATTGTTTTTCTTATGTTGGCCTTTCTAATTAATCCGTTGATTTTTTCCGAATCAAAACCATTGTATCTCGCGATATTCATAATGACGTTCAATTCTCTTTCATATCTTTCATTTGTTAGTGGGAAATTAATCAAACGATTAATAAGAAAGTTGAATGAAGTCATCTTTTGTTGCATGCTCTGATTTGAGTCCGTCTTGATGAATCTATTGACATTGGTTTCTTTTCGGAAAATATCAATTTCTATTTTGAGATTATTCCTAATAACTAAGGTATCCAAAAAATTGAATTAATTGAATTAAAAAATAAAATAAAGCTAAATATTTTCCAAGAATTTGGATTAGGTATGTCGATGATATTTTGGCGATTTTCAATACACATAAATGCAACTTGGATGATTTCGTTAAACAGTTAAATTCAAAATTTCCGACAATTAAATTTACAGTAGAAAAAGAAAATAAGGCAAGTTGCCTTTTTTAGATACCTCAGAGGGTTCTATATTGCCACTGGTTTAACGAGAACTTAAATGACGAGAACACGTTGGATTTTACGTTTCTTTTCTGATGAGACATAGTCTACAATAAATCCTCATATTACACATGAGACAACTTTGAATCTAGTTAAAATTGATGTTTGGATAGCTATGTCACATGGAAGAACATGTGTACCTATATTTTTCAATAAAACTGTTACTGGTGAAAGATATCAATATCATATGCTACAGCCTTTTTTTGAACAACTGGATGATGACGGAATACAACATGGATACTTCCAATAAGATTCCAATAAGTGCAACTGCACACACAGCATGTGCAGTAATAACTTTAATACGAGAATTTTTTGGCGATCGTGACATAAGTGCAGAAAAAATTCGGCCAAGATTTCCAGGTAATTTTGATGGAGCCTGTGGTTGATTAACTTGATCACTGAAGGTTGATATATAATCCCTTGCCACATTAATTTTCGTATTCTGTATACGTATTGACGACGTGTGACTTGGTGCCGGGAGATGCTACAAAAGTTTAATAAGGGACAATTTCGGTATGTGAACAATATCGTGACAGGTGACGAGACTTGACTGTACTATTACGATGTGCCGACCATAGCTCAAAACAAAGCTTGGGTCTTTGATGATGAGGACACACACGTAGTTGTCAGAAAATCCCGATCTGTAAAGAAGAAAATGATAGCTGTATTTTTCAAATCGAGTGGAATTGTGGAACGCGCTGTTTTGGACACACAGAAGACAGTTACAACTAAGTGGTGTACTGAACAGTGCCTGCCTAAAGTCATGGGATCTATGAAGAATCTGCGGCCAAAATCAAAAATGGACACCTGGTTCCTCCATCACGATAATGTTCCAGCTCAAGGCGCCAAAGTCTGCAGCGAATATTTGACCACTACAAAATTGAAACTTCTCGAGTCACACGTCGTCAATACGTATACAGTCCAAATCTTGCTCTCTGCAACTTTGCACTGTTCCCGCATGTGAAAATGAAGCTAAAAGGGAGGCGGTTTTCCAGTGATGAGGACCTTCTGCAGGTTTGGGACAACGAGTGTGCTTTACTCCCTAGTGAAACTTGGCAGAACTGGTTTAAAAATTGGTTTCGGAGGATGGAGAGGTGTATTGAGTGTAGAGGAAATTAAATATACAAAGCTGTATTGCAAAACTTTCCTAGTACCCTCTGTATTAACCTTTTAAACAATTAGAAAGAAGATAAGTTAACAACCGCCTTAATACTGCTTCCTATACAATCGCAATACCTTGTAAATTCTTTGAAATAAATTATTAAAGAACGATATCTTTACTAAATGTAGTAACATAAATATACTTTGTAATAAAAAGTTATTACAGGTGGCGAATTATTTTTTATTTTTGAATGGGCGGTATTTTCAAATTCTTACTGTTATTCGATTTCCCCGACGTAGAACTGAAATTAGTACATCCGAAAACAAAATTATCGCCGTTATAAAACGGCTTATGTGTTCCACAATAAAACGAAAATCCGATTTAAAATTATGGCCTTAATATCGACATGTTCTACGTGCCTGGTTGCAACGTGGGAACAATAAAAAGTACTATTTGTCGCAGCAGGACAATAAATAGCTTTTAAGTAGGGCTAAGACAAGGTGTGTCTGAGAGACCGTATATTTAAGACAATAGTTAACTGGTCCTGAACAGAACAATCCCAGCAGGTTGGCATAGTAGATGCATCATCCCTAGAGGAGCGTAACTGCGGTTTTGCGGCGGAGACGCCTTACTCCCGATTTATTACATAATTAAATTAGGCCGCTCTTCATTAATATCCATTATTACACTATAACTCTGTTTGCGCCAATAATATAAATTATGGGTTAGCGAGTTTGCGGTGCTTGTCGCGTAATGATGTTCCATAACTGTATCGTATACGCAATTTGCAACTTTGTGATGGCTGCTTGACTTCAGTACTTGGTGAATTCCTATTGTGCAATTCGATGAATGCCGTGTCGACTGCACCATAAATACGTTTCAGCTGCAGTACTGTTCGTGATGATATTTACTGCATTTATACGACGGACTAAATTGGTGAATTCCTTTCAAAAGTTTCAACAATAAAGACACGTAGAAGTATTAGAAAGTACGTATACAGTATGATCGCAAAAATCTCAGAGAGCTTTTTCATGAACGTACTGTGCGGTACTATCTATCGGTTAACCCCTGAAGCAAGTACAAATCGTATTCGGTACTGAAGTAAACAATAAAATACAACGCATGGTAATACTTCTTAAACTTTCCAATTTTCGATGCCCTATAGTGTATCCAAATTTAACCAAGGTACCCTGTATCCAATTCTAAGTACACTTTCCCAAATAACGAATAATTTTTTAAGATAAATTTTAACGGAGTCTGCGATTAATTGAATTAATTAAGAAAGGTAAATAAAATTAATCTGGTAGGTAGACTTCCATACTACGAGGGAGCGTTTTTATATTCGCGGAATGGGGGACAAGGGGTGGAAATAAAAAAACCAAATTATTTTTCTTTTTCAATATATTCACCTGCAAGACGGATACATTTTTCACATCTTTCAATTAATTTATTTATACCCTCATAAAAAAATGATTTCTCGTTATCTGCAAAATACGCCGAAACTGCCTCCTTGACTTCATCATCGGCAGTAAATTTTTTACCCCGCAGCTCTTTTTTCATTTTCGGAAACAGGTAATAATCACTCGGGGCCAGGTCTGGGCTGTAGGGTGGGTGATTCACAATTTCGAAGCCCACCTTATGCAGGGCAGCTAACGCAACGCGGCTCTTGTGGACGGGCGCGTTGTCGTGCAAAAGCAGAACACCTTTTGTCAATTTTCCCCGTCTTTTCTCTTTAATGGCTTCTTTTAGTCGCTCTAATATTGAAGCGTAATATTCTCCGGTTATAGAAACACCTTTATCTTTATAATCAATCAACAATATTCCTTCCGAGTCCCAAAATACCGTTGCCATGAGTTTTCCAGCTGATTGTGACACTTTAAATTTCTTGGGAGGTGCTGTGCCCTTTTTATGCCACTGCATGGAGTCTTGTTTGGACTCAGGTTCATAATGATGAACCCAAGTTTCGTCTCCAGTAACAATTCCACTCAATACACCATCCTTGTCTTCATTACAGAGGTCCAAAAATGCACGCGAACACTCTACGCGCTGTTGTTTTTGCGGCGGCGTGAGCATTCTCGGCACCCATCTTGCGCTGACCTTAGCCATGCCGAGATGATCGTGTAGGATTTTAAAAATTGTTGTATCGGATACTCCAACCATTTCTGCGAGTTGTTTCTTCTTTAGTCGAGCATCTTCGAGTACAATTTGTTCAACTTTTTGGATAAGTGCTCGCGTGGTCACCTCAATGCTCCTGCCCGGCCTCGGGTCGTCTTCAAGGGATTCCCTTCCTTGTTTAAATAAACTATGCCACTTGTACACCATGGTTTTTCCTGGACAAGAGTCGCCGTAAACCAATGACATCTCATTCATTATGGTCGCGACTGATTTTCCTTGCCTGGTAAGGAACTTTATAACGGCACGATATTCGATTTTTTCCATATTTCACTTTTCACTCCTGATTATGTTACTTGGTTGACGATAGCTCAAAGACTAACTGTCTAATAACAATGAAACTTCGTATTTATACTAATCATGAGTCGCTGCACAGGCCACGCCCCCAATGCGCCTACTCACCCCTCTACAACCCGCTCATTCCGCGAATATAAAAACGCTCCCTCGTATCTTCTTCTGGGCTTCCGGGCTGAAACCTGCTGGTATCACTGGGACATCTTCAGGACTCAACTACTGCTACTGTTCGTTTGTTGCACTGAAACTGTTTCAGTGCAACAAACAGCAGCAGTAGTTGAGCCTTGAAATTCTCTCATACGAGTGGGTATGAAACGTCGGCAGTTATACCAGTGATGCGAAGCCCAGAAGAAGATAGTATGTAAATAAAACTCCTTACTGTATTAATGCTCGTATTCTGTATACGTATTTCGACAATTAAGTTGTTATTATCAGCAGATAAAAATCACAGTGAGGTAAAACTCGCATACTTTGCCGCCACGCCTGTACACAAATTGCGGCATTCAAGGCGAAATGTGCCTACCAAAATGTTTTGCGTTTAAATTCTTTACTTTTTACCGCCGCCGCTGTAACATAAGCGCGTCCGAATCATTTTCCAAGTCTTCAAGGGCCCAATAAGCAAATTTCTGAAGCAATCTGTGAGCGCATGCCTTCAACCATTGAGCCAAAACGATTTTGTAAGCATATAGTCCAAAATTCCCACTCAAAATTCTCAAACTTGAAGTTTGAAAAAGCTCGAATCATTGCTATCATCGTGAAATCGACTAATTCGGCTGAGCAATACTGGCCGGTGCAGCTTCGATATTCACCTGACTTTGCTCTTTTCGTTGTCTTGTTGGTGGCTTAGTATTCTACAAAGTGAACTCACATTCAAATTTTTTACGGCGCGGCGTATAAACGGGGCAGAGTAAGGGTGATGGCGACTCAGTTCTCTGATGAAAGAACATTGGGCACTCACAATTGAGCTTGAGCTTTGGTAATAATTTCTAAACGTTCAGGAAACGCCAAACGCTACACGATGAAACTGAAATATATACTGAATACTTTGACACTAGAACCGAGAAGTCTCTATTGAAAAAATCAAGGCTATTGGAACCCTCTTTAGAAGTCATCTACCTGTAATAAAAGACATGGGAGGTATCACCATAATCTTTTTTTATACGATCAAGCTCTTTTCGGTTGTCTGGAATAATTATACACTTTGCAAGTGTCTTCGTCTATACAAATACAATGAAATCAATTTACTATTAGATGTTTATTTTTTAGCTCTATTTCACATATTCATTTGCCGATGCTTAATTTGACTGAAACATTAGACAGTTTACAATTTCGACGGCGATTAATTGTTTGTCACTTCGTTAATAAATTTCTAGTAGTAAATGCGGAAGTTTCTGTCAGATCGGAACATTTGCCTAAATAATTTATTTCCATTATGTACACTATCTACAATCAATCTGAACTAAATAGTACAATTAAAATGGAAGCATGGGTAAACTATATTAAATGGACATTATACGAGGTCAGTGTCTTCCATAGAAAGAAAATTAATCTTGATTTAATGTCTATTGATTACCGTTCACTTGTCCTACTGGCTAATATTAAAACTTTCTAAAATAATTTGATTAATCTGATTAATTTGAGTACAATGATTGGAATAATATGTCCACATCACTGGTAATGTCTAATTACTTGTTTAGTTTCCATGTTGAAACGAGAATTATTCTTTATATTTTAATTTTCACTCGTATTCTTTCCTATAGATACATAGTGAAGGAGATTGTAGAGGCGATAAAATCTCACAACGGGCTTCTATGTTATTTCTAATGAGTTTTTAGTCGCGTAGTCTCTTAGTTATATCGGGTGTCCTTTTAAGAGCTTGAGAACTTTAAATGATAATACGAGACAGAAATATTGTTGGAATGAAATTTTTTTATCATAATCTGGTATAGATAATTTTATGGCATTTATTTTTTAAACATGATTTCCGGCATGTGTCCGCCGCGGCTACGAATTACATGGTTCACACTGGTGAACTTTAAAGCGCTGTATCTGGTAAAACGTTGGAGGTACGGCCTCGCGTCTGAAATTTTCCTTTCTTTTGGGAAGAAATCTGCCATCGCCGTCGCTGTACGACGCATTTCATTTCGCCGTTACAGTGCCTCAATGCTACATCTTCGCGCGCGCGCGCGGGTCTCTCTCTCTCTCTCTCTGTGTGTGTGTGTGTGTGTATGTGTGTACGCCAACGCTGGTGATCTTCAAAGCACTGTATCTCGTAAACCGTTGGAGATACGGCCTCGCGGCTGAAATTTTCCTTTCTTCTGGGTCTTTTCTTTTGAGAACATTGCATTGCCGGCGTATCGAAATCTGCCATCACCGTCGCTGTACGACGCATTTCATTTCGCCGTTACAGTGCCTCAATGCCACATCTCTCTCTCTCTCTCTCTCTCTCTGTGTGTGTGTTTGTTCATGTGCGTGTGCGTGTGCGTGAGCGTCGGCGTGTGCGTGTGTGTGTGTATGTGTGCGTGAGCATTTGCGCGCGCGTGTGTGTGTGTGTGTGTGTGTGTACGGTCCATCCAATCAGTCCACTTTCTGACTACTTTTTCCAATAAATCTGGCCGTATGGCGTTAATGGTGGCTTGAATATTGGCTTCCAATGCTTCAAGTGCTGGTTTGTCGGCATACACCAATGACTTAACATAGCCCCATAAAAAGTAATCCAGAGGCGTTAAATCGCACGAACGAGGGGGCCAGTGAACAGGACCACTTCTGGAAATAAAGTTGTCACCGAATTGATTTTGCAATGCGATTGTTAAACGCGCTGTATGGCAAGTTGCGCCGTCTTGTTGAAACCAAATATCGTTGATGTTTAGCTGATTAATTTTTGGAAACAACAATTCAGTCAGCATGGTTCGATAGCGTTCACCATTCACCATAACTACAGCTCCTTCCTCATTTCGAAAGAAATAAGGATCGATGATGCCGCCAGCGTGTAAACAGCACCAAACAGTCAATTTTAATGGATGTAATGGTGATTCGTTAACGAATGAGAAATGAGCTTCATCACTAAACACAATTCTTGGATAAAAAAGCTCATTTTCGGCCAGTTTCAAATGAGTCCAATCAACAAAAATGCGACGCAGACGATGGTTCTTTGGCTTTAATTCTTGCTCGAGCTGTATTGTATAGGCACGTAAGCCAAGATCCTTACGTAAAATTTTCCACGTAGTCGAAGGACCAACAAGTTGAGAACGACGATGAATCGACATTTCGGCGTCTTCTTCAATACTTCGCGCTACAGCAGCAATATTCTCTTCGGTACGTACATTTCTTTGCCTCGTTGATGGTTTTGAATTGAGAAGAGTAAAATTAGTGCGAAAACGATCAATAACTGCACAAATTGCTTGCTCACTAGGCCGATTATGTTGACTGTAAAGTGGACGAAGTCCTCTATGAACTTCGCGAACAGATTTATTTTCTTCAAAGTAAATTTCCACAATTTGGGAGCGTTGTTCTGGCGTTAAACGATTCATGATGACATACCAAACCTTACTGAACAGAAATATCAACACAATTGGACATTATCAGCTGTCAAATCATAGTTATCGATATCGATACTTTTCATGTAGCTAAAAAAGCACCCATTAGTAGTGAAATGGGTTAAGAGAACAGTTTCCTTGCGTTAGACTGAGGATGTACGGAAAAAATTCATGCCATAACAACAACAACTTTATTACTCACTGTATAGAAATAGAGCAGCACAAAAAACTATAACAAAAGAAACGCTGATGCATTTAGTTTACAATGCAAACAAATAAACCTAAATTGAATATTCAAAATGCAATAACTCTAAGAAGACGTCCAGTAGTATATTTAAATATTAATTAGGAGATAAATTGAGAGAAATAGAAAAAGTCCTTAATGTACACACCTATTCATCACATCTAATTCTGCCCTATGGTTGGTGCAATTCTCTCTGGAAATAGCGTAGTGCTCCTTTTATCTCATCCCTCCGCCCGAAGAAGACTCCAAGTGTCGACATCGCTCGATTTCGAAAGTTACTTTAATTAAATTGTAACGTCGGGTTCGCATGGTGTGACGTTTAAAATTGCGACGACACTCGTAAAATCATTTGGCGCTGAATTGTACACCGAAATAGTAAGTTGCAACTTCATACATCATCGTTCTTAATCTTAAATGGAATATTAGTACAAAAGCAGGATGCGACAAGCGTGAAGAGAACGAAATAGGGGAAATTGTTCGCCGTTTAAACCACAAGTGTAGAGAAGTCGTCGAGAATTAAGTTTCCTGTACATATGTGCGTATACGTCACAAATGGAGACGTGTTAAACAAATGATTTTATTGCGAGCAAAGCGAAAGTGTCACGTGGATTTACTTGTTTTGACGACGTGCAACATGTCTTCAAGTTTTCTCGAAATATCGCTATAAATATTTTGTTTTGGGGCGAGTAACTGAATAAATATGTATCTCATGATACCGGCTGTCTCTAAAGTCTTCATTCGATTTTAAAGTACTGTATTGTTTGTTGCAAAATGTACAGTAATTGTGCCTACACTTAGTTTCAAATCAAATGTCCACAAATGTTAATCAAAAAAAGACAGAAAACCCCTTACAACATCAGTGTTCGTAGTCTGTATACATATTTCGACAACTATCATCATAAGTAGACTTTTAATTATAGTGTCACCTGGATCCGTGGTAAGGCTCGCAACAAAAATTCTGCCTGCTACTCTCTCCAAAACCAAAGACACTAGCGTTCAAAGTAAGCCTATAAGTCAATATTTCCTAACCTTAAAACCAATGCTTGCACTAATGTATTCCACCGCTAACACTTATGGACTTTTAACAGTCATACGAGGGTGGTTGCAGAAGTACCCGATCTGTTGTGTAGATAGTGATGTTTGAAAAAAATGACTATGGTAGAAAGTACCAACTTTATGGAGCTTAAATGTGAAGTTTTACGATGCTACATTGTTTAATATTTTAATATTTATCCGGCAAGCATTAATAGTGAACGCTGTCAGCGAATTTTTAAACATGAAAGATTGGTCATCGATATGTGCTACCATACTTTCATTTGAAAGGCGCTCAGACCAACCAATATCAAAGCGAAGCTAAATTCTACTCTGGGAGAATCTGCTTCTTCGTCTAAAACAGTAAAATATTGGATGGCAAGACTTCAACGAAGTCGTATGAGCTGCCAAGACGAACATCGCAGTGGTCGACCAAATGAGGTGACTACGCCAGAAATGGTAAAAAAATCCACAAAATGGTATTGGATAACCGTCGACTGAAAGTACGTGAGCTATCAGATATAGTAGGCAGGGAAAGCTGTGAGCATTGTCATCTGAAGGCAAGTTCACGATGTCTGTTCTTTTTAGTATGCGCGCGGGAGAGCTTTCATTATTTTTATTCTTCTCGAGGTGCCTGCTGTCGTGTTCTCGATTGCATCCGCCATGGCCAAAATCAATGAATTAAAGTTCAAATTGCCAATTCTCGAGAATTGGCACCCTTTAGCTTCCAGATTTGAGAAAATGGTTCGGCGGTAAAAGATTTGCTGACTACGAAGAGGTGGAGTCTGCGGTTGATGGCTGTTTTGAGGAGATCAACGGTTCTCACTATGAACAGGATATCGAAGTCATTGAACATCGCTGGGAAAAGTGTATCGAGTTAAAAAGAGACTCGAGCAGTGAAGATATTTTTTCTCTAATGAATATCTAGAGGAATCGCTTTAGTACATTTTTTCTTACATACACTATATGCCTACATACGTGCATCTGTCTTCCGAATCGTGAAGTCCGGATTTCAGTCACGTCAGGTTTATTGTGTTGTGTTTTTTATTGTGAGCATTGTGTAGTTTCTTATTAGAAATTAGTATTGTTCAGCTATTTTTGTATACTTAATATTATTTATTAATTTAATATTGTTTGTAATATATTGACACGCCCTGCTGCTTGGGCAATACTGGTGGATATGTAAATATATCTATATACATAAAGGGTGTTTTAGATTGCGCGGTTTTTTTAAGAATAAATAAAATATAGATGGCGCACTGAATTTGTCTGGGTATGTGGGCATTTAAAAAGTGTGCTGTATGACATTTATAAAAATGCCTTCGTACACGGTACAACAATGCGTTCAAATTGTTGAATTATTTTATGAAAAGCAGTGTTCTGTGAAAAGAGTTTCTACAAAATTACGTGAATTTTATTGTTTATATCGTCCATCTGAAAGCACTATTGGTCGAATTATTAAAAAATTTCAAGAGATTGGTTCTGTGGAAGATCAAAAAAGTGAAAAATACAGTCGTAGTGGTCGTTCACAAGAAAATATTGGTTTGGTTCGTGCAAGTGTTACTGAAGATCCTGAAATGTCCATTAAACGACGTTGACAACAACTTGGACTTAGTGGATCAATAACATGTCGTATTTTACACAAGGACTTGGCTCTGAATGCATATAAGGTTCAAATAACACAGGAACGGAAACCATTAGATCATCTACAACGTCCTTCATTTGTCAATTTCATCAATGAACAACCAGCTGATTTTTCTGAAAAAATAATGTTTTTCGATGAGGCACATTTTGAACTTGGTGGCTACGTTAATAAACAAAATTGCCGTATCTAGTGTGAGGAAAATCCACGAATTATTCATGAGAAACCTATGCATCTTAAACGAGTTACTGTTTGATGTGCATGGTCAAGTGGTGTTATTGGAGCTTACTTCTTTGAAAATGCTGCCGGTGAAGCTGTAACTGTCAATGGTGATCGATATCGTCGGATGATAACCGAATTTTTGTGGCCTGAATTAATGAATATTGATCTAGAGGATATGTGGTTTCAACAGGATGACGCTACACCTCACCTTTGCACACGAATAAATTGATTTATTGAGAGAAAGATTTCCTGGACGTGTAATCTCAAGAAACGGTGATGGTAATTGGCCACCAAGATCATGTGATTTGACACCGTTAGACTATTTTCTTTGGAATTATGTAAAGAGTCAGGTTTATGAAAACAATCCGCAATCAATTTCTGCTTTGAAAGATGAAATTATTCGTGTCATTGGTGAGATAGAGCCTCAATTATGTCAAAATGTCATTGAAAATTTTAACAAAAGGGTGAACGTGTATGGAGCTGCAAAAGGAGGCCATTTGACAGATATTATTTTTCGCATATAAATGTCATAACTGATACTTCAATTACCAATAAAAAGTTTTGAAAGTGAATGCAAATTATGTGCTTTATTTATTCTTTAAAAAAACCGAAAAATTTGAAACACCCTTTACATTAGTAATTTTTTTCAGCTTTTTAATTTTTAATTCAAGGTATATAATCCAAGGTATTGTTTTATTTTATTTACTATTTCTATTTTTGTACTGTTACTGGAATATTACGTGCTCTTTTCAACGAATACATTAATAATTGTTACTTTCATCGATATTTTACTTTATTAAACGTAATCGGCCTTGTGAGTTACGTAAAAAATATTAATTAATCCCATGTCTTAAATTAACAAGTCACGTATCAAAAAAAAATGAAAGAGAATAAAAAAAATAATACGCTTTTTTTACAATGTGCACGCGAAAGATATTTAATATGAACCTATCGAGCTGTAAACACAAATTCATCAATGTCAATTTGAAGAAATTACAAGCTATAATAAACATTTTAATTAGTGTGACAGAGATAAATATTCAAGTCGGATGAAATTTTTCCTCGGATGGCGTAACTACGTGGAACACGGGGAATAACACGATATTTTCGATGTTCCGTTCAAGTCACGATATCAGTTGGAAATGTATAATACGCCATTCTGTCTACAATAGCACAATTTCAAAGAGTTACTCTATCATATATGCACGTGTACCTCTTTAATTTAGAACGTATTACCTTCAAGAAACGTTTCCGATATTATTACCTAGCGTTGAAGTTAACGTCTATAACTAGCTTCATCATTTCATCATGTACAATACCGACGCAAAAATATTACGGCGATGAAAATCACATCGTCAGAGAAAAATAAATTGAATTTATTTGGCACACTGCTCATAAACCAAGAAATGTGTTTTGTTTTCCGTTTGATTTTCCTGAAGGAGTAAATTGAATTTCTCTTGACGCCGAAGTTAAAGAACAAAACCACACAATAAACTCCGAGTTTTCTTGTTTCTCACATTTTCCCCCTTTTTATTTTTCAAACACAAGTTTTACAACTACTTTAATGCAATATTTCTAACACACACTCATCGCCTTTCCAAATAATCTATTGATGAATCCCGTTTAAATTTTATACGGTTGCGCTCAGTTGAAGCCTTAAAAGCGTTTGATTGTGTTTATGAAGACAAGTAACGTAATTTATTAATTTTTGATAAGCCCGCCGATGGACGGGGAATCCCCCGAGGGCCACTTTCGGCACAAGGAAGCCTTTGAGGCTCAATTTATTGATAGCTTTAACATGATAACACTTTGACTAAAATTCGTTCGCCTTTTAATATAAAGAAAAAGCAAGGCAAATATCTTGTTTTCATATTTGTTTGTGTTACGGAAACGAAAGTTGTTTATAAATTTCGGAACTGAAACTGAGCGCTGGTTAAAAGAGTCTTTTGAATCGTAAAAATATATTTAAACGTTGATAATGGAACATTTTAGATTTAGAGATTAGATTTGGTGTTTTAGATGCAGCATATTTAAGAAAATTTGGATTTTAAAGGGAGTAAGAGAAAGGTGGGTATACGAGGGTAGTTTGTCAAGTAGTGAGAATGGAAAAGAAAAACGAACAAACGAAAAAACATTGGTTCAAAAAAATATCAAAAAAATGAGAGTCCAAATCAGGGAAAAGAACCTTAATACCTAATTATTTACTTGCTGACGACCAGGTTGTTCTGCCGGACGAAGCTGAATATGTGACATATATAATTTGAAAACTAGTGGGGGAGTTTAAAAAATAGGATCTAGAAATAAACATGAAAAAAAGCTGAATATACAACAATAGAATACACTGGAAAAGACTTAAATATTGATGGTAAAATAATTAAAAACACTAAGGGATATAAATATCTTGAAGTTACTCATAGATGATGGAAAAGATGAAAGAGAAGTATTGCGAAAATTGGGAAGAGAAAGAGCAAGTACGAACTAGCTAAACTCAATATTGTGGAGTCAAAATATTCAGAAGAACCACAAAAAACCAGTAGTGGAGAGCACACATATGACTCAGAAGTATAGACTGTTAAAAGGAACATTGAAAATCGATTAAATACTCTAGGAACAGCTATTGGCGAAGTAGCTGTTCATATTACAAAACCACATAAGAACGGACAAAGTTAAAAATTGATAAGTATAGGAAATACTCTTACAAATACTATAGACAAAAAATAGCTATACTGGTATGGCCATATAAGACGAATGACTGAAGATAACTTACCGATAGGACATCTTCAGCGTTTAACTTTTGCTCCTGCTTTTGTCGTTGCACTGAAACAGTTATAGTGCAACAACGAAAGTTGTAGCAGAATTTAAGCCCCGAAGATGTCCCATATTAGTGGTGACGAAACATCGGTGGCTGAATTATCAATGACGCAGTTTCATTCTGGAAGGCGAGATGAAGAAAATATGCTATATACTAGCTGCGGCACTTCCCATGGATGTCAATGGCATATTGTATTTTAAAATAATTACGTATGGTCACCTTACCTTACCTGGACCTTTTTATACAACTCTGCCCTAATGATGAATTTTTCCAACAGATGGCGGTAGTGAATTTTGGCAGGGCTTTGAAGTTTTGCTTCTCTCTTTATTTTACGTCAGTGTTGCCAATACATAGCATAATTTAATACTTAAAACGATTATCGTTTATATTGTATAATAGGTTTATTATAATAGAAAAAAGTCTATTATCATTTTTATATTTTCATAATTTTTTCAGTCAAAAATTTAAAATATGTAATATAATAATAATAATAATAATAATTTTTTGATATATATGTACATACACACGTCATAGAATAATTATATATAAATAAAAACACAAAAAAGAAAACCTTTGTGGCTCACAATTAATGCGCCACCAGACACGTTAAAACCCGCAAGATCTATACAAAACAAAACACCAGGGTACCAATTAAAACATAAAAACACAAAAATGGCAATATCAAAATTTATACTTCAGGAAGTCATCTACTGAATAGAAAACGTTCTCCATCAGCACCTTTTTTATTAATATTTTGAGACTAATCCATGGTAGACTCCTAAACCTATAAGGCAAAGCATTGTTTATCTTCACGGCCACGTAATTTGAACTTAGCTGACTTTTCCCAATGCGATGATACGGTATGACCAAACTACTCTGGTTTCGTGTTTCATATTCGTGAAAATCACCATTTTTGCAGAACTTATCTGGCGACTTATGAACAAACTCCAGGCAAGCAAGTATATACAAGGATGGGAGGGTCAGTATTTTGTGTTTTCTGAATAGGTTTACACAACTTGTGGTATTGGATACACTACTAAGGGCTCTGATTGCACTCTTTTGCATCCTGAAAACCGCCTCAGCCGCGCCAGACGCGCCCCACATCAATAGGCCATACAAAACCCTGCCCTGTAAACAAGGATGTGAATATTTTGCTGCATATCATGAGCGTAGATATGAAGAGCTCTGCAAATCTTCGCGATTATCAGTTATGAATTACTCGTAGATTAGAATGAACGCGTCGGGCGCGAATGTGTGGAATGTTGTACGTTGTATCATATGTAATATTGTTGCAGTTACGCAGCATTAGATGCGGATTGTGCAGGAAAATTGAAATTGGCAAATTTTGTTTCAAATCATTTTAAAATTTATAAAAGTTAGAGTGAATTGGAATAAATACAAATAAAATTAATTCTAAAAAATATAGGTTTTATGCGCATATAATTATGCGTTCTTTTTTCAAACATTTCTACATCGTATTTATGATATAAAACGAGGTAAAATTAAATTTTTTTTTTAATGAACAAGAGATTACAATATTATTTTTAAAATTATTTTATTTAACAGCTCTAAAAATAAAATATCGATTTATTAATCTCGGTAATTATTTAAAGAAGACGTTTCAGTTCAGCAAAATAACGACATCTTTTAAAATTTATCTGCGGATCCGTTGAAACACCTTTATCAATTTTAATGTCCTGGCGTTTTATTTGTTTTATCTTCGACAGAACGGAGGAAAGGATTTTCGTCATTTCGTTAAAAATCTCCAGCTGCTCTAAGTTTGCTTTTATCCTTCGCTTTTTTATTTAAAATTAATTCTAAAGGGTTGAATATTTAGGTATCCAAAAAGTCATCGAAATAAAGCACGAATTTTTTGAAAAATATTTAAGCAATTTATGAGGTTAAAAGCATTGGACTGTTTATCCTTGAAAAACGTGCACGTAAATTTAGTTTAGTACTTTAATGTAAAAGTACGCTAAAAAATAGATAACCCAACCCACTTTATTACACAATAATCAATGTAGAGAGATGAAGAAAAAGATCAAAATGTATTGATTCATCGCGAGCAGTGTATCAGTAACATACATCGGAGGGAATATAAACTAGAAGAAGATGTAAAAAGTAAATAAATAGCAACCATACCAACGAGTCGCTAGAACAATAGTTGTAATAATTTTAAATCTTGAGATATACACTAGGAAAGTTCAAAAATGAATAGTAAGAAGCTGCTTGTTGCTGCATTTTGAGACATGCTCATACGTGCATAGTAGCCGCCGCGCCATATCGATGAGCTCAATTATTCATTAGCAGTGAGAGTGTAAAGTGCTTGCGATGGCATTGTGGTCACGAAATGAGATAAGGGCAGTTTTGCGTTATAATTTCGTGCGTGGTTTAAACATAGACCAGTGCTTCGAAGAAATGACTCTTGCACTAGGTGATATTTGTCCGCATCGCACAACGATATTCAGGTGGTATAGAGAATTCCAAAGGGGAGATTTAACTGTGGAGGATGCTGAGAGGCCGGAAAGGCCACGAACGTCGATTACGGAGGAAAACGTTATACCATGAGGGAAATGCTTGGCGAGGACAGGCGAGTGACCTACCAACAGATAGAGGGTACTGCAGGACTAAATGCACCAGCAATTCGTAAGATTCTGCATGATCGTTTGCACGTGAAGAAACTTTGTTCTCTTTGGGTGCTGCATCGACTGACTGAAGAGCAGATGACACGACGTGTGACTTGGTGCCGGGAGGTGCTAAAATTTTAATAAGGGACAATTTCGGTAAGTGAACAACATCGTGGCAGGTGACGAAACTTGGCTATACTATTACGATGTGCCGACCAAAGCTCAAAACAAAGTTTGGGTCTTTCGTGATGAGGACACACCCGTAGTTGTCAGAAAATCCCGATCTGTAAAGAAGAAAATGATAGCTGTGTTTTTCAAATCGAGTGTAATTGTGGAACGTGTCGTTTTGAACACACAGAAGACAGTCACAGCTAAGTGGTATACTGAACAGTGCCTGCCCAAAGTCATTCGATCTATGAAGAACCTGCGGCCAAAGTCAAGAATTGACACCTGGTTCCTCCATGACGATAATACTCCAGCTCACCGCGGCAAAGCCTGCACCGAATATTTGACCACGACAGGACTGAAACTTCTCGAGCACCTTCCCTACAGTCCAGATCTTGCTCCCTGCGACTTTGCACTGTTCCCGCATGTGAAAATGAAGCTAAAAGGGGGGCGGTTTTCCAGTGATGAGGACCTTCTACGGGCTAGGGACAACGAGTGTGCTTTATTTCCTAGTGAAACTTGGCAGAGCTGGTTTAAAGATTGGTTTCGGAGGATGGAGGGGTGTATTGAGTGTCGGAGAAATTATTTTGGAAAAATTAAATAAACAAACCTGTATTGCAAAACTTTCCTAGTACGCTTTGACGTAAATTTAGTTTAGATTTTAATGTAAAAGCGCAATAAAAAATAAATAACGAACCTACTTTATTACATAATAATCAATGTTGAGAGATAGAGAACAAGATTGAAATGTGTTGATTCATTACGAGAAATGAATCAGTAGCCACACCAACGAGTCGTTAGACATTGAAACAATAGTTGTAATAATCTTAATTCTTGAGATATATGTTGTAAGTCTGTATGGAGACACGTACGAACAAAAAACACTTCCATTTAATAACATTTATTTAACATAAAACTATACTGAAATATTATAAAATTGTCGAACAATTAACGTTATTCATTTCAACGAAGAAGAACTCGCAATCTTTCTGACGCCTTCATCGTAGGTTGGTTTGGTCGCTTTTCGCTAACGAGTGGTCAGCCTGTCAGAAATGATGAATATATATACAAAAGCAAAATGGGAAGGCATGGCTATAATACAAAAAACTAAATAAATTTATATAAATGAAATGAATGAAACGAATCTAGTGTACAACGAAAAACACTTCGCAACTTAAGGGAGAAGTAACAAACGCTCTTCGCAAAAACCACTTCATGAGAGAACCGCACACATGGAAATATGAACAGAGAAAATATTTAGAAAATTACCTGTGTGCATATTAGTCATTGCTGCTAAAATTCCCTTGAATTTTAAGTTTTCTAAAGCATACAGGGGTTTCATTAAAATTTGAACGTTGTATAAAAATAATTCTAATAATCTCATAGACAATAGTATTTAAATATGTGATAATTAGTTAAATAAATAAATCGAAAGGATAATTTTTAATGGAGACTATAGTTGATTGAATTAATCAAACAAACGTAAAATCCCTTTCCGCATCAGGCGCATGTGTATTTGGTGTTTGTGCGGTACGATTCTGTCCGAGTTTTACCGCTGATGATGACAACTTAGTTGTCGAAATACGTATACAGAATACTAACATTAATAAGAAAAAGGGTTTTATTTACATTTTCTGATTATATAGAGCGCTTTATAGAAATTAATAAATTAATATTTGCCTTTTACTATGTGTACGTTTGATAGCGATTTCGTCATCCTAACCCAAACCTAGTTTTCCTTTGACATCAGGTCTACTGATCTCTTCTAATTATGTGGTCATTAGAGTAGATAGGCGATTTGATATTGTTAATAAGAAGAATGGTGGAGGAGTGCTGCATAAAATACTTGCTAGTGTTTCTACAAATTTGATACAGAGACCTCTTCATTATAGTAGTCGTTCGAAAACTAAAGGATCTGTCATTAAGTGCTTCCTATCTTTAAATTTAAATAAAACGAAGCGTGCGTGAGATATAATTGAAATTTTTTATTCGTTTACAAGGCCTATCGATGCCATTATGTATGGAATATAACATCGTGCAAATGTCCGCTGCGGCTTCGCTGGAAGGCGCGTATCCGAAATGTCCAATTTTCCATGACTCTGGCGCACAAATCAAGCTGAATTTGACCGATGCCATGGGTTATGTTGGCTTCGAAAGCCGCTGTGGTTTGTGGTTTATTCGCATAGACCGGCGCTTAAGAAAACTCTCCAAGAAAAAGTCTAACGGGGTCAAAGCGTACGATCTCGATGGTCAGTTACACCACCTCCACGTGAGATGGCCATGTCCTCAAATAGCTCGTGCAGAATGTCCAATGTGGCATGAGCTGCGTGGCATGTAGCGCCGTCCTGTTGAAACCACATGTCGTTGGTGTCCATATCATCTAATTCAGGTCAAAAGAAGTTGGTAATCATCGACCGTTGACGGTGATAGCCTGGCCAACGTCGTTCTTAAAGAAATATGGACCGACGATGCCACCAGCCCAAAATCCACACCAAACAGGACGCTCTTGGATCTCACGTGGTTTGGTTTCGTCCCAAATTCGACAATTTTGTTTGATGACGTAGCCATTCATCCAGAATGGGCCTCATCGCTGAAGATAATTTTTTGATGAAAATTAGGGTCAGTTTCCAACTGCTCCAGGGCCCATTCAGCAAACACACATCGTTGTCTATGGTCGTTCACCTGCAGTTCCTGGATCAGTTGAATTTTGTACGTGTGCAGGCCCTAGTTACGACGCAAAACTCACTCAATGCTGAATTCTTGTGAGCGACACGAAATCGACTATCTCGGATTCTCCTGCACGCTCTCACGGATAGCGGCGATGTTTTCGGCCAATTTTGCGTTTCGTTGTCGTACGGGTGTCAGTTCATTGTTCACTGAGCCAGTGGACTCAAATTCATCCACTACACTGCGAATAGTTTTCTCGATAGGACGATTATGGCGATCGTAAAATGGGCGAAGTGCGTGGAACGTTGCCCGAACAAAACACCCATTTTGATAAAACAATTTTATCATTTGCACGGGTTTTTGAACGCTACATTCGTCCGTGGTGATTTGGCAAAACAGTCTGAATAAATGACAGATGTAGCTTCAACAATATGGCCGCTATAAAATGTCAAAGTTCGGAAGTCCCTATTGGAAGACCCATTAGAAACTGAAAAACTCGCATAAGATCTCTTCTGCATTACATTGAGTTTCCCGGATAATTTCTTTGTATATTAAATAATAACATTTACAGAAGCTCTCTCTGCTTAATAGTCTTTATGATTAAAAGGTTTTCTGAAGGTTTTTCATTGAACTTTTAATTCCATACAGTTTCTACAATGTCATGTCTAGTAATTTTGTCAGTTCACAGATAGGTCGGATTATTTAATTGTTTTACGTAATAAGTTTAAATCCTTTGACCATATCATATACCTTAAATAAATGTATAAACAATAAGATTGCTAGAATTTTATATTCGTGACAAAATTCCAGTAAAATTGATGTAATGTAGCTAATTCATTTCATCTAAAGGAATAATTAACAAATTTAATTAGATTCTTTTGTTATAGATGTGTTTCTAAACTTGCTGATGCTATTCGAATTAGAACTAATTATTTTAATAATAATATAATGATACAAAATACTTGTGATTGAAAAGGAGGTAGGAAAATGTGAATGTTGGAGATAAGAAATGTTGAAAATTAATTATCGGAAACAAGATAATGATTTTACTTTAATAAGCATGGAAAACTTTACAAGTACGACTAAATAAGAAAGGATTGGAAATACGAGGGAGCATTTTTATATTCGCGGAATGGGGGACAAGGGGTGGAAATAAAAAAACCAAATTATTTTTCTTTTTCAATATATTCACCTGCAAGACGGATACGTTTTTCACATCTTTCAATTAATTTATTATATATACCCTCATAAAAAAATGATTTCTCTTTATCTGCAAAATACGCCGAAACTGCCTCCTTGACTTCATCATCGGCAGTAAATTTTTTACCCCGCAGCTCTTTTTTCATTTTCGGAAACAGGTAATAATCACTCGGGGCCAGGTCTGGGCTGTAGGGTGGGTGATTCACAATTTCGAAGCCCACCTTATGCAGGGCAGCTAACGCAACGCGGCTCTTGTGGACGGGCGCGTTGTCGTGCAAAAGCAGAACACCTTTTGTCAATTTTCCCCGTCTTTTCTCTTTAATGGCTTCTTTTAGTCGCTCTAATATTGAAGCGTAATATTCTCCGGTTATAGAAACACCTTTATCTTTATAATCAATCAACAATATTTCTTCCGAGTCCCAAAATACCGTTGCCATGAGTTTCCCAGCTGATTGTGACACTTTAAATTTCTTGGGAGGTGCTGTGCCCTTTTTATGCCACTGCATGGAGCCTTGTTTGGACTCAGGTTCATAATGGTGAACCCAAGTTTCGTCTCCAGTAACAATTCCACTCAATATACCATCCTTGTCTTCATTACAGAGGTCCAAACATGCACGCGAACACTCTACGCGCTGTTGTTTTTGCGGCGGCGTGAGCATTCTCGGCACCCATCTTGCGCTGACCTTAGACATGCCGAGATGATCGTGTAGGATTTTAAAAATTGTTGTATCGGATACTCCAACCATTTCTGCGAGTTGTTTCTTCTTTAGTCGATCATCTTCGAGTACAATTTGTTCAACTTTTTGGATAATTGCTGGCGTGGTCACCTCAATGCTCCTGCCCGGCCTCGGGTCGTCTTCAAGGGATTCCCATCCTTGTTTAAATAAACTATGCCACTTGTACACCATGGTCTTTCCTGGACAAGAGTCGCCGTAAACCAATGACATCTCATTCATTATGGTCGCGACTGATTTTCCTTGCCTGATAAGGAACTTTATAACGGCACGATATTCGATTTTTTCCATATTTCACTTTTCACTCCTGATTATGTTACTTGGTTGACGATAGCTCAAAGACTAACTGTCTAATAACAATAAAACTTCGTATTTATACTAATCATGAGTCTCTACAACCCGCTCATTCCGCGAATATAAAAACGCTCCCTCGTATATTATTTTCTCTATTTCTATAAATCAATAAAAATAATTGTATTTAAGGTAAACGTGATGTAATACAAAAATGAATAAAGGAAAATAAAATGATTTCAAAATAATATCATTTAGACTTTAACGTGCATCTATTTTGTAATGACAAACGTACTCCAATTTATGGATTAAAAAATAATAAATTGTAGATCGAATATTTTGAAGCTATGCGGTGTTGGGATAACACAGAAAACTGTATTGTATTGTAAATATTTTGAAGCCGTATCATAATTAATGGATTTCCAATTAATTTTCCACATAAAATAATTAGGTAAACAAACAAAATAAATTAGAATCGGCTGCCGGTTATTTACAGGAAACAGGGCAATAGATACACTGAGTGAGTCACCCCATGAGTACATGTAATAATAACCCATAGTCTGTCAAAGCCCCCCGTAATTGACATTAAGCTGTTGAGAGGTGTGAAGATACAATTTATTATTATTATTATTATTACAGTTTTTTTCTGATATAAAGCTTTCTTACGCACCGCAGTGAGGTTTGCAAAACAGCAAAGACTTTACAGATGTTACATTGATTAGGTTACTGTATTATGGATTTATAATACCAACATTAGAATATGTAAACCTTGTTTGGTTTCCGATTTACATCATTCATTGTTAGAATCTTAAAATCCAAACTGCAGTCTCACCAGTGGTCATGGAAGTCCTTTCTCAAAGAAAGCCGAGGCAATTCTATCGACGAGTAAGCTAAGAGCTATGATTTTTTAGTTTCGAAGTTGATAATTTTCATAGACTATCTTACAAAGAGCTAAACTTTATTATGACACTCTATTAGATAAATCCAAGAAGACCATTTTTGAGAAATGACTTGGAATGTGTTCAGAATAACTTTTATTTCACGACAACACGTCTTCTTACACCAGTTAAGGTTTTAAAAAATTGTATCAATCCATATTTGATGTTGTGCCTCGTCTATCTTGTTCACCAGATCTAGCCCCAATTTATTTTCCAAACTCAAACTTTTTCTTGGTGGAAAGAAGATTCGGTCGGATAAGGATCTAATTGAAGCAATGAAGAAGTATGTTGTGGCTCTTGTCAAACATCATTTCAAAAATTGCATAATAGCATTTCAGCATACAGATGAGTTGAAGTTAAGGAGGAATAAAATCTAACCCCGAGGCACTTCCACTTGTTATCTAAACGAAAATCTTTTCTGATTGAAAACACGGTCCGGTATGATGAGGAACTTATTGGAACAACGGAGTATGATAAAGATCTTGTGAAAAATCGTTATAAACGGTACTTCAGCATTGTTGGTCCAGATGCGTTAAACTTAAGGAGAAATCGAATCCAGCCCCAAGTCACTTCCACTTATTTTCTAAAAGCAATTTTTTTCTTATTGAAGACATGGTTTGACAGGATGAAAAACTTATTGGAGCAGCGGCGTATGATAAGGATCTTGTGAAAGATTATTATAAACGGAACTTCAGCATCGCTGGTCCAAATCTGTTGAAGTTAACGAATCAAATCTAACCCCAAGGCACTTCCATTTGTTATCTAAACGCAAATCTTTTCTGATTGAACAACAATGAAGTATGATATGTGAAAGATCATTATAAATGGTACTTCAGCATCGTTGGTCCAGAATCATTGAACGTACGGAGGAATTAAATCCAACCCCAAGCCACTTCCACTTATTCTCTAAACGCAATTTTTTCGGATAGAAAACACGGTTCGATGAGATGAAGAACTTATTAAAGCAACGGAGTATGATAACGATCTTGTGGAAGATTATTATAAACGGTACTTCAGCATCGTTAATCCAGATGCGTTGAAGTTAAGAAGGAATCAAGTCTAACCCCAAGTCATTTACGCTTGTTTTCTAAACGCAAATCTTTGCTTATTATGAAGACTGTTCGATCGATAAAAAATTTATTGGAGCAATGCTGGTCTATGTTCAGGATCTTGTGCAAAAACATTACAAAAATGGAATAACGGCATCCCAGCATCGTTGGTCAAGATACGGTGAAATTAAATTGGATTATATTGAAAATTAGTAAAGCAAAACTTAACATCCTAATTCATTTTCTTCATTCAGAATCTTGCTTCAGATCATTCTGGTATTTGTAGATGTGGAAAACTGTTCAGTATATGTAATAGGTACGCTGTGTTTTTAGTGTGTGTGAGGTTAAAAAGTACACTGGTAACACCATCCTCGTGAAACGTACCAACGGATCGCAATTACTAGTAAATACTGGTCGTGAAAACCTACAACAGTTAAAAATGAAAATTTTAAGGAAAAGAAAATTTGGCAATTATCAAGTAATTAATATCTTAAAGTTTGATTGAGGGAATTTAAAAAAAACATTTAAAAATTAATAAAGAAATCTCTAACAGAATTATATTCCGAGATTCGTTAAAATTGTTTACGTTTTACTTTGGTGAAGACGTGTTTTGCAACGAGTGTCGAAAACTGTGACCAAGTGTAGTAAGTATGGTGGCGAATTCGGCGCTTTTTTTCTGTGGGGGGGCGATTTATGTGGTGGAAAGTTTCTTACGTGAAAAACATTTTTATTTGCCGGCAATGTTTGAAAGGTGACAAGTTGGACATGCAACCCAACGGTTGCTTTTTTGTTTCACGAAATAAATAGTTCCGGAGACCGAAGTGCGAATTCGGTGTTCCCGTTCTATTTCATTCGGACACATGACTAATTTATTTTTCTTAAAAAAAATCGTCTGATTTATTTTTGGTGCAGCGGTTAAAGTGGAATTTGTGTGGGAATGACGTTCTACTCGGTTACACGTAGAACAAAATAAACAAAACATTGCTATCATATTTTAGAGATTATAAAAAAGATACCCGAAATTTATATTTTGCTTTGAATGTGTCCACAAAAAAAACATTTTAAACAATATTGATTTTCTTACAAATTACTTTTCCTGTTGTATTAACTAAATTATTCACGTAGGTAATAATCCTATACAACAAACGGATTGAACTTCTCTAAATAATACTACTAATATATGTACGTACATATACGAGGGTAGTTTGACAAGTAGTGAGAATGGAAAAGAAAAACGAATTTTTTAAATACAAAATAATTCTTATTTTTCAATATATTTCCTAAAAGAGCAATAAATTTATTCCTACGGTGCTCCAATGCCTTTATGCCATCTCAAAAATGCGATTCCGGAAGGCTTGCAAAATACTCGTTTACGAAGATGATAAGCTCGTCGTTAGACGAAAATTCCTTTCCACCTAGTGCTGTTTTCAATTTTGGAAAAAGGTGGAAGTTAAAAGGGGCTAGATCCGGTGAATAAGGCGCATGCGGTACTAATTGGCAACTCGTGAATTTTGGACATCGCAACTGTGCTGGTATGCGAGGGAGCGTTGTCTTCGTGAAACAGAATGTTTTTCTTTGCCATTCCTGGCCGTTTAGCACGAATCTCAGCATTTAATTTTTGTAGAAGTTCTGCATAATATTGTCCGTTTATTGTGGCGCCTCTCTGAAGGTAATCAATGAGCAAAATGCCCTTTGAATCCCAAAAAATTGATGCCATCACCTTGTTTGCTGATAAAGTGATTTTCGCTTTCTTTGGAGGTGCAGAACCACGTTCTAACCATTGTTTCGACTGTTGTTTAGTTTCGGGTGTACTGTAGTGTATCCAAGTTTCATCGCAAGTAACAAATCGCCTACAAAAATCAACCGGATTCCGCTTATAAAAATCCAAACACTCATTGGAAATGCGCAAACGGGTGAACTTTTGATCAGTCGGAAGCAATCGCGGCACCCATCTTGCCGAAAGCTCGGAAAGGTCCAATTCTTTCGCTAAAATGTGGTGTACGGGTTCTGTTGAAATGTTTACCATGTCTGCTATCTCTCTCACTTTGAGTCGTCGATCTTGCCTAATAATATTATGGATTTTTATAATAATTTCCTTGGAAGTCACGATTTTGGGTGCTCCAGAGCGCGTTTTATCAACACAGCTTGTTCTACCACGTTTAAATTCATTTACCCATCTACTTATTGTGGCGGATGATGGGGCAGATTTACCTAATGTTTCCGGTAACTCATCTTTTATTTCGGTAGCTTTCGTCCCTTTAATTACGAAGTATTTATCACCGCACGATACACCACTTTTTCATTTTAACAAAACTGACTTTTTCAATCCGCTATCAAAAATAAACTAATCAACCGATTTATCTAAATATCGGAATGTAAACATATAAATAGGCAACCTAAGTTACAGTTCATTTGTTTTATCAATTAGAGCGCCATCTATGTGTCATTCTTACTACTTGTCAAACTATCCTCGTATGTATAAGCGTTTTATTCAAATAATAATTTGGTCTTAGTGGAGTTCAGGTTTGAATCCTATAGAACTTCTAGAAGTTGAATTCAGTAAAAGAAGAAGACATGAGTGTTCCATACCTAACGAATTATAGAATATGTGAGAAGTTGAATGATGAAATATTTCATCAAGTTGTACGTGACTCGTCTTTTAAGTTTTGCATATAAAACTAGAAAAAAACAGTAGATACCTTTTAAAAACTTTATTGTTTTTCAAAGTACTCCCCACGAAGATTAATGCACTTTTACATGCGCTCGAACCAACTCTGGAAGTAGTTGTTCCACTCGTTTGTTGTTACAGTCAAAATTGCTCAGCGATGACTTGCGGTAAACAAATGGTTGTATACCAATTGGCAGATGACTGGCGTTTATTTTCTGGCTCGTAAATTGATGAATGAGTAAATTCAAGACTTATACTATACCACTGACCAATGTTGTACACATTTTTAGAGTTTCCGGCGTTGAAGCGATCTAGAACATTTTGACACCAATTCATCTTAGCTGTTTTCTGTTCTTCGGTCAACAGATGCGGTATCCAACAGGAAACGATTTTTTTACACAAAATTCTTTATGCAAATTTTTTTAAATCGAGACCTTTGAAATCCCCAATCAATGTGGCGATATGTCACATGTCAATCTTCGTTGCGCACAGCATCGACGTTTTCCTGAGTGACCGCTGTTTTTGGTGAACCTGTTCTTGGATCGTCGCAAACAATAAGACTAATCTGTCCACGTCTGAATTCTCCATACCAACGAGAAATTGTTGACTGATGTGGTACTTCATTGCCGAAAACAAAAACCAACTCGGCGAGGCATTCGTGTTGAGATAATTGTCTTCAAAAATTATAAAAAATTATTCCGCGAAAATGTTCTCGGTTTAACTCCATTTTTCAACTAACTTCTCAACTTTGACTGTTCGTTGTAGCTACAACACTACACGTATCGCACTGAAATTTTGGATTTCGGTTAACTAAAGACGGTGATTGATTCTTAATACTGACATTTGATTAGAGGCGTCCTCTATGTTCCACTATACAAAATTTAAAAGACATTCCACTTATACAATAAAATTCCTTTCTGTACATAAGATGTAAAAGTATAAATTAAATCTTGAAATCCTTAAAAATTGGTTCTAGTTCTTTGACTTTGTGTAATCTTCCTTGTTGCCACCCATTTTCTTCTCTTGCTTTTCAATATATTTCTAAGAGTTCCTTAGGTTTCATATCTTCTTTTTCCGATTCTTTAACTTAATCCATTGCATTATTGACCCACAATGAAGAAATCAGAATGCAAATATTAACTTGGCAAGTTTATTTCAACTTTTTTACTATTTGCTTACCGACAGTCCCAAGCAAAATTTACTTTTAAGTGAACCTGTCGTTCACTTAGCTTACTGCAATTTCTAACTATATCTAAAATAAAGAAATGCTCTGAAAATATTAAGATCTTTAGAACTACATGATTAGTACAAAACAGTACTCAGCAATATTTCAGAAAACGAATTTCAGGTTTCCTTCTCGAAACGCAAACATCTAAAGCAGTGTGTAGACGTGCAAAGGTAATTCTTTAAACGCGAAAATCGGTTCTGGAATACCATTCGATGTGGATATTTTTTAAAGGTGCGTCCTGGTGATTAAATTGTCTTGAATATTTAATTTTATATTACTCACCTTTGTTAAATGAGGATAATGCTAAAATAAATAGACTTTAATAACTGTTAACAAAATTTTAGATTTTTTTATACAATGAAAGCAATATTATTGGAATATTCTGTCATGTTGAACACGAAAAGCTCCACATAAAAAGGTTTTAATAACCGTTAACACTTATTTACCGTTCTCCTGTTTTGTTTTGCTGTCTACAGATTAATGTGAACGTCAAAAACAGCTGAACGTAAAGGTATTTGGTCTCGGCTGAGAGAATTTTCGGATCGCAAGACCTATAACCAAGAAATATGAATCGCCATTAACTTATTTATTCGTTCTTTTGTTTTGTAAACAAAATATTATAATTAAATTCATATATACCATACATATATATAAAAGGTGTTTCAAATTTCGTGGTTTTATTAAAGAATAAATAAAACACATAATTTTCATTCACTTTCCAAAACTTTTTATTCGTAATTGAAGTATCAGTTATGACATTTATATGCGAAAAATAATATCTGTCAAATGGCCTCCTCTTGTAGCTCCACAGAAGTCCACTCTTCTGTTAAAATTTTCAATGACATTTTGACATAATTGAGGCTCTATCTTACCAATGACACGCATAATTTCATCTTTTAAAGCAGGAATTGATCGTAGATTGTTGTTATATACCTGGCTTCTCACATAACCCCAAAGAAAATAGTCTAGCGGTGTCAAATCATATGATCTTGGTGGCCAATTAACATCACCGTTTCTTGAGATTACACGTCCAGGAAATTTTTCTCTCAATAAATCAATTGATTCGTGTGCAAAGTGAGGTGTAGCGCCATCCTGTTGAAACCACATATCCTCTAGATCAATATTCATTAACTCACGTCACAAAAATTCGGTTATCATCCGACGATATCGATCACCATTGGCAGTTAGAGCTTCACCAGCAGCATTTTCAAAGAAGTAATGTCCAATTACACCACCTGACCATAATGCACACCAAACAGTAACTCGTTTAGGATGCATATGTTCCTTATGAATAATTCGTGGATTTTCCTCGCCCCAGATACGGCAATTTTGTTTATTAACATAGCCACCAAGTTCAAAATGCGCTTCATCGGAAAATATTATTTTTTGAGAAAAATCAGTTGGTTGTTCATTGATGAAATTGACAAATGGACGACGTTTTAAATGATCTAATGACTTCAGTTCCTGTGTTATTTGAACCTTATATGCCTTCAAAGCTAAATCCCTGTGTAAAATAGGCCATGTTGTTGATTCACTAAGTCCAAGTTGTTGTGAATATCGTCTAATGGACATTTCAGGATCTTCAGCAACACTTTCACGAGCCAAACCAATATTTTCTTGTGAACGACCATTACAACTGTATTTTTCACTTTTTTGATTTTCCACAAAACCGGTCTCTTGAAATTTTTTAATAATTCGACTAATAGTGCTTTCAGATGGATGATTACGTAAACCAAATAATTCACGTAATTTTCTAGAAACTCTTTTCACAGAACACTGATTTTCATAAAATAATTCAACAATTCAAACGCGTTTATGTACCGTGTACGAAGCCTTTTTTATAAATGTCATACAGCATACTTTTTAAATGCCCACATACCCAGACAAAGTCAGTGCGCTACTGCTACTGTCTGTCGCACTGAAACTGCGATTTCAGTGCGACAGACAGTAGCAGTAGTTCAGCCCTGAAGATGTCCCATAGCAGTGGGTACGAAACGTCCGCAGTTATACCAGTGACGCCGTTCCAACCCGGAAGCCCAGAAGCAGAAAGTACAAATGTTTTTCGAAATTATGTATTTGGAGATTCCAGTAATCAACGGTAATTTTGTTCCACATGCCGAAACGATATTAACGGTTTTCTGATTTATTATTATAAATTATCATCCATTACACGTATTTGTAAAAATTTTTTTTTAGGACTTACGAAAGTGTTTGTTAAAGTGCAGTAACTTTTCTAAAATATCACCCTTTGGAAGAATAACATGTACTTACATTGGAAACTGGGTTTGAATAAATATTCGAACGTGTAATAAAAATTGCTTACTATCCTATCATTTGGATCTTAGACACTTATTTCGGCAACTGAGTCGTCGTCTTCAATAGGAAGGAAGCACGTTGAAATATGAGGATGACAGTAAAGCTACACAAAAAATCGAGAAATACTGGTACTGTTTGCGTGCAGATCTAGCAGAGCGTTCGCGGTTTGAGAAGTGCTGTGTATACAAAAATCTATTAAATTATAATAATATTTAAAAAATGCGTTTATAAAGCACTCCATTACCGGAAATCCCGAACCGATTTCGAGAAAACTAACATTTCTAGCGAGCAAAGAACATAATCTGCATTTTAACGAATTTTGTGTGAAGTGTTTATAGTACATGGATATAAGGAAATGCAATGTACGAAATTTGCATGAATCCAACGTATTTCTCGTTAATAACGCTATTAATTATGAGATTTAAAATTCAGTTATCGTATTTAATTGTGCGGAAAGTGTTAGTGTGTCAACAGTAAATAATATCTCACAGTTTCCTTTATTTCCTTAGACATTTATCGCGTATTTACGGAGCTATCACAAGAATTGTTTTCGTGCCGAAAGCATTCGAAACATTTCGTATTATTAAACTGTTATCGTAATGATTTCTCTGTTATTTATTATACACTAACACGTGATTAAGAAAATTGTGCAATTGATGTAGAACATTACATAGGGTACGACAGAAATAATTCCCGAATATTAAGCGTAAATAACAAAGCAACCTTAGAAATTTGTTACGTTTCATTTGCTTTAGTTAAACTTTGATATACATATGTATTTTCGCTTAACTTTAGTGAAGAGTTTCTTTTTAATATTAGGTGCGCAATTAAGTTTTCACTGTTTTTTTGATGAAAATGCAACTTTATTGTGAAAAAATGTTTACAAATGAATCATTCAAAATATTGTGCATCGCTAGCGACAACTTTTTCCCATCTTTCTGGCAGAGCTCGAATACCGTCACGGTAGAAGTGTTCGTCTTATGAGGCTATCCACGAATCAAACCATTTTCAGATGTCTTCATATGAGCGGAACTACTGATTAAACCAGACCGTGTGCCATCGAACGGAACAAATAATAATTAGACGGCGCAATATCTGGGGAATATGGTGGGTGGGGTAGGACCACCCATTTGAGCGTTTCTAAGTGGGTTTCAACGGGTTTGGTAACGTGAGGCCGAGCGTTGTCATGCTGTAGAATCACTTTTTCGTGCCTCTGCTCATATTGTGGCCGCATTTCGCGCAGTGCTCGGCTCAATCGCATCAATTGAGTTCGATACCGTTCCCCAGTGATGGTTTCGTTCGGTTTCAACAGCTCATAATAAATAACACCGCCCTGGTCCCACCAAATACAGAGCCAAACCTTCGCAGCGTGAATATTCGACCGAACCGACGACGTAGAAGCAAGACCAGGCGGTCCCCATGATTTTGTTCTCTTTGGGTTGCTGTAATGAATCCATTTTTCATCAGCCGTAACGATACGATGTAGAAAACCCTTCCTTTTTGCCGCTGGAGCAGTTGTTCACAGGCGAAAAAACGACGCTCAACGTCTCTTGGTTTCAAATCATAAGGAACCCAAGTTCCTTGTTTTTGAACCATTCCCAACGCATGCAATCGCTGGGAAATGCCTTGGCGGGTAACTCCTAATGCTGAAGCAAGCTCTTTTTGCGTTTGGCACGGATCCTCATCGAGCAATGCCTCCAATTCTGCGTCTTCGAAGGTTTTTAGTCTTCTTTCACGCGAACGCCAGTCAACATCGAAATCACCGTCTTTGAAGCGACGGAACCAATCACGGCACGTTGTTTCACTTAGAGCAGCATCTCCGTAAACTTTTTGGAGTTCTCGATGCGCTTCAGCCTCCGTTTTCTTCGAATGAAAGAAGAAAAGCAACACTTCTCGCAAATGACGATTATTTGGCACAAAATTAGACATTTTCACACAACCAAAAGTATATGACGCAAAAACAAAATCACTAATGTGTCAAAGCGGTTTGTTTACCATATGTCTAAGCTTGGTTCATGATGTTTTGGTTATGTCACAATCGACCAGCACTTACTACTGGAGCCATCTCTTGAAAAACAGCGACAATTTAGATGCGCACCTAATAATTTTTCGAATTTTCCATTTTATTTGTTCGTTTCATTATTTTGAACAGTGGTGTATTCGATAAAAGGCGGTATTATTTCTTTGTGGTTATATTTTTGTGAATTTTGACGCGCACGTCCGACTTGCGAATGTTCGAGATTTAAGTAGAGGGTGCTTCTTGATATTAAACCACCGATCACAAAGCACGTATATTTTAATATTTGTATCTGATTGGTTCTATATCATCAGCGGTTCTATGCTAGTCTTGATTATATAGTGCCTCTGGAAAACTAATTCTACCTTTCGAAAATGACTTTCTCTTCTTGTTATCAAGATTCTGGCCAAGAGTTTCTATCTTTCTAATGCTTCCCTTGCTGTGTAATTTTAGGGTACTAGGTACTAACCACATTCTGAATTTTAAAACTTATCCGTTGTAATCTTCCCATATTTGTCTTTTTTGGAGGTATTTACGCATCCTGTGACCGACGCAAGGTCAATAGGAGTAACATAAAGTGATCGTCTTCACGTTAAAAGAAAGTCATTCTAGCATTTCTTTACATGTGAATTTCTATGAATTTATGGTTTTGTTTACACGTTAACATATTAGATAGTTAGGACTTACACCGAAACCAAAACCGATGTAATCCGAAGAGTTACGAGGAACCAGCATATAAAGCTGCGGGAGGAGCAGCCACAGCTAGCAAACCCGACACTTACACCGGTAACAGAATACACAACACAATACCCCAAATATAAACGACCACGTATGGAAATCGGAAGTGATGGCAGCGAGTAATAGCAACCATATAACCAACATCATGACGAATCAACGTAAGGACTAAGAGTAAAAGTGCCAAGCCCTAACTCCAACTAACTTAAAAGAAGTAGAAGAAGTAGCCACAGCTAGTTTCAGGTTGACACTTCAGTACGAAATAACTCCTGAAGAAGACGATTGAGATGTCATCGAAACGTCAAGATGCCGGTTCTTTCGAGAACTTTTATCTAAAACACACACACATATATACTTATATATAATCTTGCTTTTCATTTTGTCCTGTAACTGGGTTTGACTTATTGGACAATAAATATGTTACTGTTATTTATTCCACACTCGTGTATTAATGGAAGTGAATAAATAATAATATTATAGCATCCTCAAAAAGATATTGTCTAATATCTTAAACGAAAGTATGTACCCATGTTGCAATACATACTTTAGGAAAGAACACCTTAAAGGTTAATATCTCTTTGAATATTGCATCGTTATTGGCTTACTTCGGAAGTTCCCTTATATTTCACGGTAGAATGAATAGAGTCGCAAACTGTTTAAAAGTGCAACAGCTGGAATTGTTTTAAATTAGCGTGACCTCTTGGATCCCGAGTAGTTTTATGTGAATTATTTACTCTGCACTAATCAAGGAATATTTCGAAAAATGAAGACCAAAATCGTACTTCCTATTACGATGTTAAAATATTATTCCAAATTTAAAATTTATTGGAAATGCAGCGGAATGTAGTTACACAGTGGAAATTGATTTTAAAAATTGGTTTTATTTATAATAGAGTTTTGGAAGAGAAAGAAGAAATTTTGTTTTTGTCTATTAACCCATTTCTAGCCATTGTACCTGCTTGAGTACAGAAAAAACGCAATATTTAAATATGCATAAATTTTACGGGAAGTGAAATTACGCAACATTTCTTTTGGTTTTGCATTCAACATAATGTGGTTAAAAAGCACACAACAAGGTGTTTAGAAATAGTACCGTTACTGTATATTTTGTTTGGTTTTAATACCTTTGCGTCAATTTTGAAAATATTAGCTAGGTCAGTGATTATTCAGCTGCGTGGAGTTAAACCTGTTGTATTATAATAAGTATGTAGTTTTGCATAGGGGAATAACTGTTTCCAATTTATAAAAAGGTGAAAGATAAAAAAATAATTGGAACGACGATGGGCGAGTAGAAAAATTGGTGTACCCAATTGAGTACAATGGCTTGGGTATGCATTTTTTTTAGATTTTTGCCCACAAAAAAATGGAATTTTCTACTATAAAAACGTCGAGTTTTTACGACAGACATTTCAATACCTTGAACTGTGCCCTGAATTATGTTAAAGCTGAGGAAGATCACCACGAATTTGAAATTGCTATTATACCTCCAAGCTCGGATTATAACACAGATGAAGAAGAATGTGTCGCCGAAAATATTGAAATTGACCGTATACCATACGATGTGCCAGGTGAAATAGGTGTATTTTGTGGCAACGATAGCGAAGACGATATTCCACTTGAACAATTAAAAAAATTTTAAAAAATTAAATTTCGAGGAAAGAAATTGTGGTGGCCGCTTTTTACCACAATGTTGAGTTCCGTTGTGGTCAATGCGTGGAAATTAATAACACTGCAAACAAGTCCCAAATGGACTTGTTAGAGTTTCAGCGTCATGTTGGTCACTACTATTTTCGAAATTATACGCGGACACTGCCAACTTCGAGACGCTCGCTGGCACTTGGTGTAGCTACTATTGCTGGAAACCACTTCCCCAAGAGAATAAAAAACCCTTTACGATGCCGTGAATGCCATAGTAGAATTAGATGGATGAGTAAACAATGTGACGTTGCACTGTGTCTAGAAAAGGAGTGTTTTAAAATATATCACACTAAAAAATAAGCATACTAAGTAAGCCATTGTACCCGTTTGGGTACAGCTATAAAACCACAGTTCCTGAATTTTTTTTTATATTTTTTTACTTTTTTATGTTCCTTATGTATATTTTAACTAAATTAAATAAATGAATTAAACAAGTTTTCATTTTTAATTGCCTTGGTTTTTAATGGGACAACGTAAGGTAATCTTCTTCATTAGAGAGAATATTTTGATGTCAGGTGCCCTTACACTTCGAAGTTATACAACGTTTGCGTGAAGAAATACGGCTCAAAAGATCGGAATTGTGGAAAAAAAATCATGTATTCTGCATCACGATAATGCACCAGCTCACACATCAATGCTCGTTCGTGATCTTTTGGCCCAAAAAACATTGACATTAATGTTTTTCTTGTTATTTTTTACATTATCAAAAATTTTTCAAATTAATCTGAAAACATTTAATATTTCCGAAACAGTCGAAGATAGGTATCGGACATTGTACATGAAATATATCTGGAATTTTCTAAAGAATCAAAAATTTAATATTTGACAGGGTGTTGCATTTAAAATAAGAAAGAACCCTGTATATAAACTTTTTATTTAAAAAAATACGCAGCTAAAAATCCCAATCGACGTGTCTGAGCGTTTTTTCGAACACCCTTCCATTGAATTATTATTGAATTTATTCCATTTGGCTGATACACACTGTATATGTACACATCCAGTACCTTTATTTTGTTAATAAAATATGAGATTGCATTAATATCAATCAAACACTAATTTTGCATTTAATTATTACCAGTGATTTTTTTCAATATTATAATGAAGTAAATATAAACTTCATAGGCTCGCATTTTCATTTAATTATTATTTAAATTTAATTAAACCATTGCCCACACGACCTTTAAATTTAATTATGCAAGAAATGTTATTTGTTTTTAATTAATATTTGTTTTTGTAGCACACGCGTGAAATGTGTACGAAATATAACAAAAAAAATTATTTTAATACAAGCAATTTACTCATTGTTTTTCACATTAAAAATAGATACGCCTCTACATACTACAGACTCAACGAATCGGTGACAATTATCCTGGAACAGGAAATAAGCTTTTGTATTAAAGATTTATTCTGAATTGCTTTACACTTTTCTTATGGCAAGATGAATCGTTTGCTATATCATATTTTACTAGGGAGGCGGCTGCTTTCAAGCTCCGAGGAACCTTTTTCATAAAATACATGGAAAAATCCTTTGGTAATTTCCAATGTGTCCGATATATGTATGTGGATATTGGATGATTTTGTTCGAGTTTTGTAAGCCGGAAATTTCGCAGATTGGTATTTTTTAAGTGATCTATATTTTGGATAAGTTTATATGCTTGAAACCTATTTGAAGTAATTGTGTAGGGTTTTAATAATAACGCAGAATTTTATACGATTTATTTATCACTTGTTTCCTGTTGTTATTACAATTATTAGATCTGTTTTCATAATGTTATTTACAGCAAAATAAAAGACTCGAAACTGTATTGCTTGGTGGCTTAATTTGTAAGGTAGCCGTCTAGCAACAGGAAGATACAGGTTCAAAACCTACTCCAAGACTTCAGGGCTCAACTACTGCACTGAAGCTGAGTTTCAGTGCAGTAGTTGAGCCCTGAATATGTCCCATACAAATGGGTATGAAACGTCGGCCGATATACGAGTAACGCGGTTCCAGCCCGGAAGCCCAGAAACAGATAGCATGGACCACGACCGCGGAAGTCTACCTACCAAATTGTTAGTGTTAAGTTTTTTAACACACGAGCACGTTTTAGGAGTTCGTCAGGTATACTTCCAGGAAGAAGTGATTTATTGTTTTTCATTTTCGATGTTTTTTTTTATTTCTTCAGTAGTGAAGATGGAAATTTTTAGTTTGAAACATTCGTGGGTCGTAATTAATATTTTTAAACTCTTCTCTGTTCTCTGTTAACAATTCTTTGTAATATTGTTTCTAAAGGTCTTGTCCAAGTAGGTTTATCTTCACTTTTTCATTTGTATTTGCTTTCAGCGTTCGTACTGCTTTTTATGCAGCCCTAGACTTAGAGCTTCTCAATAGTCCATCTATTTCGTGACACTTCCTTTCCCAATAGTCATTTTTCCTCTTTACAATTTCTACTTTTACCAAATAGCATTGTCTGTCTCTTTGGTCATTTGTGGTTAGCCATCTATATTATAGTTCTTCCTTCTGATTTGTCATGTCTTCCAATCTTTCATTCGACCAGCAGTTGCTGTTTCTTTTTCCTGTTTTCTTTTCCCAACAAGCTTCCTTTGATGCTTGATATAAATACATTTTGAGTATTTGAGACTTTCCTTTTCGTAATACTATAGGTCCATTTTCTTATCGGTTAGACTCAATGTATACAAAAAACTCTGGAGTCGCCATAAAAGCTATCTAGATTATATATAGATTGTTCAGTTTTCAAGACTGTTCGTGTTTAAGTTTCCTTTCTTAGATCTATTTTTTATATATATATTATCAAAACCTTTCTACGCGCAGGTATAAGGTGTATTACACTTCAGTTTAAACATGTACAAATTTTCTATATTCTTTTTTGTCTTTGGCAGTTTTCTTTGCTTCGCCCCATATCACATTTCTTTCCTTGAGAGTCGCCGCTACCTCATCGTTGCACGTTTTCTTTGGTCGTCCTCTTCCTCTTCTATTTTGTACTTTTGCCTCCCATACCTGCTTCACTTGCCTACCATCGCCCATTCTGCACAAATGTCCGAACCATTTTAATTGGCTTCTTTTTATTACGATGTTTATTGGATAGAACCTGCAGTTCTTCTCTGATCATTTTTTACTCTGTCCCGCTTTGTGATGCCTTTGACTCTTCTTAAATATTTCATATCCATTGCGTTTACTTTACTTTCTGTTATTTGTGTTAGCACTCAGCTTTCACTGGCGTATGTTAAGATTGGCCTTTCCTTTCTTAGATCTATTTTATATATTTTATAAATACTATAGTCTTTAATAAGTGATCTGATTCGGAGATTGGGTCTTTTTTAGGTCGATTTATTTATAGTTATTGTTATTTATTGCGTTATAACAAAGATATATCTTTTCTTTAAGGAACTAATAACTATGCAGTTTACTCTTGATTAAATATTTTTCATATACCCAGTTTTACATACAATTTACTGCATAAACTTTCTTGTTTTAAAGCTATATATACGAGGGAGCGTTTTTATATTCGCGGAATGAGCGGGTTGTAGAGGGGTGAGTAGGCGCATTGGGGGCGTGGCCTGTGCAGCGACTCATGATAAGTAAAAATACGAAGTTTCATTGTTATTAGACAGTTAGTCTCTGAGCTATCGTCAACCAAGTAACATAATCAGGAGTGAAAAGTGAAATGGAAAAAATCGAATATCGTGCCGTTATAAAGTTCCTTACCAGGCAAGGAAAATCAGTCGCGACCATAATGAATGAGATGTCATTGGTTTACGGCGACTCTTGTCCAGGAAAAACCATGGTGTACAAGTGGCATAGTTTATTTAAACAAGGAAGGGAATCCCTTGAAGACGACCCGAGGCCGGGCAGGAGCATTGAGGTGACCACGCCAGCACTTATCCAAAAAGTTGAACAAATTGTACTCGAAGATGCTCGACTAAAGAAGAAGCAACTCGCAGAAATGGTTGGAGTATCCGATACAACAATTTTTAAAATCCTACACGATCATCTCGGCACGTCTAAGGTCAGCGCAAGATGGGTGCCGAGAATGCTCACGCCGCCGCAAAAACAACAGCGCGTAGAGTGTTCGCGTGCATTTTTGGACCTCTGTAATGAAGACAAGGATGGTGTATTGAGTGGAATTGTTACTGGAGACGAAACTTGGGTTCATCATTATGAACCTGAGTCCAAACAAGATTCCATGCAGTGGCATAAAAAGGGCACAGCACCTCCCAAGAAATTTAAAGTGTCCCAATCAGCTGGGAAACTCATGGCAACGATATTTTGGGACTCGGAAGGAATATTGTTGATTGATTATAAAGATAAAGGTGTTTCTATAACCGGAGAATATTACGCTTCAATATTAGAGCGACTAAAAGAAGCCATTAAAGAGAAAAGACGGGGAAAATTGACAAAATGTGTTCTGCTTTTGCACGACAACGCGCCCGTCCACAAGAGCCGCGTTGCGTTAGCTGCCCTGCATAAGGTAGGCTTCAAAATTGTGAATCACCCACCCTACAGCCCAGACCTGGCCCCGAGTGATTATTACCTGTTTCCGAAAATGAAAAAAGAGCTGCGGGGTAAAAAATTCACTGCCGATGATGAAGTCAAAGAGGCAGTTTCGGCGTATTTTGCAGATAAAGAGAAATCATTTTTTTATGAGGGTATAAATAAATTAATTAAAAGATGTGAAAAATGTATCCGTCTTGCAGGTGAATATATTGAAAAAGAAAAATAATTTGGTTTTTTTATTAACACCCCTTGTCCCCCATTCCGCGAATATAAAAACGCTCCCTCGTATATATAGTTAACGAAAATTAACGTCTATATTCAGGAAAAAACATTAATCCATAAATAAATTACTAAATAGAAGACACCACACAAAGCTTTACTATTTCCAAATTGAATTTCGGGTTCTACAATCAATATACGTTTCGTGACGGTGATGAATTATTGAAATTATGTCCCGAATAAAGTAAAAATAAACACAACGAAAAGGAAGATCTGTACAAAATGGAAAATATATTAAAAAAAAGTTAATCAAATGATGTTTAACAGGCGAATTTATTCTTATTTAAGTAACAACATATTTTATTTTAAATACACGAAAATTATTTCGGTTGTTTGTGCGTTTTATATCAAAGATGACCTTAGCAATGCTTTCGATAAATGAACAATAATTTCGCATACGACAAACGGTAACTTCTCGTTGGGCAAATTACATTTACGTTCGTCATAATTCAATTTGGACGGTCAACCTGGAGCAATATAGATATCAGGCTAAATTAGCAATAGATAATAGTGATCGTATTGTGTATTGTATGTTCAGATTAAGTCATGTTTACATTATTCTTTTTAATGAGATATGGAGAATGAAACTATAACTTTTGCAATTTAATATCCAACTTTAATTGGGCAAAATTAATGTCAAAGGATTATTATTGGACTATAACTAATATTCAATAAACGATTATTATATGTAAATTGGTACAGATGAGGTAATTGATATACAGTCCATATAGAAATTGCAAGCTGCTATAGTCTACACGTTTTTTGATAGTACTGACTCAGATCTTCGTTTTTAACACAAACAAAAAGGTACGTACACATTATTAACATAAATGTGAAAGTTTTTCAAATTATCACAAGTCAGAAACTTGTTTTGATAACCTATTATATACGGTGTTTCAAAAAGAATATACGTATTTCGAATGCATGTATTTATTAAACTTTAAGACATAAGAATATGAAACTCTACACATATATTTACAAACCTCCCAAGTTCAGATTATAGATGTTCAATATGTCCTCCATCAGTGACACGAACAATATCACATCGATACTCAAATTTCTCCCATACTAGGGCAAGTATGTCCTTCGTCACTGATGTTACTGATGCTCGATATCGCGACATGATAACATAATTCTTTCTGCTGAAATTGGATGATATTGATGTGGCCAATATATGGTTTCAACAAGATGGTGTCACATGCCAAACAGTGAAACAATTCAATTCCTGTATGAGACATTTCGAGAAGTTCCCTACAGCGTATACTCACTAAAGATCTGTGTCCCCATGCTTACGAAATTCAATTAACACAACAACTAAAACCTAATGACCACGCACAGCGAAGAGAGTTCGTTGAATGGATTATTGAACATAAACAAATAGATGCTGATTTTTCGAGCAAAATCATTCTAAGCGACGAAGCATAATTTCACCTTGATGCCTTTGTTAATCGCCAAAATTGCCGCTTTTGCGGTTCTAAAAACCCACATGTGATTGTCAAAAAACAAATGCATCCACAACGTGTCACTGTTTGATGTGGATTTTGGGCTGGAAGCATAATCGGACCATACTTTTTTGATAATGAGGCTGATCAAGCAGTGACTGTTAATGGTGCTCGATATCACGACATGATATAATAGTTCTTTCTGTCGAAATTGGATGATATTGATGTGGCCAATATGTGGTTTCAACAAGACGGTGCCACATGCCATACAGTCTGTGAAACAATTCAATTACTGTACGAGACATTTCCAGGTCGTGTACTCTCTCGTGTCGGTGATCAGAATTGGCTCCCTAGATCGTGTGATTTAACACCATTAGATCACAGGTCTATGTCAACAAGCCCATAACCACACGTGCATTAAAGGAGGCGATTCAACGCTGCATCAACGAAATTCAGACACATTTATGCATAATGGTAATGGAAAATTTCGACAAACGAGTGGAGGCCATTTGCCCGATGTGTTATTCCATAAATAACCCTATGCTATGTACTTTATGACTCAATAAAGAAATAACAATCAAAAGACTAAAAACTGTTTTCTATTTAATTAAAATCTTGCGTTAATTTTGGGACACCTTTTAGATATGCTTTTGTAAAGGTATTTGATTTATTGTATAGATATTAGTTATGTATTAACTATTGTAATTTTATTGCAATTTTGTTGCTTCTTGTCCACCTTTGGATTTTATTTTATTATTATTATTATTCATTATTATCTGTTGTCCATTCTGAGGCGTACGTGAATATTGAGGATACAAAGCCTCTTCCTAAACGTTTCTTTGTATCTACGTGTACATATGTCATGATCTAATTGTTCAAAGTATTTTATGAAACAAAAAATAAACTAGTACTTGTTGTTGGTACACCTATGCATGAAAACATTACATAACCTATACAAACATGGGACACACATCGTACGCGTGTTTATATATTTCATGCAACTGCTAATTTACTTTAAGTTAAAAGACAAATATTATTTTGGTATAATTATTGGAAATATCACGTCGAATAATATTGCACTGTCCGTGTTAACTAACAGCGATGTCGTGGTGTGGTTGTGGTGGTCATGTTGCATATCATCGGAATAACAATGAATAACTGTACGAACACCCCGTGTGAATACAACCGGACGTGACCCAGATGTTGTTGACCCTCATCCGATTCCGGGATATTATCACCGCAGTCGTCGTTGGGCGAATCGGTCTAGGAAAAAAAGGGGAGATGATATTGCGTTATTATTGTTTTCATTTTTATTCCTGTTCAACACTGTGTTGTACAACGACATATACGCACGTTTTGGAATGTGCTAAAAGAACATATAAGCCCACATGTACACACAGATCCAAACACACACGTACAAAGAAAAAGAGAGGGAACGATATGCAAACACACAAATAACCGGGGTATTTCGCCTGATGAGGGTAAATTACTCTAATGTACTTTTTGACCTACTTCTCCGCGGTATGTAAAATCTTGTTTTCAGACTTTTGTTTAAGTTGCTCTTTTCTGGGAATCGCAATAACTCAGAAAGGAGTACTCTGCACGTATTCGGACGAACGTTCAGATTTACGTTATTGCAGACTCATCACGATTTAGATAACGTCACAGCAGACTTTTTTAATTACATTTAAAACGGTGTACCTATTTATTTCAACAGCGTATTGACTTCTCTCTAGCCTCGCGTGGTATATTACGGGACACTGATCAACGTTTCACATGGATTGTAAATGAATGCAAAGTTTCAAAATATTTTCGCTAAATTCACGTACTTTAAAAACTAATTAAAAAGAGTGCGATCGGGTTTTTATTTCATCTACAATTTATTTGATCTTTGAAGATCCGAAAGGAATCAGAGAAGGTATTAGAATAGTTTATATCTGTGATTAACATTAAATTAGTTTTGATCAATTAGGTTGATATATAACCCCTTTCCACATTAACTTTTGTAAATTCTGTATACGCATTTCGATAACCAAGTTGTCATCATCAGCAGATAATTCATAATTCATTAATCAAACTCCGTACGCGACATCTTGGTTTTGAGCGGTGTGGGTCGCGTACGGAGTTTTATTTTCGTACAGTTGTTTTTCGCCGTGTTTTACCAGGTGCGACACTTTGAAATTATCTGCTAATGATGACAAGTTGGTTGTCGAAATGCGTATACATAATTTACAAAAGTTAATGTAAAACACGGCGAAAAACAACTGTACGAAAATCAAACTCCGTACGCGACCCACACCGCTCAAAACCAAGATGTCGCGTACGGAGTTTGATTTTCGTACAGTTGTTTTTCGCCGTGTTGTACCAGGTGCGACACTTTGAAATTATCTGCTAATGATGACAACTTGGTTGTCGAAATGCGTATACATAATTTACAAAAGTTAATGTGGAAAGGGGTTATATATCAACCTTATTGATCAAGTCAATCAACCACAGGCTCCATCAAATTCAACTATTAAATTAGTATTTTTCACTTTCACAATATACAAGCGCATAATTGTATGATATTAAAACCTACCGTATGTTTCCATAATGCAATTTTTGAGACGTTGGCAGACACGAATATCACCGATCTCCGTGGTCAAAATTTAAGACACATTCACTAAGTAAGAGATTGTGACATCAAAAAATAATGGACACTGAGCTAACATTTCCCGGAGCAACCAAAGAAAAAATTAGTATTTTTCAGTTTCACAGCGTAAAAGCGTGTAATTGTATGATATTAAAACCTACCGTATGTTTCCATAATGCAAGTTATGAGATGTTGGCAGACAAAAATATCGCCATTCTCCGTGGCTAAAAGTTAAGGCACATACTCAGTAAAGAAGAGAATTGTGACATCAAAAAATAGTGGACAGCACTGTGCTAACATTTCACGAAGCAACCAAAGGAAAAATTAGTATCTTTCAATTTCACAACGTCAAATCGCATAATTGATGGTATTCAAACCTACCATGTGTTTCCATAATGCAATTTATGGAACGTTGGCAGACACGAATATCACCGTTCTCTGTGGTCAAAGATTAAGGCTCATACCCAGTAAGCAAGAAATTGTGACACATCAAAAACAGTGGACAGCACTGTGTTGACATATCAAGGGAGCAACCAGAGAACTGTTCGAACGAGAGACGTATCGCGTTTAAGTCTTCGTCATATATTTCTGGCTCGGCCGGCTCTCTGGTTCCTCCCTGAGATGTCACTACAGTGCTGTTCACTGTTATTTGATATATGTATCATTTCGATCGATATTCCGGTCGGTCTCTGCAATTGTTGATAAAGTCAGAGAGACTGATGAATGTTGATATTACACGAAGCGCGTCCTTATCATTACTTTGTCGACAAGAATTTGATTGAATTCAAGAAATTGTGAGTTCGAATCTCACCGAAGAACAGGAAAATTTTTGCATCATATATACCATGTAAAAAGCGGCAAAAATTATAATTTTTAAATACAAACCATATTTTTAGTAATTTTATTTCTTGAACAAGTTTCTTTTTTTCAATTTTGAAAATGAAAATACGTGAATAGCTCTTAACACAGGAACAGCATTAAATTATTATGCATCTAGGATATCCTCCATGAATCATTTTCTGGAGATGCCATTTTCAATCCTGAATTTCTTCAAAAATTTCGTTTTCCAACAGCTACAGCGTTGCTACTGTCTTAATTGAGAGTTGAAAGTTTCGTCAACATCTTGTAATTTAGTATCTCCTGGTCAAGCAACAGCATGGAAACAGCACAGAGCAAACCTCTTCAAAAAAAGAAGATACGAGAGAGTGAATCCCCTGGTGTGTACAGAATTTATTGCTCGTGTGGCAGTATATATATTGGCGAAACAAAGAGGGCCGACACCTCTTTATTTCGCCAATACATACACTGCCGCACGAGCAAAAAATTCTGTATTTCGGAGCATGAGCGTTATATTAGGCTACTGCGTGTAGATGAACCTGCACTCGCTGAGGATAGGTTTGAAACTAGATACTATATCATGTTGAATTCTATTAAAATCCTGCCCCACACTAGTCATTACTGTGGCCGAAAAATCTATGACACTATAAAGATCTCTAGACACACTAATATATCTAAACCGTGATAATGATTACCCTTTACATAAAGCGGGTAATTCTGTATCTCCAAGCAACTCACCCATAACCGTTACGCTCCATTGGCGTGACCAATAGCCCTATATAAATCCATCGACTACAGACTTACAATGGTCTCAATGTAACGACGGAAGCAGTAACAGCAGTTACGCCCTAAGGATTTCCCATGGAAATGGTGACGAAACGTCTGTAGCAGAATTATCAAACACAAAGTTCCAGCCCGGAAGCAAAGATGAAAAAAGCGTGATCAATGACCGTGGAAGTCTACGAGCCAGATTAAAATGCAAAAAATTTTGAAGTAGCTGGGTAAGAATCCTCTATGAGAAAAACAGACCAGAGAAAGACAATGATATACTAGAGTCAATACCATAGAGGAAATGGATCTGATGGTTTAAAGGGACAACTAGATAATTTGACTGAAATGTAAAATCTAGCGAAACAAAGACAAGCTAATATAGAGACGTAAGTTCATCTTGACTCTTTGAATTAATTTGTTTATATTTATCGTAAACTCCTACTTTGATTCTTTTTTTATCGATTTAATGATTATAGGAGAAGTGAATCGGATACCTTAAAGGCATGACTAGACAATCTGACATTTCTAAGGTAGAAATGCAAAATACATTGAAACAGAACCAAGACTATATATGTATGTAGGTACGTTTATCCTCATCATCGTAACGTGTTCTTCGAGGGATTTTTCTTAAGTGAAGCAAAGGATAACACTTTGCCAAGCTTGAATACTGTGGTGGCTGATGGATAGTGTTTAATGATTTTTTTTGAATCAAAAACTTGTTAATAACGCGTTGTGAAAAAAGTAGTTGTAGTTCAGAATCTTTCTTCTTCTAATTCTAGAAGAAGCATAAAAAAGGAAGCTGGATTTCAAAAAGACATTAGGACCGGAATAGATTTGAAAATGTAGCAGTAGAATGGGTTTAAGGGTCACCTCAAGAAAGTCTTAATTTTTATCAGCTCATTTCTTCAGATTTTGCTCGTTTATTTTCTTAGTGGCTTTCCAAAAATTTCTCTTTTTGCATAAATAATGTGCTTCAAAATTGGTCGAATACGGTGTTTCAAACCAACGAATTTCTTTTGTCATGTAATGGGAAAACTCTTCGACAATGTGCGAATAAAATATTGATTGGTTTTAGAAACAAATTTCGCATTTAATTGAAATCCCATAGAAATATTGATCAATCCATCATGTTAGTAATGCTATAGGTTTGCGGAATGAAGGAAAAAAATAGAAAATAGCTTCGAAAATTGTATTTATTTATGTAATTAATGTACAACGGAACACATCAAATCTAAAATTAATATTTACAGATCATATTTACATATGTATAGGTATAATATAGGCACTCTTCGTTTGTTTACTATATAGATAATCGTATACATTCAACAATATAAAATAATTACAAAAAAAGATCCGTATTAGAACAGAATTAAAGTAAAATATAAATTTACTTATACAGGTTAAAGTATCTAATAAATACATTTTAAATTGAAATTTTTGTAACCTCATAAAGAAAATGGAAAACTTCTTGAACTGTTAAACTAGCACGACGAAGATGTCCATTTAATTTTGAGCCGTAAACTAATAACTTCGAACTCCAGAAATAAGTTTTCTTGCACCGTTTATTGCGAAAGAAAATTGTCGCTTTACTTAGAAAAGAAAACGTTTCTTAATTGTAAAACGTTAATAGATTTTCTAATAAATCAAATTAGGTCTCAATAGAAATAAGTAACAATTGATTTAATTGTAATAAATCATACATTCAACAATATATATTTCTTATTTAAAATTATTGGAAATACATATTTCAGATGGTAGATTTGTCTGAAGTTTTACCTTACCGCGTAAGTTCCACAAATATATTACTTTTTTACTTCCTCGCTTGATAATTATAAATACTACGTCGAAAATGATGTATTAATACAAGAAAAACATATTTACCGATCAATATAAAATATAGAATTGTCACATTCTGACGGCACAAACAGTGGTAAGCCCAGAATGTAGAGGGAATATGCAAACTAACAAAGTAGCTATAAGAAAAGTTAATAAATACACCATTGGTATTGTAAGACAAGTGTAGCCATATGTTGAATTTGTCGCCATTTGTGCAGTAAAGTGTTGGCAACCCTAAAAAAAATGAAGCGTTAGAAGATAGGACAACGTGTCTTTATTATTGAACAATATTTCAAAAATAACGAAAGCTTGGCGGTCGCAGTTCTAAAATTTCATACAAAATATGGTCGGAATATTGTTTTAACTTCGTCAACTGTGAAGAGATTAATTGATAAATTCAGGGAGACTGGATCCGCTGGAGACGCCAAACACACTGGTTGTCCAAAAACAAGCCGTACAAATGTCAATGTGGAAGCAGTGCGTGAGAGTGTCGGTTGCAAGCCAGGAACAGCAATTCGGCGTCGTGGACAAGAATTGCAAATTTCAAGAAGCTCTCTAGAGCGTATACTCGCTAAAGATCTGTGTCTCCATGCTTACAAAATTCAATTAACACAACAACTGAAGCCCAATGACCATGCACAGCGAAGAGAGTTCGTTGAATGGACTATTGAACATCAACAAATTGATACTGATTTTTCGAGCAAACTCATCCTAAGCGCTGAAGCACATTTTCACCTTGATGGCTTTGTTAATCGCCAAAATTACCGCTTTTGGGGTTCTGAGAACCCACAAGTGATTGTCGAAAAACAAATGCATCCACAACGTGTCACTGTTTGGTGTGGATTTTGGGCTGGAGGCATAATTGGGCCATACTTTTTTTAAAATGAGGCTGGTCAAGTCGCGACTGTTACTGGTGCTCGATACCGCGACATGATAACACAGTTCTTTCGTGGTTTCAACAAGACGGTGCCACATTCCATACAGCCCGTGAAACAATTCAATTACTGTATGAGACATTTCCAGGTCGTGTACTCTCTCGTTTCGGTGATCAGAATTGGCCCCCTAGATCGTGTGATTTAACACCATTAGATATATTTTTATGGGGTTATTTGAAATCACAGGTCTATGTCAACAAGCCCACAACTGCGTGTGCATTAAAGGAGGCGATTCAACGCTGCATCAACGAAATTCAGCCACGTTTATATATAATGGTCGCGTAGTAAACAGGGTAGTATCAACTTTTGAGTGAGCCTTATAAGGTTCACCTAATGATGATTTCGTCAAGCTTTTAATGTGTTCGTCTACATACGCAATAGTAACTTGGTTACCAATTTTAACGAGACGACACGTCCCTTGTTTTTTCGTTCATTCGAACGAAAGAGGGAGATATTATTTGTTCATCATTTTCCTGTATTGAAAATGAAGGATAGAACCACAGAGAATCGTTCGTTTATAACACTACCTGAAGAGAGGTGAATTCCTTGAAACGCGTAGTAAACAGAGTGGTATTAACATTTGAGTAATCCTTATAAGCTTCACATAATGGCAATTTCGCCAAGTTTTTAATATGTTCGTCTACATACACATTGGTAACTTGGTTACCTATTTTAAGATGACACACCGTCGTATATTCGTTCGTTTGAACGACAAAGGGAGGTATTGTTTTTTCATCGCATTACGAATCTAACAGCTAAAGATTGAGGTAGTACATTTTTATTTTACTGCTAAAACATACAAAATAAATAAATGAATAATAAATAAACTGTGTATTTGCAAACGAAAAAAAATATTTAATTTTTTATTGTTTAAGCGTTAATCCCACCTCTAGAATTACATACTAATTGAGGCGTTGATGTTATTTCTGAAATTAGAAGCAACCCGACATAAACATTACGTTAAAAATAACACTGAAATGGGGTAAATACAGTACCTTCCCATGACTCACTCGATAATCAATATAAATATTAAATTGAGGTTACAAAAAATCAATTTTCATTTCATGGTAGAGTTCCTAATATAGTCTTATATATTAACGTTTCTTTAAATAGCTTTTTTCTTCATATGCACAAAGCGCATTTTATTCGATATAATTAAGGTTACTTCGTCACTTATATATCTATATTGATTCGTTGGCAGTTTAATTCATTAAATTTTAGTGGGTTTAGTGTCCTTAAACTAAATTAAAAACGTGGGTAGGTAGACACATCGAGTAGCACCTCTCACTTCAGCGATGCACACACATAAATGTTACATACAATATATAATTGAAGTCCCTAGCTTCTAAAATACGTAAGTACAGTTTCAATTCGTTCGTTATCTGTAAAATCAATAATAATTCTCTTTGCGGAATCAACTCTATCCTTGGGATCTTTCCATTAAACTCCGAGGACAGTCATTCAATTTCTAAAAGTTCTAGATTCGATGGAACATACACTTATTATTATGTACACGGTGTAAGTGTTCTAATCTTTAAACAATTATTTTACACGATGAGTTCGATTTACTTTAGTTACTTTAGGGAATGTAAAGAATAAACGATGAAAGCTTTATCCCACCGAAAGCTCTTTTTTAATGTTTTTTTATTTTATTTCTACTAACAGATTGAATTATTTTTGCAAACTGTCAGCAACTTTTGTACAATATTTTATGTGCGAAGACCTGGAAATGTTTATTCTTCAATTGTTGTTAATAGCAACCAAATATTTATTTAATATATTTAAGATATGCATCCATTTTTGTATAAAATATTTTGAAAAGAAATTAAATTTTTTCGTAGCATAGAAATCATTTTGGTTGTGTTGTGTTAATTTTGTGAATGGATATTCACGTTTTATTTCCTTAAAACTATGTTAGAACAATAAATAAAATGCCTTTTGTCATTGAAAATATAATGTAGTATGTATTTTATTTCATTACCGTCTAGCTATTAAAATTTTTAATATAGCTTTAAATATTATTATAAATAATATTAGGATTTATACCTTCGTCATTCAACCACAACTTCAATCAAAATTTAGTTAACTATTCAGTATCTGAATGAAAGCTGTTGAGTACCTGTTTAATATCATTTCAAAACTGCTTTTTATTTGTACCAGTGATATACATTTAGCATCGTTCAGTACAATTAACGTGTAATTATTCGAATTGGTTAGTAGGATGGTATAAATGGTCTCAGTGAGTAGATACAGAGAGAAGTTAGCCAAAACCATATACAAAACTAAAAAAGAATATCAAAACGTTATCTACGAGATGTGGCAATTAAATAACGAGACAGGTGTGAGAAATGTTATTTATTGCAAATAAAATTATATTTAACTTTTATCCCCTTCAGCATATTCTCCTTACCTATCTATACACCACTGTGTATGTATCTTCCATTATTCAAAACAATGCTGTAGGTCATCAGTTGTCAGCCTCTTCAACGACTTCAACGTTTTTGTTTTTACATGTGCAACAGACTGAAAGCGTGTTCTCTTTAATGCACTTTTCACTTTTGAGAACAGGTAGAAGTCACATGATGCAAGATCTGGCGAATACGGAGGATGATCAAGCGTCGCAGTGCGTTTGAGCGCTAAAAACTGCTTCACACACAGGGCATTGCGAGATGATGCGGTATCCTGGTGCGGAATTCACGAGTCTTTCTTCCACAAATCCGGTCTTTTCTTCTTTACTCTTTCCCTCAGCTTGATTATGACTTCTTTGTAGTATTTCTAATTAGCGGTTTGATCATCAGGCACTCAGTCATGTCAAATCAAAACAACCAATCAGCATTGCCTTCAATTTTGACTTGCTCATTCGTGCTTTTTTCTGCCTTGGCGATCCGGCGGCCTTCCAGAGCATCAATTGACACTTTGTTTCCGGATCAAACTGAAAAATCTAAGTTTCATCACATGTGATGATATTGGTGAGCAAGTCTGTTTCTTCTGTGAGTCGTTCCATCGTGTCAGAGAAAATGTTCGTTCGATTATTTTTTTGTTCCTGAGTGAGGTTTTTCGGTATCATTTTTGCACTTTTGTCGTGTATAATTCATCATGTAAAATGTGTCTTACTGTTTCTTTGTTAATATTTACCATATCGGCAATCATCCAAAGCTCAGACGTCGGTCTTTCTGCACAATTTCCTTAATTTTTTTAACGTTCTCGTCAGTTCTTGCAGTCAAAGGTCGACCAGGGTGTTTACGATCTTCGACCTCTCTCGGACTGCAGAAAACCGTTTGTGGTATTCAAAAATTAGCACAGGTGGTGTAACATTATCACCAAATACCTCTTTTAATATTTGTAAAATTCTGTTGGCGATTTTGTTAATTTGAACAGGAATTTTAGGTTAATTCGCTGCTTGATTTTTATATCAAGTATTATCACGGCATTACAAAGTAACAGTGTCCTCTACAATTGAAGCTCGAAAGTACACTAAAGCAGACAGAGAGACGAAACTACGGGTTGTTGCTTGGGAAGGGTTAAGGTCAATAGCAGCCTCGCCTGATGCGACTGCGCGATGGAGGGAGCGCAGTCTCATTATTTAATTGCCATACCTCGTATTGTCTTGCATTTCATTTCATGAAGACCCAATTAGATTTAGTAATATATGAGAGTCGAATATATTAGGAAAAATATTATTTCTTGCTTGCTTTCATATTTCATTTCGTTAATAAATAGATTACTAGAGATGGTCAAGGAGCCTGTATTACGTTATCATATCTATTGTGCCTTTCATGTCTCGTTACAGTTCTTCGTTCTTTTAATTAAACCCTGCAGCTTTGAGAGCGGCATTTCTAAAGTTTACCTCCAGAATATTCATCTCGGATTTAGAGAAACCACGTTCTAAAGCCTTCGCATTGATTGGTTTAAATTAACCGTATGCATTAGGCAAAGAAAACTATATCAGAAAACACAAACGCCATCATTTAGGATTTTTACGAAGCGATCGGTGTTGTGATTCATTTTAACATTTTTATTTATAAAACTGGCTTCGTAAATATCAAATATACATCACAATTTTTAAATTAAGCATCGCAAATAAATCTTGCTCTTACCTCGTTGAATAATTAGCATTTCTAACACGTAAACACATGTTAGATTTTATCTTACCTCCAACAGTATTCACAGATATAGTATTTAATATGAAAAATCGTTTAGTTGTTATTTTTATGTAAATTAGACAATATATATAATTTAATCTACATCTATTTAAAATTTGGCAGCGTAATTGTAACGTGATATAACACAGTTACTCATACGTTATAGCTGGCAAGATTTGGAAACGAAAACTTTCCACGAAAACTCAAATTACACAGTCCAATACACATTTTGGTGCCTGCGATTTTTTAACTGTTTCTGGGTAATTTTTGGATGCAGCATGTAAAAAAGTTCTCAGATTTGGTCTATCAGATCTAGTTTTTGAGATTTTTTTAAAAAATTGTGTATGTATTTTACGTTATAACTGTTATAAAATATAATATTACTATTGACAGTTAAAAAAACAAAGACACATGGATTTAAGTATTTATTGCAATAACTTAATTTACATAATTACATTAGTCACTAATCACATAAGAATTTTCTTTTATACGACTTTCTAGAATGGAGTTTACTAGGGCAGTCTTCAGCGAGACTGCCCTAGTGGCTGTGGAGGTAGTGAACTTTTATACTCATGTTACAGCCGAGAATATTAAAATTTGAAAGCATAGTTTCCACTAATTCTACGTAATTATCTGCTTTATGATTGCCAAGAAAATTTTGTACTACTTGAACAAATGAACACCAGGCGTTAGATTTAGTCTCGTTCATTGATGTGGTGAATTGTGGATCTTTAACAAGTTGCCTTATTTGAGGACCATCAAATATACCAGCTTTTAGTTTTTCCGTGCTAATGCCAGGAAATTTACGTGATAAATACCCAAAACAATTTTCATCTCGATTTAAAGCCTTCACAAATTGCTTCATTAAGCCTAGCTTGATATGCAAGGGCGGAAGTAAGATTTTTTCTCTTGCAACCAAAGGTTCGTTGATCACGTTTTGTTTTCCTTGAAGCAATGTATTGAGTAGTTCCTAGTATAGGAACATTGGGTCAGGGACAATTCCAGGTCTCCATTTGGCTAATTACATTCTGGGAAATTTCTATTTTGACGATTAAGTACATTTTATATTTGTTGTCCTTTATCAGAAAAAAATATCAATTAACCTGTAACCTGTATCTCAAAAACTAGAGCTGATAGAAAAAATCTGGTGGCATTTTTGGAATCAGCACATTAAAAACATCTAAAATCAGATGTTAGATTTCCGGCACCAAATTTTTTTTTCATTTTGTTACCCTGTGTTATTTGTCAAATAATTTAAGTAATGAATGTATACTGTATATACAATTTTGAAACCCTACGAGTTAAACAAATAATTAAATTTTCTATTATTCTTTGAAAATTATATTTGAAGTGAGTTATATTTTAAATGAATATGATTAACGAGTATGTACATGTGCATAGTTTTGCAAGAGTACTTCTATAAATTATGTAATGGAACAGTCTTTTATGTATAAAATATTGTACAGAAGTAGTGACAGGACGAATAGTATTTACTCTTAAGCTTACACATCATAATATGTATGCAATTGTTTCTGTATATAGCCCATATAATAAACATAATATTAATTGACCATTTTTTAACCATCTAATGTAAATTTCCTACATATATTTAATTTCTTTATAATAAATTCCTGAATATAAACAATTTACATGCTATACTATACAGTAAAATGATTCTTTTTTTATAGATATGTACAATAGACCGTCGTATAATGTTTAACAGTTCTATAGAGATATCAAATAGTAACCAACTTACATATTAATGTCATTATATATATATATAATATATATATATAATATATATTAATAGTTATCCAATAGATTGTTTTATATAGCTTTTCAGACTGGTGTAGAAAATAAATATGAGGAAGGCTTTATTAAAGCATTGGCTTAAAAATATAAAAACTCAAAGATACTCTTTTTTAGTAGAAAGACAGAAATCAAAATTCGAAAGAGGCAGAAATGCTTTAACTGTATTCTCCTGTAACGTACATTGTATAATAAATTGAAGATCTCAATCAGTGTAATATCTTCTGTATTACTGAGCATTGGCAGAATAATGGTCAGCATATATGTATTTATATGCCTGACTATAGATTATTATCGTCCTATTGTAGACCAAGAAAGTTACATGGTGGAGGTACAGTTTATAGTATGAATAAGGCGGGGGTTAATTCGAATTCAATCCTGAATTGAATCAGCGAACGAGTTTTAGAATGCGCAGCGTGAAAGTGTTAGATTTTCTAATTTAATCACTTGAGATTGATATATAACCCCTTTCCACATTAATTTTCGTATTCTGTATACGCATTCTGACAACTAAGTCGTCATCATCAGCAGATAATTAAACGGTGTCGCACCTGGAAAACTACGATGATGATACGGGTATTTAGTCGTTGTTTTCTAGGTGACAGTATTTAATTATCTGCTGATGATTTTAGTCGTCGAAATACGTATACAGAATACGAAAATTAATGTAGAAAAGTGTTATCAACCACAGACTCCATCAATATACTTTGCAGGTAATTGTAGATGTTTTTTATGTGTACCGATCTCTTGCAGGTGATTTTAATATTCGCACTTAACAAACAATGTTAGCCTGAGCTTTAAAAATCTTTCGAATTCTTATAGTTTTACTCTTGTAGTGAACAATTCTTCGAGGGTAACTCCTAAAACTACATCTTGCATTGATAATTTTGTAACAAATACTCAAAAAGTCGATTGAAAAGTAGTAAATAACACAATATTTCCAGATCAGACTGCTCAGTTATTTAGCGTTGAATTTATAAACAGAAACAATGTGCTAAAGCTCCATACGCGCGTATTCTCAAGTGATTCCTACGGAGACCTGAACGTTTTTCAGGGTTATACAACGATATTTTTACAAATATTAAAAGAGGTGTTTGGTGATAATGTTACGTCACCTGTGCGAGTTTTTGAATAGCACAAACGGTTTTCTGCAGGTCGCGAGAGGTCGAAGATCCTAAATATCCTGGTCGACCTTCGACTGCAAGAACTGAAGGGAACGTTAAAAAAATTAAGGAAATTGTGCAGAAAGACCGATGTCTGAGTTCTGGATGATTGCCGATATGGTAAACATTAACAAAGAAACAGTAAGACACATTTTGCATGATGAATTATACATGACAAAAGTTTGTGCAAAAATGGTACCGAAAAACCTCACCCAGGAACAAAAAGATAATCGGATGAATAGTTGTTCTGACATGACGGAACGACCCACAGAAGAAACAGACTTTCTCACCAATATCATCACATGCGATGAAACTTAGATTTTTCAGTATGACCCGGAAGCAAAACGTCAATTGATGCACTGGAAGGCCGCCGGATCGTTAAAACAGAAGAGCAAATCGAAATTCAATAAGAAATATTTTATTAATAGCTTTCACAGGTATTTTCATTTTCATTTTCCTTAAAAAAAAAGAAAATGAAACATAAATACACACTATATTCTCCCTGGGTAGAGGCTTGTAAAAAGAATACTGCTATTGCTTTCCGAAAGGTGTCCTGAATTTAAGTTAGCCTTTATTGCATTCAAGAAAGGATATAACAACTTGTTGAAATTGGAAAAAGAATGTTATTTCAAAAAAAACTTGAAAAATCTTATAATGAATCAAAAACTACTTGGTCTATATCATGTAAATAGAAAGGAAAAAAGAATAGCCCACATACAATAAATAAACTTAATTAATAATAATAATAATGATCAAAAAACAACGTTTATGAGTCACGAATATTCGAAAGAGTTTAGTTATTGGTCTATCATAAAACCAATGTTCCTTCTTCCACGACCGAACGTATTTGAACACGTGAGCAATTTTCTGAATTGTTTTCTTTAATATTACACTTACATGTTTTTCCCTTTTTAATATGTGGTCCATTTTATTCTAATTATCATCTTTACTCTTTTTTATTGAGACTTTTCGACCATTGGAATATTAAAACATTTAATTTATATAAGCAACGATTACAAAGGGTACTAGGAAAGTTTTGCAATACAGCTTTGTTAATTTAATTTTTTCAAAGTAATTTCCTCTACACTCAATACATCTCTCCATACTCCGAAACCAATCTTTGGACAAGTTCTGCTAAGTTTCACTAGCCAGTAAAGTACACTCGTTGTTCCAAACCCACAAAAGGTCCTCATCACTGGAAAAACGCCTCCCTTTTAGCTTCATTTTCATATGCGGGAACAGTGCAAAGTGATGGACGAACCAGGTGTCCATTCTTGATTTTGGCCGCAGGTTCTTCATAGATCCAACGACTTTAGGCAGGCACTGTTCAGTATACCACCTAACTGTGACTGTTTTCTGTGTGTCGAAAACGACGCGTTCCATAATTCCACTCGATTTGAAAAATTACATTCTCTTCTTTACAGATCGGGATTTTCTGACAACTACGGGTATGTCCTCATCATCAAAGACCCAAACTTTGTTTGAGCTTTAGTTGGCACATCGTAATAGTACAGCCAAGTCTCGCCACCTGTCGCGATATTGTTCACATACCAAGACTGTCCCTTATTAAACTTTTTAGCATCTCCCGGCACCAAGTCAAACGTAGTGTCATCTGCAGTTCAGTCAGTCAATGCAGTACCCAGAGAGAACAAAGTTTCTTCACGTGTAAATGATCATGCAGAATCGAACGAATTGCTGGTGCATTTAGGACTGAAGTACCCTCTATCTGTTGGTAAGTCAATCGCCTGTCCACGCCAAGCATTTTCCTCACAATATTAACGTTTTCCTCCGTAACTGACGTTCGTGGCTTTCCCGCCCCTCAGCATCCTCCACAATTAAATTTTCCCTTTGGAATTCTCTATATCACTTGAATATCGTTGTGCAATGTGGACAAACATCACTTAGTGCAAGAGTAATTTTTCGAAGCATTGGTCTATGTTTAAACCACGCACGAAATTATAACGCTAAATTGCCCTCATTTCGTGACCACGATGCCATCGCAAGCACTTTACACTCTCACTGCTAATGAATAACTGAGCCGATTGACATGGCACGGCGGCTACTATGCACGTATGAACATGTCTCAAAATGCAGCAACAAGCAGCTTCCTACAATTCATTGTTGCGTCATATTGCAAGACTTTCCTAGTACCCTTTGTATTATTGTGTTTGCGTATATTTTGAACATGAATCACCTAAAGAAAAATAAACAGACAGAGTGAATAAAATGAAATGCCAATCCTGTGAAGGTACTATGTATGACAAACAAAACAATATATACATAACAAAATATACAAACACAAACATCATCTAACCACTAGCAAAATAAATGCAACAGCATTAAATAAAAATATTTCAGAGAAAAAACATAAATTTGACTTTAACAACACCGAAATCCTAGATCTAGAAAACAATTACAATAAACGTATGCAAGTAACATGATATTTTGACATAACATTGGTGAAAGATCTACCTTACCGACGCATATTTTTTTTTAATAGATGGCGACACTAAGAACTACTATTTTAAAAAACTTTTGTTTTATCTAATGCAGACTCTGTGTTTTAAAAGAAAGAAAAAGAAGGAAAAAGATCGTTCAATTTACTAATAGACGTATATTTAGCAGTTTGTATGACCCGTAAAACTAGATAAAGTATTATACAGACGATTAATATTTTATCATCCCTTATTTATTTGGATTTCCCTTCGTGAAGTTAATGATTAACTTAAGGTAGCAGCGTTACCGTTGTACCTAATTTTAGTCGGAATTTCACCACAGCTTAGTATTCAGAACGCATTTGACGTAACCCATACGCACGGGCACATAACTAAGAGTAGGAATGACAACCGAATCTCGGTACAATCCAGGCGGATAAGGGTTCGATATAGAATAGCGTTCGTATGAGCCTGAGAAAATGAGATGTGAATATACGAGGATGTATATATACATAGAAACATATATATATATATGTATATATAGAATCGATATGTTTCGGAAACATTGACTCAAGGAAAATTAAATTTAAAAAATACATTAGATCAGCGTATACATGTAAAAATTACTTTTAAAAGAACGTCTTTTCAGTAAAAAGAGGTATCAGTTTTATTTCACGATCGTTTTGAAATGATTGCTTCTTTTCATTTCGCTTTTATATACGTATCGATTTCTCTTCGTTTATATTTTAACGATTTCAAATCTTTGAATAAACAATGTACTTTATTGTAGCAGTATATTTAAAGCAGAGAATTCTGTTATGGGTGTAGTTGAAAATCGCTTGTTAGATCTTAATCGTAATATTAATAAATCTAAGACAAATATTGCACTTATTAACAGCAAGTTCTACAAACTATTGTTTTTATTATTATTGTCATGATGACGCAGATTTTTTTAATATTGGGATACATTTCACTCAATCTATATATCTGTATGTTTGCGCTCGGGTTGTACCATACGTACCATACATACCATACATACTCAACGTGAAGATGGCAGCACTCATCAATAAAAGCTAGGGAGTGTAGTTGTGTATCTATTGTCAGGTACTCACCAAAGGTTCAGCTGTTTTGGAAGCGCAGTTGTTATTTGACAGTCGTTTGAGTGAGTCGATGTGAGTGTTTTTGTGAAATGGAAAAAGTCGAGTATCGAGCTGTCATTAAATATTTGTTTTTGAAAGGCAATACGCCTACGCAAATCAAAGATGAGTCGGACTCTGTGTACGGGGACTTTGCACCATCATTTACCACAGTGAAATTTTGGGCAGCAGAATTTAAGCGTGGCCGTAAGAGCTTGGGTAACGATGAACGTTCGAGACGTCCAAAAACTGCAACTATTGACGATAACATCGCTAAAGTTCACCAATTAGTGCTAGACGACGGTTCAAATAAAATGAGAGAGATAGCAAGGGCTTTGAATATGTCCAAAGAACGTGTTTATCACATGTTAAATCAATATTTAGGCATGAGAAAGTTGTTCGCGCGTTGGGTGCCGCGTTTGCTAACGTTAGACAAAAAATGTGTTCGAATGAACATTTCCAACGCTCTGTTGGCGCAGTTTAGGCGCAATAAATCCGAGTGTTGGCGCCGATTAATTATTGTAGATAAAACTTGGATATGCCATTATACGCCCGAAATAAAAATACGGTCAAAACAGTGGACTGCAAAGGGGGAACCGGCTCCAAAAAAATGCAAAAACTGTTTTTTCGATTGAGAAAGTGATGGCGTCTGTTTTTTGGGATAATTATGGAATTATCTTAACCGAAGGAAAAACTATTACAGGAGCATATTACGCATCATTACTTGACAAGCTGAAGATAGAAATTGTGAAAAAACGGCCACATTTGGAGAAAAAAAGAATCCTGTTTTACCAAGACTAAGCACCGTCTCACACCTCAGCGGTTGCCATGGCGAAAATCTACGAATTACGGTTTGAACTGCTTGACCATCCGCCTTACTCACCAGATCTAGTCCCAGGCGACATCTTTTTGTTCCCTCGTCTAAAAATGGCGCTCGGAAGATAAAGATTTTCGTCAAATGAGGAGGCAATCATCTTCGTGAACAATTATTTTGCAGAGAAAAACGCCAAGTATTATTTGAACAGGTTAAAGAGATCAGAGCATCGCTGAGAGAAGTGTGTAGAGTTACAAGGACACTATGTAGAAAAATAAATATAAATTTTATGAAAAAATGTCTGATATCTTTGTTAGGTCGGAAAGTTTTCAGACCACTCTCTTTCTCCTCCTTTTTGGGTATAAAAAGTATAAAATACAAGAAATAGAAATGAAATAAAAGATTGCTGATTTAAGTGCATAGACTTGAAAAGAGAACCAACAATAATTTTCCATTTAAATGTAATATTATCGTCAATATACCTCATATTTTTTAAATACGGAATAAATGTTGAATGATGAGAAGATATTCTACAAGCTACGAAGGAAATTCTTTTTTATTTTTAATAACAGTACAATAAGGACGACAGAATGATTGTTTATAGGGGTTTTACGCTACGCTAAACTCAAAAATTATTTAATTTTCCACATGCTAAGAAGATAATATGTTTTTCGAAGTACTCGGTTCCGAAGCTAAAATATAAAAACAGTAAAGACGCGTCATTATATGAAAATGGAAACGTACGCGCTGATTATAACATTAAAAGAAGTCAACACGAAACAAAATAAATTACATAAACTGCACAGCTTGAGGCACAATCTTAAAACGTTGTCACGAAAACGAATTTTATTTATTTTGAATAAAAATAATTAAAACACATCGCTCTTTTTAAAAAATATCATTTGGCACTCTTAGATGGGACGTATTTTATTTAAAAATTGACTTGTGGCCTTATTAATATCTTCCTTTCTCTTCCATCTTAGTTTTAATGTTCTCTGAATATAGAGAATACCAAAATTAAGATGTAGAGTGTAGCAAAAGTAAAAAGAAGAGCATAAACCGAAAATATGGTAATAATATTCATATGAGTATGTGATCTTAAAATCCTCCACAAAGAAATCTTATTAGAATGAATAATACCACAACTACACCGTTCACTTCCTAGAGAGTTAATGAAGATTAACTTCCCAGGACAGAGGTGGAATGTAAAAAAGACAGAAAGATTCTAGAACAATTCCTACGTCCACTCGACAGACAGATTATGACAAAAACACTCAAAAGAAGACGTGGACGTGATAAGAGATCAACATCGCAAAAAAAATAACGCGGTAAAGAGTGGACTTTCCCACAGTAATAATGATAATATAACACTGAATATGCAATACGTAGATTTCTAGAAACAAACAAAAAGAAGCTAAAAGAAAAAAAATGGTGAATACATTATTTTGTTTTTTTAACTTCTCTTTGTTTGTTTCTAGATATTACCTAATGCATTTTCGGATTTTTAGCGTCTCGCTATTCAATGGTGATTACACCATCTTCTTCTTTTAACTTCTCTTTGTCTGTTTCTGGATATTACCCAATGCATTGCAGGATTGAGAAACTAAAATAGCATCAAGAATATAAAGTGTTTCCCATACACATCATACTCCAAGAAATTACTTCATGGCAAAGAAAAAAGTATCAAAAAGGGTTAAAATTAATGTCTTAAAATCAGTGTATGTTCCTACTTTTACATTTGGATATGAGAGTAAGGTACTTAGCAATAAATTAGCAAGTAAAGTACAGAACGTGGAAATGAAGTACCTATGACAAGTATTGAGGATAACAAGATTGGAACGGATGCGAAACGTGTCGACAAGAAACGCAGTTTAACAGAAAAAGTGGAAACAAATCAACTGAGGTGATTAGGTAACCAAATGGCATGATCGCATAGATCAGTCGATGGAATCTGGGATGCTAAAAAACAGGAAAGAAGGGCTGGAAGGCAGTTGGTCAGAAGATGGAATAATAGTATTGAAAATATATAATGGAAAAAAGACTAGACGTTTGTAAAGCAAAAATGTTGGCGAAAGACAGAACCATGTGGAAGAAATTTAAGCATGGCGAAAGACCGAACCATGTGGAAGAAATTTGTGCAGGAAATTCACAAATAGTGTACGTGCATCGCGTCTTGGTGTACAATAGAGAGTTAAAAGAATTCTGTAAAACATCTATTAAGCTCTATGCAAGTAATAATAATTACTGTACATACATAAATTTATTACACAGATGATTTAATGCAAAATGTTAGTCATACTGTTTTAATTCGAGCAAATGTTTTTATTTTGATATTTCACTTGCACAGTGGAACACATAATGTGAATGGAATATATATTTATCAATTTACTTACAATTTCTTGATGCGCATATTAATTGCGATGTGTTTGGTTAACATAAATGGCGAATTTTATAGCTTTGAGAACAGGAATTGCACTTGTAAAGGAAATTCTACAAATTTTGTTAACAGATGATGTCGTTGATGATATTAAAACTAATGTTGAACGAAGTCGAAAAAAATCTTTTTGAAAATTAGCACCGCAAATAGATAATTTTAACAAAACTATAAAAGTCAAGGCCAATTAAGTACGTAGATTGCTTCAAACGTTTTGCGATTCAGCTACTTCCCGTAAGGTGGTGCTGTCGGAAATAGTTTTATCATATTCTCTGATATTTTCTAGACCTAATACCATTTACAGATTGCTAGCAAATGCTAGAAAAATGGAACTAACGCGCAAACATTTTCAAGTTATGATTTTTTAGCGATTTTAAAGACGGTTTCACTCGACAAGGGTGTTCACAAAAAATCAAGGGATTATTTGGCGATGGAGCACCTTCCTTGGTGACTGTTGAACGGTGATACGAGTTCCAGTGTAGACGTGTTTCGTCAAAGACGAGCATCGTGGAGAACGGCATGACACTGCAGTCACTCCATTAAACATCGACGCCGTATACAAGATGATAAAGACAGACAACCACTGCACATACAAAGACATTCGGGCATCATTGGGCATAGGTATGACCCAAATCAGAGCTATCCTACATGATTGTCTTGCCATCGGAAAGCTTTGCGCTCGACTCTCAAAACAACGCGTTTAGATTGGTGAAAAAAATGCTTAAAAAGTTCAACCCAGGTCAAGTAAAATCACTGTACGACATCGTTATAGGCGACAAAAGTTGCATTTATTGTTACGAGATAGAAGCAAGTTTCTCCTTGTCGTCATAGACGAGAAGAAACCCACGAAAGGGAGACGCGGACAAAGCTATGGCAAGAAAATGGTGGCTTCTTTCTCGCACAGTCAATATTGAATGGCATAAAACTATTTGTTTACCAACTGTGTTCCAAGAAGTGCGCGAGAAATGACCAAGAGGACGCATTCTGCATCAAGACAATGCACCATCACGCAACGCATCTCAAACACAAGAGTTTTAAGCCGCTTCGCGAACGGAATTGATGACTCATCCGTCTTATAGTCCCGACCTGGCACCTTGCAACTTCTTATTGCCATACATAAAAGACGAAATGCGTGGATTGAAATATAATACCCAGGAGACGACTTCACTTCAATTCAAATAACAAATTAGAATATTTCACTTCTCTCTAATTTTTTTCTTTTCAATTCTGCTTCACAAATAAAAATTAATATTATATACAGGCTGTGTTGAATTGGTATTAGAAAAAGTAAGTTATGTGATTGATTCTTAGGGTTTTGGATATCGTTTAACACTACAGTATTTTCAAACCTCTGACGCCTTTTAATAAAACGATTCTTCGAATTTACTTCTATCTAAGATATCGACACCTACCCGCATGTCTAGTCCATACATCGCAGATCCGCCTCCATATAGATTAAAAAAGTAATGCAGATTCAACTTTCTTGATGAGTTGTCAAATCATAAAACAGTATGTTTCATCACCTGCTAATATTTTAGAAATAATTCCAGATCATTTCTCAATGAGAAACTTTAAAGTTTCACTAGAAATTTGAACGCGTTCATTTCTTGGACTGTCATTTAGCTAACATGGTGCCCAAAAGCTAACAACTTTTTTGATACAAAGTTCATCAGCTAATGAAATGCCTAAAATCCCTCATATTTTAACATATATCATACGCAGTGCATCCAATATATTTTCAAAATTGACTGTTACTAATTCTGTGAAGGATTATCTCTTGTAACAAATCTTTTTACCACTTGTGTTCAGTCATCCGGGACAGTGCTTCGCTCTTAAAAGCAGATTGCTAAGGATCTATGCATTATTGTTCGTCTAAATCAAGTTTCGAATCGTAGCATCGTTTATTATCGTGGTATAGTATTCACGTGGTAAATCTTTGCTGATTATTTAAAAGAATTTACGATTGAAAAAAGGGATATAGCTTTAGCAATTCTTTATTATATTTAATTCACATTGATTTAGTTGCTATGAATTTCATAAACATATACTTTACATATTTATTTACATTTACATCTGTCAATATTGACTTTCTTTTTTAAATTCCTCGAAACTTACTGAACTATTTCTCTAAACGCCTCCGTTACATATAAAGATAAAAGAACGCTACGGTTTTATTTTAATGAAACATAACCAAACTCCTTAAATATTGCATGTCGAAGTATATATTTTGAAATAACAGCTCCTTTGTATATACTTTCCGTGTAGTTCAGGGAACAGTGCAGGTACACAAATTATATACGAAATGCTTCCCCAACCGTGTTATTTAGATGTAAAACAAATGTCGTTCGTTACACGTTAAATTAAATGACCTACTTCAGACGGCATATTTGCACTGCAAGGATTTAACTTAAACGTGAAGACGAGTGCTATAAATTTATTTTAAACATAATATATGTGCAGTAAATTCATTTATGATTCATTATTTTGACTGCAGACTATGAGTATATTTCAATATTAATATATATACATATATATATATATATATATATATATATATATATATATATACAGACTTGTTCATTCTAGAATTAGATATGCGCTGTCCACAAGTGGAAAGAGTGCAGTTAGGTTAAAGCGCGCGAGAAAGGAGGATAGAATATCTCTCACTGGCAGTTTCGTTTTCTCCCACTTTTGTATTGCAAACAACTTCCCCTACTTTCTCGCGTTTATTTCAAGAATATTTTATTAGTTTCACGCCAAACGGCAAAACATTTCAAGAAAATAGCCATGTTTGAAAATCATTTTAATTTTTAGAATTTTCTATTTCATTTATTTCAAGAATATTTTATTAGTTTCACGCCAAACGGCAAAACATTTCAAGAAAATAGCCATGTTTGAAAATCTTTTTAATTTTTAGAATTTTCTATTTCATTTATTTCAAGAATATTTTATTAGTTTCACGCCAAACGGCAAAACATTTCAAGAAAATAGCCATGTTTGAAAATCTTTTTAATTTTTAGAATTTTCTATTTCATTTATTTCAAGAATATTTTATTAGTTTCACGCCAAACGGCAAAACATTTCAAGAAAATAGCCATGTTTGAAAATCTTTTTAATTTTTAGAATTTTCCATTTCATTTATTTCAAGAATATTTTATTAGTTTCACGCCAAACGGCAAAACATTTCAAGAAAATAGCCATGTTTGAAAATCTTTTTAATTTTTAGAATTTTCTATTTCATTTATTTCAAGAATATTTTATTAGTTTCACGCCAAACGGCAAAACATTTCAAGAAAATAGCCATGTTTAAAAATCTTTTTAATTTTTAGAATTTTCTATTTCATTTATTTCAAGAATATTTTATTAGTTTCACGCCAAACGGCAAAACATTTCAAGAAAATAGCCATGTTGCATTTTATTAAAAGATTCAAATAAAATGCATCAAATAATTTATACAATTCAAAAATGTAGGTACGTATTGTCAATGCACGCGAGAAAGTAGGGGAAGTTGTTTGCAATACAAAAGTGGGAGAAAACGAAACTGCCAGTGAGAGATATTCTATCCTCCTTTCTCGCGCGCTTTAACCTAACTGCACTCTTTCCACTTGTGGACAGCGCATATCTAATTCTAGAATGAACAAGTCTGTATGTCCATGGTAATGTTTCTCAAAAGAAAGTAAATTCAATTTAAAAATTGACCTGTCCAAGGATTTTCCATAATCTTCTAAACTAATATACAAAATAATTTTGTTCTACAAACCCTAGCCACACTCTACAAAACAAATACATATTGTCATTAAAGTAAAAATTAAAAAGCATTTTTAAAAAATGCTTTTTATATATAATAGTAAGTATAGTAGTATATATATGTATTTTAAAAAATGCTTTTTAATTTTTACTTTAATGACAATATGTATTTGTTTTGTAGAGTGTGGCTAGGGTTTGTAGAACAAAATTATTTTGTATATTAGTTTAGAAGATTATGGAAAATGCTTGGACAGGTCAATTATTAAATTGAATTTGCTTTCTTTTGAGAAACATTACTATGGACAGGGTGACTTATGTATGTATGTAATTGTTTGGTGAAATTAGTTAAGTGGATCAGCTGCTTATATTTTTTAATTTGACTTGATCGTTTGAGTTTAATGGTCTACAATACTTGGTTTAAACAATAAAGATGACGATGTAATGAAAACCTAAAAATAAGTTAAACGGACAGTCTTAAAACATAAAATATTTTTCCACAGAGCTCCTTGTTTATTTTAGCGTATTAAATGTTCAAAACGTTCTTCGATTTCCTGACAATAACCTAGTCTATAGTAAAGCATGTGCCAAACTTTCTTTAAAATTTGAAGTGAAATATTTTGTATTCCTGTGCGTACTCTACCTTTGGGATCACCAAGGTTATCTAGCTTTGTTACATACACTTTATTATTGAAATAATTTCAAAAAAAAGGAAATTTAAAATCGTATAATTTGGCAACTCAATGGTACTTCTTTGTCCAATCTATTAATTCGTAAAGATTTCGTTTGGATAGCTTCTTAAAATTTGAGCATAGTGAGGTGTGGCTCCATCTTGTTGAAGTTACAATGCATAAATAACGTAAAGTAAACATGCGAGGAAACTTTACGTCCTGTGGTGTTTTAAAACAAAAAAACATAAAGGGGAGCCTAATTAATAAAAAAAAGTTTTTTCATGGTTGGCCTGTGTTACCGAACACCAATGACGACGCTTTTACTCACTTTTTGCGAAAGACTTAGAAAACTTTTCGGCAAACTTGTCCACAATTTTGTCTGACTCAGCAACATTTTTAGAAGTCATGTATGCCGAAATTCTAGTGCCTAACGTTTGTTTACGACAAACTTCCAAAGTATCTTCAGGTTATCTAGAAGGTTAGTTTCAATCCGAATTTGATAAGCGGTTTCTGATTTCCAAATTAAGCAGGCGAATTTCTTAACTGAGTGGTCACACACAGAACAGAGTATAGTGAATCCTCCATCCTATCAAGCTCTGTCAAGCAATACAAGTTCCTGAGTGAACCATAGTAAAACTGAACTACTAATATGTAATACGTAAAGTGAACATGCGAGGAAACTTTACGTCCTGTGGTATTTTAAAGTTCATTTTCGGATTCAGCACATCAAAAAACAGACAGGGGAGCCAAACTAATAAAAAAAAGTTTTTTCATGGTTGGCCTGTGTAATTAATCATAAACTTAGTTTTCAAACGATAATTTATACTATCAACAATGACATACTTATTCACTGATATCTATCTATGTTTCTGTTTGAATTCAAAAAAATGGAAGAGTAGATTCTTGCTCATAAGACAATGGAGAATATTTCGTTTATTTTTTGGTAGGAGTTTTACTGCAGACTTGGTTTTTGTAAAGAAATCAATGGAAAACATTTTGAACATTTAATTGGCTAAAACAGACAAGAAGTTCTGTAGAGAAATACTTTATGCTTCAAGACTGTTCAATAAAACCTTAAATATACAGACTAAAATTGAAAATTAATGTTCGCTAGTTAAATTTAGTTGTAAGACAGAACAACTCAGAACAGTATGCACTCAAATGTTAGTTATATAGAAGAATCATGGTTCATCCTACACAATATATAGTATGTTTAGGATGAACCATGATTCTTCTATAATCGACCTGTTTTATTGGTATTTTGTAAAAACTTGGATTCATAATTTTATTGGATTCTTGAAAATTTAAAACATATTTATTTAACTACAGACAAAAATCTGTTAAACATATATTACTATTCGATATCTCCTCTGTCACATAAACCAACTATTATTCTAGCTTTGAATTATATAAATAACATTATAACCGCCTTTATGGGATATCCGACTGTGTATATTTTAATTCAAATACTATTTAAATAATATAGTAACTGCTACTGAATGATATACATATATATAGCGGAAAAAAGAATATTTTCATGATTTCAGACTGTACAAATTATATTCAATCCAAAATTATATTTTCATCTTAATCTCTAGATACATAATAAACTCACAGATATTTTTCTTTTAAATGAAAAAAAAAATATTCAAAACTTATTTGAATTCTTAAAAAGAATATTTAAGATATATTTGGAGTAACGCGTCTCGTAATATAAATTAAATATTCCTTTTAGAAAGTGGTTTTTGTTTTGTTACCTGATTATCATCTGGTTAAAATTGTACAATTCTATATGCTCTTGAAAGTCTTATGTATGAATAGTATCTCAATTATGAGGTGTGTCGATATGGCACGCATCAATTTCGACAAACGAAAGTAACTATTATGGCCTTCCGATTTGAATATTAGAAACAGTAAATGTCTCAGGGACTAAACTATTATGGTACAATTTGATCAATTCTGGAAACTATAGAAAACACATATTTATCACTTTTACAATTTTTTTTTGGTTTTATTTGATATTATTCAATAATTTAGTTCATATCCGTTCATAGACGAATTAAATTACCCAGTATACATTAACACTAATAAATGTATATTACAAAATCTAATGCATATTTTAGTTGATGTGTATATTTCTCGCTCTACTAATAAAAATGTGTTTTAGAAACAAAAATTGCGTTTGCTTAATGCAGGCCATTTTTGTCATATCACACCTCATTTGTGAGATTGTTAACGCTGAATATGGCAGTCTGTGTATTTTTTCTCAGAATTAATACGAGGATAGTTTGACAAGTAGTGAGAATGACACATAGGTGGCGTTCTAATTGGTAAAACAAATGCACTGTAATTTAGGTTGCCTATTTATATGTTTACATTCCGATATTTAGATAAATCGCTTGATTAGTTTATTTTTGACAGCTGATTGAAAAAGAAGAAACATGTCGTTTTGTTAAAATGGAAAAAGCAGAGTATCGTGCGGTGCTTAAATACTTCGTAACAAAGGGTATGAAAACTACCGAAATAAAAGATGAGTTACGGGTAACATTAGGTGAATCTGCTCCATCATCCGTCACAATAAGTATATGGGTAAATGAATTTAAACGTGGTAGAACAAGCTGTGTTGATGAAGCGCGCCCTGGAGCACCCGAAATCGTGACTTCTAAGGAAATGATTATAAAAATCAATAAAATTATTACACAAGATCGACGACTCAAAGTGAGAGAGATACCAGACATGGTAAACATTTCAACAGAACGCGTACACTACATTTTAACGAAAGAATTGGGCCTTTCCAAGCTTTCGGCAAGATGGATGCCGCGATTGCTTACGACTGACCAAAAGTTCACTCGTTTGCGCATTTCCAATGAGTGTTTAGACCTTTATAAGCGGAATCCGGTTGATTTTTGTAGGCGATTTGTTACTTGCGATGAAACTTGGATACACTACAGTACACCCGAAACTAAACAACAGTCGAAACAATGGTTAGAACGTGGTTCTGCACCTCCAAAGAAAGCGAAAAGCACTTTATCGGCAAACAAGGTGATGGCATCAATTTTTTGGGATTCAAAGGGCATTTTTATCATTGATTACCTTCAGAAAGGTGCCACAATAAACGGACAATATTATGCAGAACTTCTAAAAAAATTAAATGTTGAGATTCGTTCTAAACGGCCAGGAATGGCAAAGAAAAAGATTCTGTTTCACCAAGACAACGCTCCCTCGCATACCAGCACAGTTGCGATGTCCAAAATCCACGAGTTGCATTTCCAATTAGTACCGCATGCGCCTTATTCGCCGGATCTAGCCCCATCCGACTTCCTCCTTTTCCAAAATTGAAAACGGCACTAGGTGGAAAGAAACTTTCGTCTAACGACGAGCTTATAATCTTCGTAAATGAGTATTTTGCAAGCCTTCCGGAATCGTATTTTAGAGATGGCATAAGGGCATTGGAGCACCGTCGGAATAAATGTATTGCTCTTTTAGGAGAATATATTGAAAAATGAAAGTTATTTTGTATTTAAAAAATTCGTTTTTCTTTTCCATTCTCACTACTTGTCAAACTACCCTCGTATAGTCTATATCAAATATAGTCTTATTTTTTTATGGATAAATACAATTTAAGGGAAAAAAAAACTTGACAAATATAAGTACGTATGTTCAATAGGTTGGTTTTAATGTTATTTTTTTATCGATCTTCAGTCTACTTTCACCTAAACGAAAAACATAAAAACGAAATGACATAATATAATAAACCTGTCCCTTTTCTATTTTTATCGTTCGAAGTGTTTGTAGAGTCCTTGGAGGCCTCTAAATTACCTCTAGTAACTTCTTCTTGGCACCTGCCGATGGTCTCGAAGTCCAAATCACTCATCGGCCGCCCGTTAAACTCCAACGGCGAGATACAGTAATTCTGGGTCACGAAATCCGAAATGCTACCGTTCGCGAGTGGTCCCTCAATGAGCGTATGGATGTGGCAGTCGCACGGGAAATGATTAGATATCACAGTAAGTTTCTCGACGCCGAACGAGATAGATTCGGTTTTGGGAATGTCTAAGATATGGTTGCCTTGGAACTTAAGATTACGGACGTGCTGATCGGGCGTTATATGCATCTCATGAATGGCGTCAATTTTATTATTTAAAAAGTTCAATGTACCTATGTAAGTTAAGCCGTCGAATGCTCCGGGACGCACGATTCCCAGGTCGGATTCCTGAATTGATAAAACTCCGATGTTAGTAAGACCCCTGAAAGTTCCCTCCTTGAGAGACGGCAGATCCATAAAAGCGAGCTTCAAAAACCCGACAGATTCTAACCCGTTGAAAGCGTCAGGTTCCAATACTCTTATGCCGGATGGAAATGCGAGATGTTCGACGTTCGTCAGACCGCTGAACGCGTTCATTTCGAGTTTTATTATCGGGTTATTACTCAAAACTAGCAACTTCAGGTTGGTGGTGCCGGCGAACGCGTAACCCTCGACCTTTTTAATTTTATTGTGACTTAAATAAATTGAGGTTATGTTCTGCAGACCGGCGAAGGCGAATTGAGCGACGGTCGCCAGCGGAGTCTGCTGGATGGAAATCTCTCTTAATCTGGGTAGGCCGCGGAATGCGAACGGCTTGATGATTGATATGTTGTTGCCGTCTAGTGAGAGCTTTTTCAGGGCTCGCAATCCTGCGAATGCGTCGCTCCGGATGACGGGGAAGTGGTTTCTGGTTAGTGACAAGTGCTCCACGGTCGGTGGCAGCAGCTTTACTGGTATTTCAGTCAATCCTCCTGAGTTACACAGCACCTGCCAACAAGTTAGGGATTAGTGAAAAGATCCCGTTCTGCGGTCGCTTATGTCATGTTACATTTTGAACTACCAAATACATTTATACACACACAGAGAAACTGTGTCGAAAAACCCGGCTTCTACTTTATAAATGTACTTCGTGTCGGTGTCACCCGAATGAAATATAGGATTTCTGTAAAAGGTTCTTTATAAAGTTATACTAAACAACGTAGCGGATTTTTTTCCATTCCTAAATTTAGCGAGCAGTTATAAATACTATATGATCAATTGAATTTACAACGCATGAAAACAGAAATAAACACAGAGAGTTATGTGCGATTCTAGAGTTATTTAAGGGTTTTCGTTGTTTGTACAATAAATAGAAAAATATTTTTGCATTGTAATATCACGTGGTTAATTACAATTCAATAAATCGATATTCTTTTATGCAACTATCACAAAAAATCACAACAAATGATATCTACTTCACCAGATTTGGAATGCGAATGAGTTCAGGTGAATGGCGTAAAGTGTAATGAAAATTATGGGAAAAAATGTATGCGCATTATGACTTTTGTCTTTACAAATATTTATTTCGTATACATGCGAAATATAATGAGGTTAGGTTGTGAATATTCCATAACTAATACTATGAATGACTGAAGTAACTATTTAATTCGGCGACACTGAGAGATTTGCTCGCCCGATCATTCGCCTCCAGATTTATCTTTAGATTATAATAATTTATGTATGGTTAGATTTTTAAAACCAAAAATGCCAATATAAAATTATTACTAGCTTTAGAAAAAAAATTCAATCATATACCATATATACCCCGAACAAATTTTTGTAAAGTCAAAAGTCATAATTCACATGCGTTTCTTCTGGTAATTTTCGTTACACATTACGCTATTCTCCTTAACTCACTCACATTCCAAATCCAGTAAAGTATATTTAATAATTTGCAGATATTTGCATAAAAGAACAATAGCTAACTAAATTGTATTTAAGAAATTATAATTTTTTGGTTATGGTAAAAAAAAAGAGCACGTTATAATACAAAACATTACAATGATCACATAAGGTCTAATGATATTATTAATAAACAGTTATAAAACAACAAAAGGTAAATTGATATATAACCCCTTTCCACATTAGTTTTCGTATTTTGTATACGTATTTCGACAAACTAACTTGTCATTATCAACAGATAAATAAACAGTGTCGTGGAAACCAAGTGCGGTTTCGCAAAACATGTATTGGAAAATAATCATAGTGTAACCGCGGATTGCTTGCATTTGGTAAAGTATGCGTGTAATTATCCTGTATTAGATACTTATGAAAGCATTTACATTTTGAAGAATAAAGAGCATGTGTTGAACACTGACTTGGGGCCTATCCATAACTAATCTCTCTTCAACCTCTTATGCGATAGATAAGGGAGGATGTTGTAAAGGCATGCAGGTACCCCATTTTAGGATAATTTAAGACTAGGATACAATTTTTCTTAAAACGGTGTGAAATGAATATACAGTATGCGTTTTGGCTTTCGACGGTACAGATCGTGTACGAAATTTGTTTCGTGCGAATTTCTACCGTGGTTTCCAGGTGGGACACTGTTCAATTATCTGCTGATGTTGTCGAAATACGTATACAGAATACTAAAATTAATGTGGAAATGGGTTATATATGAACCTTATGTAATTAAACGCTTTGTTAAACAAGCAATTCAAACTACAGCTTTTCTGGTAGTATGAAAGAATGCTAGAATGAGTATAGTTTTTAAAAATGGTGAAAAGTTTGTATTGATAATTATATCTCAATAGCAATTTTATGAAATTTTGGTATTCGAGAGCGTTGTCTCGTCCACATCTTAATACTGTTTGAAGTACCATCATGCCAGCATGAATTTGTCCCTGCAAGACTTAATGTAAAAAATCTTGTGATCATATGTCAATTTATCAGAGAATAGCTTGATGCACGTAGCCAAGTGAATGTCATTTACACTGATTTTAATAGTGCTTTTGATACAGTTGACCGTGGAATTTTACTTCCTAAACCATCAGCATTTGATTTTAGTTTATCGCTTCTTCGGCATTTTATGTCACATTTAACAAACAGATCAAATTATGTTTATTTTTTAATATCTATAAGCCATTCAAATATTCTCCGTCATCTGGAGTTCCACAGGGATCTCATTTGGGACCGTTGTTGTTTAAATAAATCATTGATGAACACAACCATCAATATTTTATTAACTTTTCTGTCACGTCCTGTACTGGCCAATGCCGACTATTTAAAAGTTTGGCGCTCTATCAGGTTCTAGGATGATGTCTTTCAGTTACGATATAACCTTGACATAATTATATATTGGCACTTTGCATACAAAATTGGGTTAAATATTAAAAAATGCTGTTTCGTTTCTTGCATAAGGAAAATTCGTTCTATATACTCTGTATATTGCATTTCCAATTGTAATCTCACGAAGGTTGACCATGTGAAAGGTCTTAGCGTTTTATTTGATTATAGCATAAGTCTTTTTCCATATATTAACAATATCTGCAGTATTACATCAAAAGCTTTAGGTTTTGCGTCCTTACCATCGGAATGAACGCAAATTTTGACGGTTGCTTTGAAGGACTCCCAAATTGAAAAATAATTATATTGTTGCTGCTGTCTCGACATTAATTATTTGATCCATCTTTACGAGTAATACATCGTTAGAATGACATATTTTATCACCTTTTTAAACGACATACATATAAGTTGCAGTTTACATAGAAAACTTGAAAGTAGCTGCCACGAATAACTCTGTAACACTATACTAAATTGAGTATTCATATGATGGCATTTTGATTCCATTTTCATCAATAGAGAAGCCGTTTCTCAAACTGGAAAAGCATTTTATAGTTTCAAAGAAGTTTTACATTTCTTATGGCTTTATTCTTCTAATTTTAACAGTTAAATTAGCATAATTTTATTAATAAATAACAATCATAAGAGCATAAAAAATAAACGTAAAATACCTTGTTTACGAGGGAGCGTTTTTATATTCGCGGAATGAGCGGGTTGTAGAGGGGTGAGTAGGCGCATTGGTGGCGTGGCCTGTGCAGCGACTCATGATTAGTATAAATACGAAGTTTCATTGTTATTAGACAGTTAGTCTTTGAGCTATCGTCAACCAAGTAACATAATCAGGAGTGAAAAGTGAAATATGGAAAAAATCGAATATCGTGCCGTTATAAAGTTCCTTACCAGGCAAGGAAAATCAGTCGCGACCATAATGAATGAGATGTCATTGGTTTATGGCGACTCTTGTCCAGGAAAAACCATGGTGTACAAGTGGCATAGTTTATTTAAACAAGGAAGGGAATCCCTTGAAGACGACCCGAGGCCGGGCAGGAGCATTGAGGTGACCACGCCAGCACTTATCCAAAAAGTTGAACAAATTGTACTCGAAGATGCTCGACTAAAGAAGAAACAACTCGCAGAAATGGTTGGAGTATCCGATACAACAATTTTTAAAATCCTACACGATCATCTCGACATGTCTAAGGTCAGCGCAAGATGGGTGCCGAGAATGCTCACGCCGCCGCAAAAACAACAGCGCGTAGAGTGTTCGCGTGCATTTTTGGACCTCTGTAATGAAGACAAGGATAGTGTATTGAGTGGAATTGTTACTGGAGACGAAACTTGGGTTCATCATTATGAACCTGAGTCCAAACAAGACTCCATGCAGTGGCATAAAAAGGGCACAGCACCTCCCAAGAAATTTAAAGTGTCACAATCAGCTGGGAAACTCATGGCAACGGTATTTTGGGACTCGGAAGGAATATTGTTGATTGATTATAAAGATAAAGGTGTTTCTATAACCGGGGAATATTACGCTTCAATATTAGAGCGACTAAAAGAAGCCATTAAAGAGAAAAGACGGGGAAAACTGACAAAAGGTGTTCTGCTTTTGCACGACAACGCGCCCGTCCACAAGAGCCGCGTTGCGTTAGCTGCCCTGTATAAGGTGGGCTTCGAAATTGTGAATCACCCACCCTACAGCCCAGACCTGGCCCCGAGTGATTATTGCCTGTTTCCGAAAATGAGAAAAGAGCTGCGGGGTAAAAAATTTACTGCCGATGATGAAGTCAAGGAGGCAGTTTCGGCGTATTTTGCAGATAAAGAGAAATCATTTTTTTATGAGGGTATAAATAAATTAATTGAAAGATGTGAAAAATGTATCCGTCTTGCAGGTGAATATATTGAAAAAGAAAAATAATTTGGTTTCTTTATTTCCACACCTTGTCCCCCATTCCGCGAATATAAAAATGCTCCCTCGTATTTTAGCTTTCAAATTTAATACTAATTCAAGCAGTCGTATCTAATGAAAACGAGTTTGAAATTTACCAAACATTTAGGCGATATCTAAACAAGATACTTGAATAAAAGTCATCCTTATTGTATTACAGTTCAGATAGCTACGAAGATATAAAACTGGTGAATTCTTCGCAATAACTGTGTTCATTATATATTATTCATGTGTAAAATGTTAAGAATAAGTCTAGGAAATTGCTTTGAAGTTAAGGGTTTTTAAAGTCCACTTCTCCTAATTGGTTCTCTTTCGATCTATGTTCTACTAGCTTGCCTGCTACATTATGTATCATCGTATGCTTCTGTAAAATCATTATTTTCGTTTAGACACTAAAACTTTAAATAGAAAAAATAAAAATAATTATAAATAAAAAAAGGCGAGAATTTTTGAAAGTAACAAGTAACAAATATATTTGAACTTAGACTAGTATTATTCAAAAAAGTTAAATGAAACCTCTTACCACATGAGTGTTCGTATGTCAAATTTAGGAAAAATCCGTTACATGATGAAGGACTAATGATTATGGACACTAAAGATGCGTTAAAAATATGTTCAAGGTTAATAACTCCTAGCAAGAATTATAAATTGAATGTTAATAATACGATGATACCAATACGAGGACAGTTTGACAAGTAGTGAGAATGACACATAGGTGGCGCTCTAATTGGTAAAACAAATGCACTGTAATTTAGGTTGGCTATTTATATGTTTACATTCCGATATTTAGATAAGTCGGTTGATTAGTTTACTTTTGACAGCTGATTGAAAAAGAAGCAACACGTCGTTTTGTTAAAATGGAAAAAGCAGAGTATCGTGCGGTGGTTAAATACTTCGTAATTAAGGGTATGAAAGCTACCGAAATAAAAGATGAGTTACGGGAAAGATTAGGTGAAACTGCTCCATCATCGGCCACAATAAGTAGATGGGTAAATGAATTTAAACGTGGTAAAACAAGCTTTGTTGATGAAGGGCGCTCTGGAGCACGTGATTTCTAAGGAAATGGTTATAAAAATCCATAATATTATTGCAACTGATCAAAAGTTCACTCGTTTGCGCATTTCCAATGTGTGTTTGGATCTTTATAAGCGGAATCTGGTTGATTTTTGTAGGCGATTTGTTACTTGCGATAAAACTTGGATACACTACAGTACACCCGAAACTAAACAGCAGTCAAAACAATGGTTAGAACGTGGTTCTGCACCTCCAAAGAAAGCGAAAATCACTTTATTGGCAAACAAGGTGATGGCATCAATTTTTTTGGGATTCAAAGGACATTTTTCTCATTGATTACCTTCAGAATGGTGCCACAATAAACGGACAATATTATGTAGAACTTCTACAAAAATTAAATGTTGAGATTCGTGCTAAACGGCCAGGAATGGCAAAGAAAAAGATTCTGTTTCACCAAGACAACGCTCCCTCGCATAGCAGCACAGTTGCGATGTCCAAAATCCACGAGTTGCATTTTTAATTAGTACCGCATGCGCCTTATTCGCCAGATCTAGCCCTTTCCGACTTCCACCTTTTTCCAAAATTGAAAACGGCACTAGGTGGAAAGAAATTTTCGTCTAACGACGAGCTTATAATCTTCGTAAATGAGTATTTTGCAAGCCTTCCGGAATCGTATTTTGGAGATGGCATAAAAATAAAAATTACTTTGTATTTAAAAAATTCGTTTTTCTTTTCCATTCTCACTACTTGTCAAACTACCCTCGTAATGTAATCTTAAAATATACAAACCAGGTAATTCGATAAGATCAATTATTTCAGGGATTAACTCACCCACTTATTGGATTTCAAAATGGTGAATACAAAAATTTGCTTGGAAAATTTGAATTTCTCAGTTGTCAATTCAGTAGGTTTTATTGAAATAATCAAAGATTGTAAATTGGAATGCGAGGAAAGTTTAGGATCATTTGACGTAAAGATTATTTCCTCCAGTATCTATTCCAGAAATACGAAAGCCAAAACGCACACTCGGTGCGCAGTGTGCGTCTTGACTTTCGACGATGCAGATCGTATACGAAATTTGTTTCGTGCGGATTTTGCCGTTTCCAGGTGCGACATTGTTTAATTATATGCCGATGATGACAACCTAGTTGTCGAAATACATATACAGAATACGAAAATTAATGTGGAAAGGGTTTATATATCAACCTTAAATGATTAAGGATGATTGATAAATGATAATTTTAGTTAATTTTTTTTCGTGAAACCTACTAAAGTAGCTGATTTTTTTATTTTAAATATAAATAACCCAATCACTTATGGTTAATATACAACCCCTTTCTACATCAATCTTCGCACTCTATATACGTATTTCGACGGTACGAATCGTGTATGGAATTTGTTTCGTGCAGGTTCTTGCCGTGATTTACAGATGCGACACTGTTTAATTATCTGCTGCTGATGGCAACTTGGTTGTCGAAAGACGTATACAGACTGCGAAGATTGGTGTGGAAAGAGGTTGTATATCAACCTTAAGTGATTGGGACACATTTTTAACATTAACGAGTTTAGGAAAATCCAATATTTTACAGACAGGGTCTATTAAAAAAATTCTGCAAGTTTTCCACGAGGCAAAAAGCGAATCTGTAATTAATAATAACATTAACGCTAATTTTTTAAATTAAATAATACGCGCTGAAAAAATATTTCTTTAATTTATTCATATTTAATTTTTTTAATTACAAAAACGAAATTCAACAGTGCACTTAACGTTCATTAGAAGCGGTTACGCTACCCACTTCAAAATTATATCTTCTAATTACGTATTATAATAGAGATAATGTTGAGTTTTATTTAAAAAAAAAGCAGCGCCCGAAGAAAAGAAAACGTAACATGCGCTTGTTCGTACTTCCATCCCCTTCTGACTGAAACATCATTTTAAATTAACTTCAGTTCGGAAAGGTCTAAGTTCGCAATCCGCGAAACTACTAAATAACAATCCTAGTAAAGTATAATTGAAAGGGAAACAGAGGGAGAGAGATAAAGGTATTGATTAACGGGGTATACGGAACGTAATAAAAAGAGAGCTGACGAAAAAGCGGCCGAAAGACATAAAAACGCTGAAATGTACATCCATTATCTGGATATGCAAATATATTCACTAACTTATATTGCTCAGATATGTGAAGTTGTGTTGTGCTTCGCGAGTTGAGTTGAAATCGGAAGGCGGTTTTATTTTTCTTCAGGACGTGCTTATAATTTTTAAAATAGCCATTTCGCGAATGTATATTTTATAAATACATATACATTGTACTGTTTGTTTTGAAAATTATAATTCGAAAATAATAACAGTGATACATTTTACCTACATTAAAGAATGAATTACAAAGCTTTTAATTCAATCTTTGTACGCGTTCATATCAGAAAGTTTTTAAAATTCTATCGTTTTTCTATATATGATTTTTGTGTTGAAATAATCAAAAATGTAAACAGTCCTTTATTTAATTTACTTCAGTGCTTCGCAAACCTTGAAAGCCTAAGACATATGATATTGTATACAACAAAAAAAAACAATAACAAAACAGCTTATAAAGAGGTTATAAAGTATTTAATAATATTTCTCCATTTTTTGATGTTCATCACTTTCATAGTATACACACAAATATATATCTTATAATATGCTATCTGCTTCTGGGTTTCCGGGCTGGAAGCAGATAGCATGGACCCAGAAGCAGATAGCATGGATCACGACCGCGGAAGTCTACGTACCAAATATATCTTATAAGTCTATAAGTGTATCGTTATTTGTTCGCCTCTTCCAGATTTCTGGTTTATCCCCCCCCCCCCATATTTACACCTCACATTTTTGTTTTCCATTTTAACAACAGTCTCCATACTCTATATTGTTGATCTTATATATTCTTCTTTTCGTGTATCTCTACCATATGCATACTGTGTTCTAAGGAATAAACAAAACACTTTGTCTAAACTACACATTACAAGGGGGTACACAAAAATAACCGGAGCTTTTCTATAAAAATCTGTATTTTATTTTATTTTTATAAAACAACCTTAACACCTTCAATATACTCTTCATTTAGCTTTATCACATGTCCAATCGATGATACCCTTGTTGGAAATATTGTTCGAACTCGTTTCTCTGTATGGCTGCGAACTGCTGTGTCGTTCTTTTTCTTCACCTTTTCCACGTCGTTAAAACGATGTCCTTTCATATCCCTCTTCATTCGCGGAAACATAAAAAAGTCTCACGGAGCAAGACCAGGTGAGTACGAGGCGTCGGGCGAAAGAACCATGCAGTTTTTAGCCAAGACTGTGTGCGCAAGTGCATTGTTATTGTGGAAAAAACTCCCTTTCCAAATTGCATAGCCGCACGCTGTTCACTTAAGTCCCGCATTACAAGAAATGACGAGCAAACGAAAGCGATTTTACCAAAAAAATGCGTAATAACAAGGCACTACCTTATTCGGCGAAAGAACTGACTGCACTGAATATAGAACAAGCTGCGCCATGCGCTCATAGCAGCGGGATGTGGTAAGTAAGCCTTATCCATAGCGCTGTCATTCCTGTTATTTTTGGGAACTCTCTCGTATGCTATATATTAACTACAACTATACACGTAAACATCATACTTAAGCTTCAATAAAACGACGTAAAGGAAGAAAAAAACAAGAGGGAAGTAATAAGTACGAGCTTGTTATTAAAAGAAAATTAGTTGCTTAACTGCTTAAGATGTCTTAACGTAAACATACTAAGCAATTAAAAGCTGTTAAAGTAATTATAGTTCTTGCAAGAGGACAATGAAGAAGAAACCGATATTTTCTCTAATGATTTTCATAACAAGCTTGTAACGGAACTAAAGGGTGTTTCAAATTGCGCGGTTTTTTCTAAGAATAAATAAAATATATATTGCGCACTGAATTTGTCTGGGTATGTGGACATTTAAAAAGTGTGATGTATGACATTTATAAAAATGATTTCGTACACGATAAAACAACGCGTGCAAATTGTTGAATTATTTTATGAAAATCAGTGTTCTGTGAAAAGAGTTTTTAGAAAATTACGCGAATTTTATAGTTTACGTAATCGTCCATCTGAAAACACTATTGGTCGAATTATTAAAAAATTTCAAGAGACCGGTTCCGTGGAAGATTAAAAAAGTGAAAAATACAGTAGTAGTGGTCGTTTACAAGAAAATATTGGTTCGTGAAAGTGTTTCTGAAGATCCTGAAATGTCCATTAGACGACGTTCACAACAACTAGGACTTAGTGGATCAACAACATTGCATATTTTACACAAGGATTTAGCTCTGAAGGCATAGAAGGTTCAAATAACACAGGAACTGAAACCATTAGGTCATTTAAAACGTCGTTCATTTGTCAATTTCATCAATGAACAACCAGATAATTTTTTTAATGTTTTCCGATGAGGTACATTTTGAACTTTGCGGCTATGTTAATAAACAAAATTGCCGTATCAGGGGCGAGGAAAATCCACGAAGTATTCATGAGGAACTATGCATACTAAACGAGTTACTGTTTGGTGTTCATTATGGTCAGGTGGTGTAATTGCACCTTGCTTCTTCGAAAATGCTGCTGGTGAAACTGTAACTGTTAATGGTGATCGATATCGTCGGATAATAACCGAATTTTTATAGCTTGAATTATGAATATTGATCTAGAGGATATGTGGTTTCAACAGGATGGCGCTACACCTCACTTTGCACACGAATCAATTGATTTATTGAGAGAAAAATTTCCTGGACGCGTAATCTCAAGAAACGGCGATGTTAATTGGCCACCAAGATCTTGTGATTTGACATCGTTAGACTATTTTCTTTGGTGTTACGTGAACAGTCAGGTTTATAAAAACAATCCACAATCAATTCTTGCTTTGAAAGATGAAATTATTCGTGTCATTGGTGAGATAGAGCCTCAATTATGTCAAAATGTCATTGAAAATTTTAACGTCTATGGAGCTGCAAGAAGAGGCCATTTGGCAGATATAATTTTTCGCATATAAATGTCATAGCCGATACTTCAATTACCAAATGTGTTAAATTATCACAAAAGAGTAGAAATAATAACTCAATTAATTTCAATAATTGTGTTAAAATACGAAACTTGATGAAGGCAGGGCCGTAATAAAAATATTTTAAGTACTAAACAACACAAGTAAATCTGTTGGAGGTATGAAAATTGTTCAATTATATTATTCTAAAAGATCATAATACTGATAGTTACAGCGATGTAAACAAGATATGAACAAAAGTTGAAATAAACACATAACAGTACGTGTTATAATTGAACGTCATTGAATGCATGTGAATTCTAAATTTGTACCTTTTTTGTTGATTGTCGGCTTCCTAAACCTTAACGACAAAAAAGAACTAAGAATGTTAAGAGTGTTAATAAAATATTGATTAGTCCGCTGCAGAGTAATAACCTCTTTATTAGGAGAATTTCTCGTATTTCTTTCTAATACAATATAGATAGATAAGCTCATTAATATTTGTTGCTCGAATTCCTTATCTCGTACTCTTTTATTTGTTCTTCACCTTTACGAACACATTTATCTCAATTAAACGTAACGAAATTAACTAACAAAGGTAGAAACTCCTCAATTAAGGGAAATAGTTATTCTCTTTGTTTGTAGTAATTCATTTTATCAAAAAGAGACTTCGAACGAGACCGTACTGAACGACAAGTGAATATCAAACGACAAGGTATGTATGAGTACGTCAACAAAATGAAATTATATTCTGTACAATAACATAAACAAGAAATTACCGTCAAAGACGCAAATTAAAGCCGGGGAATTGTGATAATATTTTGAAATGATAACTAGATTCTGGAGAATATTTACGTTAAGGTTGTTGCATTTATCTGCATGAATATTTACAAGAAGAGGAATCGTGAACCTGCTTTGTGTTATTCAAGATGATATTCATTACTTGACATATATAATATTTTAACAATATCATTACGATAACAGTCGAACTGAAAAGTCCCCGGTCTACCATAGTAAAACACAGTTTTTTGGCAAAATTCGATTTTATTATTCAACATAGTTGCCTTCGAGGGCGATACACCGATTATAGCGTTCTTCCAACTTTTCGATACCATTTTTGTAGTACCAATTGTCTTTAGCCTCGAAATAGGCCTCAGTTTCGGCGATCACCTCCTCATCCCTGCTAAATTTCTTCCCAGCGAGCATTCTCTTGAGGTCTGCGAACAGGAAATAGTCGCTGGGGGCCACATCTGGAGAGTACGGTGGACGGGGAAGTAATTCGAAACCCAATTCACTTAATTTGGCCATTGTTTTCATTGATTTGTGACACGGTGCATTGTCTTGGTGAAACAGCACTTTCTTCTTCTTCATATGGGGCCGTTTTTTTTGCGATTTCGTTCTTCAAACGGTCCAATAACGCTGTATAATAGTCGCTGTTGATGGACTGGCCCTTTTTAAGATAATCTATGAAAATTATTCCATGCGCATCCCAAAAAACTGACGCCATAACTTTTCCAGCTGACTGTTGCGTCTTTCCACGCTTTGGAGCCGGTTCATCGCGTGCAGTCCACTCGGCTGACTATCGATTGGACTCTGGAGTGTAGTGATGAATCCATGTTTTATCCATTGTCACATATCGACGCAAAAACTCGGTTTTATTACGATTTAACAGCTTCAAACACAGCTCAGAATCATCAACTTGTTGTTGTTTTTGATCGAATATGAGCTCGCGCGGCACCCATTTTGCACAGAGCTTCCGCATGCCCAAATATTCATGCACGATGTGTCCAACACGTTCCTTTGATATCATTAGGATGTCAGCTATCTCGATCAACTTTACTTTACGGTTATTTAAAATGATTTTGCGAAATTTTTGGAGTTTTCGTCGGTGACAGCCTCTTTTGGTCGTCCACTGCGTTCGCCGTCTTCGGTGCTCATTTCACCACGTTTAAACTTAGCATACCAATCAATTATGGTTGATTTTCCTGGCACAGAGTCCGGACACTCCTCATCAAGCCATGCTTTTGCTTCAACGGTATTTTTTCCCTTCAAAAAGCAGTACTTTATCAGCACACGAAATTCTTTTTTTTCCATTTTTTTAAATAACAAAAGTAGCTTCACTCTTAAAGCAATATCTCAGTAACTAATGGTCGGATTGCTGTCAAATTTTGAAACGTTTCGTTTGAAGGTTAGTACTACCTAAAAAACATATGGATTTAATAACAGTAACGCCATCTATGTGTCAGACCGGGGACTTTTCAGCCGACCTGGTGCATGGTAAAGTTTAATAGAGATTGTGGTTAATTGAATTTATCAGAAAAAGATAAATAAAACCCTTTACAACATCAATAAGTACAACAAATTGGACAGTAAAGTTAAGTTATTAAGTACAAATACTAATTTCTTAAAACAGTGTAAAAATAGAAATGTTTTTCCGAAATTAAAGTAAAAGTGACGTCGAATTGCAGAGGAACTGATAAAGCCATTTCATATGAGAAAATGAAATGGTTAAGACTAGAAGTAAACTATTTGTACTTTAAACAAATTAGATTAGTCATCAATATATCTTTTGAAAAAATACGTTGATGACAGTATTTTAGTAATAGCAATCCTCTTCACAAATATTTACATATACACTATCGCTCAAAGTATTTGGTCGCTCGCATTTAACACGCAAATTGTAACAAAAATCAAAACTGAAATACTAATATCCTTTTATTATTTATATATATGACAAATATATATTTTTACATCTAAAATGTTGTTGTATAATATATTTATCTAAAGACTCGTCTATATGTCCTCCTTTATTTTTAATCACTGCAGCGTACAATCGAGGCATTCTTTCGATTAATTTTAGTAATGTCTCAGGTTTATTTTACCCAATGCCTCTAGCAGGTTCTTCCACATATTAACAGCAAATGTGGGGGCCGATTTTCTCATCTCTCGGTCAAGTTCTTCCCACAGTAACTCGATGGGATCTAAATCGGGACTCTGGGGAGGCCGCGCCATAACCTTTATGGTTCCCTCGTTCTCCAATTTCTGCAAATATTTCCGGCATAGTTTGGAAGTGTGTTTCGGGTCATTATCTTATTGGAAGACAAAAGTCTAGCCCGAAATTTTAATTCCAGAAGGGATTACGTTTTCCTCTAATATTCGTTTATACTGTTCGTTTTTTAGTATACTTTAGATTTTTACGAGATCGCCTATATTTGGTTCAGAAAAGCAACCCCATATCATGACTGAACCTCCACCGTGCGTAACAGTAGGGGCCTCCTCACGAAATCACATCTTCGTGAACCGAAAATCTCGAATTTGGATTCATCGATCTACAATACTTTATTCCAATCTTCTATGGTCCAAGTTTGGACAATGCTTCCGCATTGCAATTCTTCTTTGAAGACCGGTTTCTTTTAATCGCCGTTTAATTGTGGAAACACTTATGGGTTTTCGACGAAGAACATTCATTTCTGCTGTGATTTCTGGGGCTGTTTATTTCTCTTGCTTGTTACTACCATTGCAAAATCTTCTGCTGAGGTTGTTGCCCTTGGTCTGCCTTTACGAGTTCTGCTCAACACACTTCCACATTCGTGGTGCTTTTTGATGATGTAACCCACGCTGGAGGGATTTAATTTAAGTTCTGTGGTAATTTCGCGGTTGCTTTTGCCAGCTTTATGGTATGCGATTATAAACAATCGTGTTTCTACACTCAATTATTTCCGTGTAGGCATTTCTAACCGATTGAACTTCTTCGAAACACACCATGTTATCACTATGAGCATCTCACAAAAACTAACTGCAATTGTGCCAAAATACCTAAGTATATATATTTAATAATTTACAGTAACACCCAACCTTAAAATAAAATCATAACAATGGAAAATTTCCAAGAATTGAGAGATCTAATCCCTTAAGTGCAATTATTCTACCTGGAGTTTTATTAAGATATTATCATTAACTGTAAATAATAGGTTAATCGCATAATTATTTTTAAATAAGCTTTTATAGATTTTAATGTTTACTATGAAACTATTTCTTACTACAGAAATAAATTTTATAATTACAACTCTTCTATAGAAACTGTAATGAAACAAGGGTGACCAAATACTTATGAGCGATAGTGTATATAAAAAAGAAAGCTGTAGTTTACAATTTTAAATATATAATTGTAAAAGATATTGCAGGTTGAAGAAAATAAATGACTTAAAAAACTTAAAAAGGGGGACCGCTCCCCTCGAAACGCCGTTAATATAAATTAAATATTTTATTAATACAATTGTCGAAACTTCCAATAAAAAAGAGTAAAGATTCCAATTTTTACGTTAAAATCTATTACTTTTATTTACTGTACTTAAGACTACTCCGTTCATAATTTTTAGTATGCAATATTCATTGAAAAGTTTCTCTTCTAACAGAGTTGAACCAAAAGGCTATACCGCCAATAATTGTTCTTAAACTAATTGCAATATTGTGACGCATCATAAAGAATAGTTACACAATTCCAGTTGGGTGGCAATAATTAGAAACTATGCATGATATATTCAGTCTCTCGAATGAAACTCGTAGATACGAGTATGCAACAAACTTCTAACATTATAATTAATTTAATTAACGTGTATGTGCTCAGAGCAGTTGCGCCCACCTATTATTAATTCCGATCGGTCTTTTAAAATGCCCTTTTGAAATTGAAAACTTCGACTACAGATCCCGATATGAGTTTGTAAATATGATAGACATAAAGGTGTCACAGTTTTTAGTCTTTTGATTGCTATTTTTTTATTGAATCATAAGGTACATAGGATAGGGTTATTTATGTAATAACACATCGGGCAAATGCCGTCCACGGCTTTGCATGCACATACGCACTCGTTTGTCGAAATTTTCCATGACCATTATTCATGAATGTGGCTGAATTTCGTTGATGCAGCGTTAAATCTCCTTCTTTAATGCACAGGTGGTTGTGGGCTTGTTGACATAGACCTGTGATTTCAAATAACCCCATAAAAAGAAATCTAGTGGTGTTAAATCACACGATCTAGGGGACCAATTCTGATCACCGAAACTAAAGAGTACACGACCTGGAAATGTCTCATGCGGTATTTGAATTGTTTCACGGGCTGCATGGCATGTGGCACCGTCTTGTTGAAACAACATATTGGCCACATCAATATTATCCAATTTCGGCAGAAAGAACTGTGTCATCACGTAGCGATACCGAGCACCAGTAACAGACACTGTTTGACCAGCCTCATTTTCAAAAACGTATGGTCCAATTATGCCTCCGGCCCAAAATCCTCACCCAAACAGTGACACGTTGTTGATGTATTTGTTTTTCGACCATCACATGTGGGTTCTCAGAACCCCAAAAGCGGCAATTTTGGCGATTAACAAAGCCATCAATGTGAAAATGTGCTTCATTGCTTAGGATGATTTTGCTCGAAAAATCAGCATCCATTTGTTGATGTTCAATAATCCATTCAATAAACTCTCTTCGCTATGCATGGTCATTGGGCTTCAGTAGTTGTGTTAATAGAATTTTGTAAGCATGGAGACATAGATCTTTAGTGAGTATACGTTCCTAAATTTGATTTTCCCACGACACCGAATTGAGGTTCCTAGATTTTCACCGACACTCTCACGCGCTGTTTCGATATTGACATTTGAACAGCTTGTTTTTGGACGACCAGTGTGTTTGGCGTCTCCAACGGATCCAGTCTACCTGAATTTTTTAATTAATCTCTTCACAGTTGAAGTTAAAACGCTATTCGGATCATATTTTGTATGAAATTTTCAAACTGCGGCTGCCAATCCTTCATTATTTTTGAAATATTGTTCAATAATGAAGACACGTTGTTCTATCGTGTAGCGCTCCATTTTTACTAACCCTAAACTGTCAATTGTTTTTTTTTTGGGTTGCCAACACTTCGTCAACGTCGGACATAAACCGGAAATCATATTTAAAAAATAAATGCCATGAAATTATCTAGCAAATTATGACCAAAAAAATTTCATTCCAACAATATTTCTGTCATGTATTATCATTTAAAGTTCTCAAGTTCTTAAAAAAAACACCCGTTATTTACAGATATGAATAAATAAAAATTTTAAATTAAATATATTGTATCTTTATTTCAATTTATCAATTATTACAGTGGTATTTAACATTTTACCTGCAGTGTATATTTTCTCTTTGTATTCACCTTCATTGTACTCACAACATCGCAGTACCAGCACCTGTATTTTCACAAAAATACATCCATTCGATGTTAACGGTTTCGGTTTGATGAATTTCTTTTTGTTTTTCCAATTTCATTTTTTCCTCCGACCGGATATATATAAAGGTGCGAAATATCACAGTTGAAACACTGGCGGTAATTTAATTAGAACTTGTAACAGCTGTAAATGCGGATTATCGATTTTCAATCAGTTTCTTAGTGCAGTAATTAAACCGAGGGTAAATCTAGCGCCTGGGCAAAAACTTTATTCCCATATCAGGAACTTGTTGGCAATTGAACATATTGAGATCTCTTAATCACACGACCTTCATGTATGTTTTATATAGAACGGAATTTCATGTAATAAATTGTACGCGCCGTTTGAATTCTATTAGGTCAAATGAATATTAGAGCAATTAATATGGAAATGAAATTAGCTCTGCTTGCTTTTAATCTTTGATCTTTTTGCAGTTCAATTTAATTTCTTACAATAAGAAAAGTCTGTTAGTAAAGACGTTTCCTCTGACATTATTTTGTTAGAAACGTATAATAAGAAAAGGATGTACAAAGAAACTTATTTCACCCCAGATGAATTTTTGATAAAAGACCCGGCCGGGGTGAAACATTACGTGGTTTTTGGTATTAAATGACAACATTTATATGTATTATACCTGTGTTTGGGAAAGGCAGATGCATTCGGGAGGACAAACTGGAGATGGTAACATGTTGAAGGCGGCTACGTGTAATAAAAAGAGCGCCGCGGAGGAGCGCCATACGAAGCCGCTCACCATCTGAAAATAAATGAATAATTTATTTTTATTTATATAATGGTGCAGAAATTCGAAATTATACAAAGATACACAATATTTCGAGATGGCTAATGTAATATCTAGTATTTATTCAGTAGATTACTCTTTCTGATGTTGCCAATGAAACTATTACGAACTTATATTGTAAAGAATGTCAATAATCAGCAAATTCAAAACGAATTAAAGCTTTATTTAATTTCAAAAGATTATTACACGGTAGGAGAATTTTTTTCTGACCATTAGTTACCGATTCTTTTTATTGCATGAAATTTACTTGTAATTTTATTATGTTTTATTTTTGACAATTTTACACTTCTGCAATATTATTATCTTTTATATATTTCACATCCACGTAACGTGCATATATATACACTATCGCTCATAAGTATTTGGTCACTCGCATTTAACCCGCAAATTGTAACAAAAATTCAAAATTGAAGTACTAATATCTTTTTATTATTTTACATATATGAAAAATATATATTTTTACATCTAAAATAAATTGTTGTATAATATATTTATCTAAATTTTAGACTCGTCTATATGGCCTGGTTTATTTTTAATCATTTCAGCACACAATCGAGGCATTCTTTCGATTAATTTTCGTAATGTCTCAGGTTTTATTTTACCCCATGTCTCTTGCAGGTTCTTCCACATATTAACAGCAGATGTGGGGCCCGATTTTCTCACCTTTCGGTCAAGTTCTTCCCACAGCAACTCGATGGGAATTAAATTGGGACTCTGGGGAAGTCATGCCATAACTTTTATGATTCCCTCGTTCTCCAATTTCTGAAAATACTGCTGGCATAGTTTGAAAGTGTGTTTCGGCTCATTAATCTTGTTGAAAGACAAAATTCTGACCCGAAATTTTAATTTTAAAGGGGATTGCGTTTTCCTCTAATATGCGCTTATACTGTTCTTGTTTTAGTATACGTTCGGTTTTTACGAGATCGCTCATATTTGATCTAGAAAAGGATCCATATCATATCTGAACCTCTGCCGTGCTTAACAGTAGGGGTTATGCATTCTTCCCAGGCACGCCCACCCACAGACCTTCTCACAAAAACACGTCTTCGTGAACCGAAAATCTAGAATTTGGATTCGCCGGTCCACAATACTTTATTCCAGTTTTCTATGGTCCAATTTTGGTGATCGCGTGCCCACTTTAAACGTTTTTGCTTGTTTCGCTTGCATAGAAGCGGCTTCCGCATTGTAATTCGTCCATGAAGACCAGCTTCTTTTAATCGCCGTTTAACTGTGGAAACACTTATGGGTTTTCGATGAACAGCATTCATTTCTGCTGTGATTTCTGGGGCTGTTTTCGTCTATTTCTCTTGCCTGTTACCACCATTGCAAGATCTTCTGCCGAAGTTGTTGCCCTTGGTCTGCCTTTTCAAATTCTGCTCGTTACACTTCCACATTCGTGGTGTTTTTTGATGATATAATCCACGGTGGACTAATTCAATTTAAGTTCTGTGGCAATTTCGCAGTGGCTTTTGCCAGTTTGATGGTATGCGATTATAAACGATCGTGTTTCTACTCTCGATTCTTTCCGTTTACGCATTTCTAACCGATTGCACTTCTTCGAAACACACGATGTTATCGCTATGAGCACCTCACAAAAACTAACTGCAATTTTGCCAAAATATAAGTATAAATTCTAGCTTACAATAACACCCTACCTTGAAATAAAATCATAACAATCGAAAATTGCCAAGAATTTTGAGAGACCTAATTCCTTAAGAGCAATTATTCTACCTGAAGTTTTATTAGGGTATTATAATTCATTATGAGTAATAGGGTAATCGCATAATTATTGTTGAATAAGCTTTTATAGATTTTAATGTTTACTATGAAACTATGTCTTACTACAGAAATAAATTTTATAATTACAACTTTTCTATAGAAACTGTAATGAAACAAGGGTGACCAAATACTTATGAGCGGTAGTATAATAATAATAATAATAATAATAAGCTTTATTTTACCATCTATTATAATGCAAATAAAGAGGTAACGTCATTGTCTATGATGGTCTGTGTGTGTATGTACGTGTATATGTACTGTGTGTAAGTGTGGTGTAAACATATGTGTGCACAAGGCAGAACATACAGTTTAATATTTGACTAATTTAATCTGCTCTTGGAACTCCGTTACTGTGTAGAATCCGTTTTGTAAAAGAAATGTTTTTATATCATTTCTGAATTTTAAAATGGGTTTTTCAGTCCACGATAATGGCAACCTGTTAAACATATCCAAATGTTTGTGTTGGGCAGCAGTAGTACGTACGTAAATATATATATATATATATATATATATATATATATATATATTGTTATGTTTTTTTAACATGTGAGAAGTATTAATTACTTTAATCACTGATTTATAGCAAATTCAATTAACCTCGTATATGAATAGTACATATCATTAAAAATGTCAGTATCGAATAATAATGTAGCCTGTTGTCGTTAACACAATATTTCTCGTTCATTTGCATGGCTGATTAAACCAGCAATCACCTAGAAGCAATTTGGGTGAACTAATACACAATTACGCGCTGTAGCTATAAATAAAAAAACACCGCATGACGCCAGTCGAACACTTACCGGGCACATTTCTATGCACCGGCAACATCTCCATATAATAATTCATCATCAAGCATATATATTTCCTCAATTCGATGCAGCTTGTAATAAATAAAATTTCAAATACATTTTTCGAAAGCAATACGGATAACTTTACGTATAGAATTTTAAAGTAATTTCCCAGAAAGTAGTATAGCAAAAAATAGAAAGATCTAGGCGAGATATTATAAATGATATACATTTATATCAATGCTTACCGTACCTAAAGCTTGCCATTCACTTCTGTAAAAAATTACTTGAACGGAACGAGAATTTTGAAAGGCATTTTAGATCATAGATTGTGTTTCGGACCAATTCAAATGATGTTCGTGAGTTAAAACGTAAATAACTGTCTTCAGACATATTATTGTTAACAAAATTACCATTTACAAGTGACTAAAACCTTACTTTTTTAAGGTAAAGTAAATTAATTTGTTTTTAAAATTAACATTCTTTTACTTTTCATTAATTTCTGCCCAAAGAGAATTATTTTTAACCCTTTGACTCATCAAAACAGTAAAAGAAAACAGTACCCAAATAATTATTTTTATGGTTTAAATAAGATCAATGAAAATTATCTAGTAAGCAGGGGGAGCAATTAGGCAAATTGTTAATTAACCGACGAACGGTTTGGACACAGCACGATTTCTGTGCGAACTGCCTATCTCGTAAATTGATATTAAACAGATGTATATCTGTCTTTTTCGTTCATATTTTTAATGAGTTGGCGCGACGGAATCGACCACCCGGTCAAGTAAAATGATAAAACACCCATCATATTTTACGTTTCCCGATTCCCCTTTTACTGGAGAATATTAACTGCATAAAAATGAAAGGTTGGTCGACGAAAAGTGCTGTATAAAGAAAAAACAAATTAAGTGAGATATCTAGCAAAAGAAAATTGAAAGGGACTCTTGATTCTTTTTCTGCGACTTTCTTTATTTTTTTTTGGTTTTTAAACGAGGTATACTTGGGCAATGGGTTTGCACGAAATTTATATTTGAGTAAATAATCTTCATGTCTTTGTGAGAGCCCATGAAAAGGCTTGCAAATGTACTTATGTGTATAAATAGATTATTTAAGAATTTAATATAAAAGAATTTGAGTTTTTTAATGCAAAACCTTACACTAATTTTTTTGTACGCGAACGGAATATAATCCAAGTCTTCTATGCTAATTACTATGATAATTTGTATTTTTAGTTTGTTCTACAACTTATTTAAGCTAAAAAGTGTTTCAAATTTCGCGGATTTTTTAAAGAATAAATAAAACACATAATTTGCATTTACTTTCAAATACTTTTTATTAGTAATTGAAGTATCAGTTATAACATTTATATACGAAAAATAATATCTGCCAAATGGCCTCCTCTTGCAACTCCACAGACGTCCACTCTTTTGTTAAAATTTTCAATGACATTTTGACATAATTGAGGCTCTATCTCACTAATAACACGAATAATTTCATCTTTCAAAGCAGGAATTGATTGTGGATTGTTTTTATAAACCTGACTTTTCACATATCCCCAAAGAAAATAGTCTAACAGTGTGAAATCACATGATCTTGGTGGCCAATTAACGTCAGCGTTTCTTGAGATCACACGTCCAGGAAATTTTTCTTTCGATAAATCAATTGATTTGCGTGCAAAGTGAGTTGTAGCGCCATCCTGTTGAAACCACATATCCTCTAGATCAGTATTCATAAATCAGGCCACAAAAATTCGGTTATCATCCGACGATATCGATCACCATTGACAGTTACAGCTTCACCAGCAGTATTTTCAAAGAAGTAAGGTCCAATTATACCGCCTGACTATAATGCACACCAAACAGTAACTCGCTTAGGATGCATAGGTTTCTCGTGAATAATTCCTTGATTTTCCTCACCCCAGATACGGCAATTTTGTTTTTTAACATAGCCACCAAGTTCAAAATGTACCTCATCGGAAAATATTATTTTTTGAGAAAATTAGCTGGTTGTTGCTTGAAGAAATTGACAAAAGAACGACGTTTTACACGATCTAATGGCTTCAGTTCCTGTGTTATTTGAACCTTAAATGCGTTCAGAGATAAATTCCTGTGTAAAATACGCCATGTTGTTGATCCACAAGTCCAAGTTGTTGTGAACTTCATTTAATGGGCGTTTCAGGATCTTCAGCAACACTTTCAAGAACCAAACCAATATTTTCTTGTGAACGACCACTACGACTGTATTTTTCACTTTTGTGATCTTCCACGGAACCGGTCTCTTGAAATTTTTTAATAATTCGACCAATAGTGCTTTCAGATGGGCGATTTGAAAACCATAAAATTCAGGTAACTTTTTTAAAAACTCTTTTCACAGAACACTGACTTTCATAAAATAATTCAACAATTTCAACGCGTTGTTGTACTTTGTACGAAGCCGTTTTTGTAAATGCCATACATCACACTTCTTAAATGCCCACATACCCAGACAAATTCAGTGCGCCATCTATAGTTTATTTATTCTTAAAAAAAACCGCGCAATTCGAAACAGCCTTTACTGTTTTGGAGAATCAGCAAATTAAAATTATGTAAAATTATGTGACAACAATAAAATAAAAAGAATTAAATAAAAAGAAATGACTTAACCAATTAAACAATTAAAGTAAATGTATTACTTTACATATGAGATACGAAATAAAATGTGGAAAAAATTTTAAACAAATTCCAAATTAAAAACCATAAAATATATAAATTTCAATCCGTATGTTATTAAAAAACGGATAGTCCCAAAGTATTTGGAACCTATTAATCTCACAGAGCATATTCTTTCTGACACATCCGATTATGAAATTTGGCCTCAGTATATTGAAATATTGATGGAATTTGAACTGTCACATTTATTGATGACCGCATCCTACGTAACAAATGCGTGAATTTCACTAAACATATTGTTTTAAAGGAAATTTATTGCTAATGTTGAATTAAAGCGGAGCACATACTTACGCAGGGTTTAGAGACAATAAAATGGAATTGATGGTTAAATTATCAGTGTAACTGTACGTATGCGACATCGATCTTTCTTAAGTTCCAACTCAAATATTTCTTCGTATGTACAGTGGAATGTAGGTTAATTCTGTCTCTCAAAAAACAGGATTTACATAGAAAATAAATTTATTTAACGTTCGTGGGCTTTTTTCTATACGAAATTATAACGCAGGTGCGCAATCAACTTTTCGTTTCTGAAAAAATAAAAATGATTGTTACATATATCATGGATTTTATTTTATCAACGCTTCATGGCTTACGCCCTTTTAAATGAGTTAATTTAGTTAAATACTATATTATGTCACACTAAAACTGGCGTAGTAGAAGAATTTTGAAGTGGTGCAATACAAAGGGTACTAGGAAAGTTTTGCAATATAGCTCTGTTTATTTATTTTCCTCAAAGTAATTTGATCTACACTCAATACAACTCTACATCCTCCGAAACCAATCTTTAAACCAGTTCTGCCAAGTTTGACTAGGGAGTAAAGCACATTCGTTATCCCAAACCCGCAGAAGGTCTTCATCACTGGAAAACCACCTCCATTTTAGCTTCATTTTCACATGAGGGAACAGTGAAAAGTCGCAGGGAGCAAGATGTGTATTGTGGAGAGGGAGCTCGAGAAGTTTCAATCCTGTTGTGGTCAAATAATCGGTGCAGGCTTTGGCGCGGTGAGCCGGAGCATTGTCGTGATGGAGGAACCAGGTGTCCTTTCTCGACTTTGGCCGCAGGTTCTTCATAGATCCAATGACTTTAGGCAGGCACTGTATACCACTTAGCTCTGACTGTCTTCTGTATGTCTAAAACGACGCGTTCCACAATTCCACTCGATTTTAAAAATACAGCTATCATTTTCTTCTTTACAGATCGAGATTTTCTGACAACTTCGGGTGTGTCCTCATCATCAAAGACCCAAACTTTGTTTTGAGCTTCGGTCGGCATATCGTAATAGTACAGTCAAGTCTTGTCACTTGTCACGATGTTGTTCACACACCAAGATTGTCCCTTAGTCAGTCGATGTATTGTGGAGAGGGTGCTCGAGAAGTTTCAATCCTGTTGTGGTCAAATATTCGGTACAGGCTTTGGCGCGGTGAGCCGGAGCATTATCGTGATGGAGGAGCCAGGTGTCCTTTCTCGACTTTGGCCGCAGGTTCTTCATAGATCCATTGACTTTAGGCAGGCACTGTATACCACTTAGCTGTGACTGTCTTCTGTATGTCCAAAACGACGCGTTCCATAATTCCACTCGATTTGAAAAATACAGCTATCATTTTCTTCTTTACAGATCGAGATTTTCTGACAACTTCGGGTGTGTCCTCATCATCAAAGACCCAAACTTTGTTTTGAGCTTTGGTCGGCATATCGTAATAGTACAGTCAAGTCTTGTCACTTGTCACGATGTTGTTCACACACCAAGATTGTCCCTTGGTTAGTCGATGCGGCACCCAGAGAGAGCAAAGTTTCTTCACGTGCAAATAATCATGCAGAATCTAACGAATTGCTGGTGAATGCTTTTCGGATTGGTTTAAACGAATGCGAAAATGCATTAATTTTCAAGGTGAATATTTTGAAAAGCAATAAAACTATTTTCGATAATAAAAACTTTTGTTTATTTGCTATTCCCGAAATATAAACGGCTACCCTCATACATAGTCATTCATTTTTTAAAAAAATTAAAATTTGGGTAAATTCATTCTAAAAACATAGTTTTTTTTAAATTCGATTTAAAGACTGACCCAAATGACCATACCCTGAAACAAATTAGTATAAAAAATATTGAAAAGTAAGTATCATACGAGAGAGCGTTTTTATATTCGCGGAATGAGCGTGTTGTAGAGGGGTGAGTAGGCGCATTGGGGGCGTGGCCTGTGCAGCGACACATGATTAGTATAAATACGAAGTTTCATTGTTATTAGACAGTTAGTCTTTGAGCAACCGTCAACCAAGTAACATAATCAGGAGTGAAAAGTGAAATATGGAAAAAATCGAATATCGTGCCGTTATAAAGTTCCTTACCAGGCAAGGAAAATCAGTCGCGACCATAATGAATGAGATGTCATTGGTTTACGGCGACTCTTGTCCAGGAAAAACCATGGTGTACAAGTGGCATAGTTTATTTAAACAAGGAAGGGAACCCCTTGAAGACGACCCGAGGCCGGGCAGGAGCATTGAGGTGAGCACGCCAGCACTTATCCAAAAAGTTGAACAAATTGTACTCGAAGATGCTCGACTAAAGAAGAAACAACTCGCAGAAATGGTTGGAGTATCCGATACAACAATTTTTAAAATCCTACACGATCATCTCGGCATGTCTAAGGTCAGCGCAAAATGGGTGCCGAGAATGCTCACGCCGCCGCAAAAACAACAGCGCGTAGAGTGTTCGCGTGCATTTTTGGACCTCTGTAATGAAGACAAGGATGGTGTATTGAGTGGAACTGTTACTGGAGACGAAACTTGGGTTCATCATTATGAACCTGAGTCCAAACAAGACTCCATGCAGTGGCATAAACCGTGCACAGCACCTCCCAAAAAATTTAAAGTGTCACAATCAGCTGGGAAACTCATGGCAACGGTATTTTGGGACTCGGAAGGAATATTGTTGATTGATTATAAAGATAAAGGTGTTTCTATAACCGGGGAATATTACGCTTCAATATTAGAGCGACTAAAAGAAGCCATTAAAGAGAAAAGACGGGGAAAATTGACAAAAGGTGTTCTGCTTTTGCATGACAACGCGCCCGTCCACAAGAGCCGCGTTGCGTTAGCTGCCCTGCATAAGGTGGGCTTCGAAATTGTGAATCACCCACCCTACAGCCCAGACCTGGCCCGAGTGATTATTACCTGTTTCCGAAAATGAAAAAAGAGCCGCGGGGTAAAAAATTTTCTGCCGATGATGAAGTCAAGGAGGCAGTTTCGGCGTATTTTGCAGATAAAGAGAAATCATTTTTTTATGAGGGTATAAATAAATTAATTGAAAGATGTGAAAAATATATCCGTCTTGCAGGTGAATATATTGAAAAAGAAAAATAATTTGGTTTCTTTATTTCCACACCTTGTCCCCCATTCCGCGAATATAAAAACGCTCCATCGTATTTATTTTATTTGAATTTTTAGTTACACATATTTTGTTTTCATTTGTTACTTTCATATAACTATTTATATGTATTTTAAAATCATTAATATATTTATTTACATTTTATTAACCTAACGTAAGGTTTAAATTTCAACACTATTCATAAAAAGTATTAATTTTTATATACAAAATAAATATCCCTCCATTTCATAATAATATTACTATATTTTTATTAAAATTATATTTATTATTTAAAATCATTAAATATTTGTAAATGTTCAAATCCCAGCATTTTTTAAATTGAAATTTGTGTAATATGCGAAGCGCTTCCAACAAATAATACATATACATCAATATTATGAAGCGCGAATATATGATAATTGAAATCCCGTATATCTAAATGTACATGCAATTAATTCGTTTGGACAATTTAAATTTTAAATCATCGGAAATGGATACGTAATTAGAATTTATTGTTATGTTGTTGTGACATGATTTATATTTGCCCTTAAACATTTGTATTTGCATTTATCGAACGCGCACACTTGTGCGGGCCTACGAATATGCAGATGGGAGCATTTTCTATGAATTTGATACCCGCGTTTTCGAGGTAGTTGGGTAAAATGACTGAATTCGTTTTGGAGTTGTGTGTCTACAGAGAAGGTAGAAAAAATGTATGATAAAATAATTACTCTTGATTACTAAGCACGTACATAGGTAGTCACTCATCAGAGGAAGAAGAAAGTAGGAACGGAAGCATATTTTGTTGTAATAGGAAGAAAAAAGAGAATTGTGGAAGGATAAGAATAGGATGAAATGGGCGAAAAGTAACAGGACAATAAAGAGAAGAAAGAGATGTGAAAGCAAAACACTGTAAAAGTGAAACGAAGATAATGAAGAGCTGAGAAACTGAGGAGAAAAGGAAATGGTTTTAAGACGCCCGCGATCAAGAGGAGCGTCCGCCTTTTTCTGAGTATCGTCTTGTGTTTTCGTAAAGTCGTAGAAAAATGGAAAAATTTTTATTAAGTAAGCAAGTAGACAGTTCGATTAAGAGTGATCAAGCATCGACAAGTGGTGGGATAGCAAAGACACGGAATTGTCATAAATAGAGCGGCGACGAAAGTGGCAATATCATAGGCGGTACGGTAGAACGGGCAATTGGTGCGCAGTGAATGAGATCATTCACATCAAATACAATACGGTTCACGGTTGGTGTTTATAATAGCTTCACACAAACATGTCGCGAAAGTCTGTGCCGTTTGCTACGTCGGTTAGAAAATATGTTACATAGCAGAATTTCCCGATTTAAAGTATGATGGATGTGCAGTATTGTGTTTGGTTTGTAATAAGCGACTTATAATACGGAAGAAAGACAATTATAAAAAACATGTGAACAGTGCAATACATAAATTGAACAAAAGAAATGAAATACCTTATGCAACATTCCTTTATGAGTTTTTATTTATGTTGACTGCATGTAATTTGCCGCTTCGTTTAATCAGAAAATGCCCTTTTCAAGTGTTCTGGAATAAATATCTGCCAAATTATAAATTACCTGCAAGAAGAACTTTACAGAAACATTTGCCGCGTTTAAGAGAGAGGCTTGAAAATATACCAAGAAGAGAATTGCATAATAAAAATGTGTGGATTACTGTAGATGAGACTACTGATTTAAAAAAAAATAGTATAATAAACGTAATCGTACGTATTTTATCAGCCAATACATTTTCACAGCCCTATTTGTTAGCCTGTAAACGTATACAAGCATGTACTGCGGCAAATATTCGGCAAATAATAATGAACACCTTAAAGAAATTTCATATTCATAGTACTCAAGTCTGCATGCTTGTAACAGATGGTGCTGCTACTATGTTATTACTCGGACGTTTACTAAAAGTAACTTTTCCTAAATTAATACACATAACTTGTGTACTCCATGTTCTTCATTTAGTTGCTGAAAATGTTAGAAGTAGTTATAAAAACGTTGATCATTTGATTGGATCCACCCATCAAGTGTTTCTTAAATCCCCTAAACGACTTAAAGAATTTCATAAAACTTGTCCAGATATTTCGGAATAGGCGGTACGGTAGAACGGGCAATTGGTGCCCGTTCTACCGTACCGCCTATGGTATTGCCACTTTCGTCGCCGCTCTAGTCATAAATACTGTAACAATTATTTTAATTTTGGCTTTACGTCAGTAGAAATAAACAATGAAGGGAGATGGCAGTGTGTGCTCTACTCAAAAATTCTAACGCCCGAGCAAATGGCCACAAGTAAGTTAAAACGACATCTCGAGACCAGCCACTATAAATTGGTTAAAAAATTTCGCAAATTCTTTAGCAGGCGGTTGAAAGCCTTAAAAAAGCAAAAAAGTGTGTTTATTAAACAAGCCTCAATACCAAGCAATGCACTGCTGGCTTGTTTCAGGATTGCATACAGAGTGGTAAGAGAGTAAGAAACTTCACACCAGCCCAGAAGAATTTACTATACCGGCTATTCAGAATTGGCGAGAAACAAAATCTCAAAGGTACCTTTGATTAACTTAATCACAGAAGGTTGTTATATAACCCCTTTCCACATTAAGTTTTGTAATCTGTATACGTATTTCAACAACTAAGTTGTCATCATCAGCAGATAATTAAACACTGTCGCACCTGGAAAACTACGGCAAAATATCTGTACCGAATCAAAGTCCGCACGCGAACCGTACCGCCGAAAGCCAAAACGCACACTAGTGTGCGTTTTGGTTTTCGGCGCTACGGTATATCTAAATACATATATGTATATTTCCAATATATATAATATTATTAAACTAAAAAACAAACTCACATTACAGATTACTTGTGTACAAGTAATGATAAATAAATAATAAACAAAAAACCTTTTTGAACAATTAATTACTTTTTATCCTCGGTGTTATTTTTATCTATTCTGGGCTAATTGTAAAAACGTTCGGAAATTAGAACAATTTGAAAATTAGGATTGACCCGGGAACAAAGTGGTTCTAATTCGTTAGCGTCTACTGTACCATATATTTAAAATTTGATCTATGATTATTACTAATTAAATGATGTAGTAAAAAAAGAATTAATCCAATATTCTGGGAATTGGTGCTATAATTAAATAACGCAGAACTTATACGCAATGTTATTGATGCCAGACAAGTCTTGACATGTTTATGCAACTGTCTAGTGCAACATTGTACAGTCTGATTCAGGTATTCGACTGATGTAGACGCGTTTTAGTAGCACTGTTTTTGTAACCATGGAACACGCGGCAAAGTCTAAAAGAGCGATAATTTTCTTTCTGTGGAAAGAAGATGTGAAAACGTCAGAAATTATTAGTCGTCTGCAAGGAGTACTTGGTGAATCTGCAGAATCCAAAAGTACTGTTTATCGGTGGATCGGTCGTTTTAAAGTCAGTAGAACATTACTAGAAGACGATCCACGCAGTGGGCGGCCAAGCACGTCGATAAATGAAAGAAACATTACTGCCGTCGAAAACCTACTGAAAGACGAAAGGCCAATGACTATTCGTCAAATTAGTGTACACCTAGGGATAGGAACAGCACAAGTTCATGACATCTTGCATGATTGTTTGGGTGTTAGCAAGGTTTCGGCGCGCTGGGTGCCAGGGCTGTTGGTACCAGAACAGAAACTCAATAAGTCCGATACTTGTCGTCAACTTCAAGAGCTGTTAGCTCGTTACGGTGATGAATTTTGGCAACGAATAATAACCACTGACGAAACATGGATTCCTTATTTCAATCCTGAGACGAAAAGTCAATCCAAAGAATGGCGCAAACCTGAAGAAGTGCCTCCACTTAAGGCGCGTGCAGTTCCATCTGTTGGAATGGTAATGCTTACTGTATTGTGGAATTGCGAAGGGATTATGTTCATGGATTATCTGCCGAGAGGTACTACAATTAATGCAGAATATTATTCAAATTTATTATCAGGACCACTGCGACAGGCACTAGTCAGAAAACAGCCTGGAAAGTTGCATAAGCGTCCGTTATTGCAACAGGATAATGCAAAACCACACACCGCAATAAAAACGAAGGATGTTTTGAATGATTTACGATGGGAATTGCTGCCGCAACCACCTTATTCCCCGGATCTTGCGCCCAGTGATTACCATCTGTTCCCAGATTTGAAAAAAAAACGATTTGAAAGTTTAACTGACCTAAAACGTGCCATAATAGGTGGATCGACAAGACACCGAAAAACTTCTTTGAGGACGGCTTAAAAAAATTAATTTATCGTTGGGATAAATGTATTCAGTTAACACATGGATCAATAAGTCCCGAGACTAACCCATAGATGGCGCTCGTAGTAAACCAGTAACCACGTCTTTCTAGAGTACTAACCTTTGCTTGAAACGTGTCAAAATTTTAAGTCGATCGGACCAGAAACAGCTGAGTTATCGAGGTTGGAGTAAAGTCGTTTTGTAGTTTGTTTAAACAATGGAAAAAACCGAGTTTCATGTTCTGATAAAACATTGTTTTTTAATGGGTAAAAACACCACGCAAGCAAAACAATGGATTGAAAAATGTTACCCGGACTCTTGTCCATCAAAAGCAACGATTTGTCGGTGGTTTGCCGAGTTTAAACGTGGTCGTACCGACACAAATGACGCGGAACGCTCGGGTAGACCTATGGAAGCCGTTACACCGGAAAATGTGAGTGAAGTGACAAAAATTATAATGAAAGATCGTAAAGTGAAGCTCCGTGACATTGCTGAGATGACACAGATATCATATGGAAGTGTATTTACTATCCTTCATGAAAAATTGAGCATGAAAAAGGTTTTTTCCAAGTGGGTGCCGCGATTGCTCTCGATGGAACAAAAACAGCAACGAGTCGATGATTCAGAAAGCTGTTTATCGCTATTTACTCGCAACAAAAAAGATACCTTGCGTCGTTACGTGACCATGGACGAAACATGGATACATCACTACACTCCAGAGTCGAAGCGGCAGTCATCTGAGTGGCGCACAGCTGGCGAAAGCCGTCCGAAACGTCCGAAAACGCAGCAGTCAGCTGGCAAAGTCCTGGCGTCAGTTTTTTGGGATACACATGGCGTGATTTTCATTGACTACCTCGAAAAAGGTAAATCGATCAACAGTGATTATTATATTGACTTACTGGTGCTTTTGAAGGAGGAAATCGCAAAAAAACGACCGCACATGCAGAGAAAAAAAATCCTTTTTCACCAAGACAATGCACCCTGCCACAAGTCGATGAAAACAATGGCAAAATTGAACGAATTGGGTTTTGATCTGCTTCCCCACCCCCCATATTCGCCAGATTTAGTCCCCAGTGACTACTGGCTCTTTGCTGATCTTAAAAAAATGCTCCAGGGAAAAAGATTTGGCTCAAATGAGGAGGTCATCGCTGAAACTGAAGCTTATTTTGAAGCGAAAGATAAATTTTTTTATAAACATGGTATTGAAAAATTGGAAAAGCGTTGGAACCATTGTATCACCCTAAAAGGTGATTATGTTGATGAATAAAAAAAAATTTTGCAAAAAAATTGTTGTTTTCATTGTTAGTCTCAGGACTTATTGATCCATGTGTTAAATGGAGATTATGTTGAAAAACGACATTGTGATATTGACGAAAATTAACAAAATTATAAAAATTATATGCAATTCCCAGAACTTTGGAAACATCCCTCTAAATGTTAGTTTGGTTGCCTTTCCAGCAACTGCATTCACAGTTTTACATTTACGATCCACTGTATTGAACGAAACGGTTTTCAGTTTAATAAGCATACAAAGACTGCATTAAAACGGTTGATATAAATTGTATTGCACCGTAATACTCCAGAGGTGAACAAAATAAACTGAAATTGAATTAACGATATCGTAACGGGTGTATTATTTGAAATAATAAAGTTTATTGTGCGATATCCTGAACGGAATACGAATTCCCTTCTGCGAATTTCATATCTTAAGGCATCAACTAGCTGCTAAGAAAATACGCTCTCCGATACGCTGTGGTAATTCCTTTAAACGTACATAGCTCTACACATTTCACATCAACTAGAATAATACGGACACCGGCAAGATACAACATTACCACCATCATCTAGTTTCTAGTAGGAGACTTTATGTTTTGGGCTCTTCGCAGTGAAGAATTGTATTTTATGTTTGCGACGTCCTAAACGTTCTTCATTATTACAGTTCCTTTCTTTCATGTATATTTAGAAATGAGTTTATATGTATAATGTGCAGAAGTTTGGGCGGTTATATATTTCCTTTAGAAACAGTATAGTATTTTAAGGGTGTCATAAAATGCGTACGTAGATGTATTTTATTATTCCGCTGGTTTTTCGTGATAACTTTTCACATGTCGTAACACATTTACTTTTATGATGCATAATTTTGATGCATAAATGATGTCGTCCTTGTAGAATAGCTATAAGATATGATTTATGAACAACTCAGGTTTACCAACATAATTTCAGTTGTCCAGAAAAATTTATGATACTTATAAGAGGTTGTTTTAAAAATGGTTACAGAAGATACTTCAAGCTTATTTACAAAGTGTACTAGGAAAGTTTTGCAATATGACGCAACAATTAATTGTAGGAAGCTGCTTGGTACTGCATGTTGAGACACGTTCATGCGTGCATAGCAGCCGCAGTTTTGCAGGCGTACAGTGGCGCGCTCTGTTCAAGTTTGGCTGATGATATTATAATAATAACAATAAATATAATAATTCTTTATTGAGTCTAACAGCTAGCCCTTTACAGGACTTTAAAATAAACAATTTACCATGACCAAAAAGAAATAACTAAATAAAACCAACGTTACAAAATAAAGTAAAATATAAATGAAATAATCAAATAATAGTAAAACAAATAGATCATCCATCCAGACTTCGCTCATCATCAGTACAAAAGGTAGTGAATTGTAGGAAGCTGCTTGTTGCTGCATGTCGAGATATGTTCATACGTGTATAGTAGCCGCCGTGCCATGTCAATGCGCTCAGTTATTCATTAGCAGTGAATGAGATAAGGGCAGTTTGGCGTTATAATTTCGTGCGTGGTTTAAACATAGACCCGTGCTTCGAAGAAATGACTCTTGCACTAGGTGATGTTTATCCACCTCGCACAACGATATTTAGGTGGTACAGAGAATTCCAAAGGGGAAATTTAACTTTCGATAATCCTGAGAGACCCGGAAGGCCACGAACGTCAATTAGAAAAATGCTTGGCGAGGACAGGTGAGTGACCTACCAAGAGATAGAGAGTACTACATGCCTAAATGCACCAGCAATTCGTTTCATTCTGCATGATTACTTGCACGTGAAGAAACTTTATTCTCTTTGTGTGACGCATCGACTGACTGAAGAGCAAATGACACGACGTGCGACTTGGTGCCGGGAGATGCTAAAAAAGTTTAATAAGGGACAATCTCGGTATGTAAACAACATCGTTACAGGTGACGAGACTTGGCTGTACTATTACGATGTGCCGACCAAAGCTCAAAACAAAGTTTGGGTCTTTGATGATGAGGACACACCCGTCGTTTTCAGAACATCCCGATCTGTAAAGAAGAAAATGATAGCTGTATTTTTCAAATCGAGTGGAATTGTGGAACGCGTGGTTTTGGACACACAGAAGACAGTCACAGCTAAGTGGTATACTGGACAGTGAATGCCTAAAATCATTGGATCTATGAAGAACTTGCGGCCAAAGTCAAGAACGGATACCTGGTTCCTCCATCACGATAATGCTCCAGTTCACCACGCCAAAGCCTGCACCGAATATTTGACCACGATAGGATTGAAACTTCTCGAGCACCCTCCCTACAGTCCAGATCTTGTTCCCTGCGACTTTGCACTGTTCCTGCATGTGAAAATGAAACTAAAAGGGAGGCGGTTTTCCAGTGATGGGACCTTCTGCATGCTTGGGACAGTGAGTGTGCTTTACTCCCTAGTGAAACTTGGCAGAGCTGGTTTAAAGATTGGTTTCGGAAGATGGAGAGGTGTATTGAGTGCAAAGGAAATTACTTTGAAAAAATTAAATAAAGAAAGCTTTATTGCAAAACTTTCCGAGTACCCTTTGTATCGTTTCTTCAAAATATCGAGTAAATTAGCGACCTAACTCGCGTGTATTAACCATAATTCGAACAAAACAAGACCAACAACACAAAAGAATGTTTTACGTAATGCGAAAGCAATTAATAAAAGAAGAAACGATTCCTTTTTTTTCCTTTTCATTAAAAAAGTTTATGTACATCACGCTGCCTCCATGATTAATATATAAAACACTTTATAATTCCGAAACTCTCTAATTAAAATACTTATAAGAAAGTTACCACCAGTGGAGCGGTCGCCATAATTAGAATAAATGGGTAACATTTGGCTTAGAACTGAATGTTTTATTTGTTCGGCTTCCACAGAACAGAACATTTGGTATCCCATTCTTGAGATGAACTCATGCGTCCCGTGAGAATTAGTTTCGATTTTGGCAAAGCGGTCCTTATTAGGATATTTAAATTCAACTTCGCGTATAGCAAGTATTTTATTACACAAGCATATATGGAGGTGCCATTATTTTCGGTAAATGTGGTCAGATTTTATGTGATAAGTAACAAGGAAAAGCTTATTATGCATATATATATATATATATATATATATATATATATATATATATACTGGGTGGGCTATATATATATATAAAAATATATTTTGTGTTTATATATTTTTTTAAAATTTTTTTTTCGGATTATATAAATAACACTTGGAGAATAAATAAATAAATACTGGAGAGATTCGCAACTGAACAAAGAACTAGAATAATAGAATTTTATTATTTAAATCAGCGATCAATTGTTTTAACGCAAAGAGCATATCGTCAGAATTTCGCCCTCCGAAGCAATGATTCGTTGCTTAGTTCATCGTCACCACCAACATGACACTGTAAGAGATTTGCCTCGAACCGGTAGCCCACGTTTAAATTTGCACTGCGGAAAATATTGAAGGTGTAGAGCAAAGTGTTAACGAAACACCAGAAACATCTACCAGCGTACAAGCGTTCTGCTCAGCTAGGAATGGCTCATACGTCGTTACGGCGTATTCTAAAAAAAAATTTACTGTTATTCCCATATAAGGTGCAAGTGGTTCAAGAACTAAAACCCGCAGATCATCGGCAACGTCTAAATTTTGCAGTTAAATATCGACAGTTGGCTAGAAATAAAATCAACTTTATTGGAAAATCTGATTATGAGTGATAAAGCTTATTTTCATTAGAATGGCCTTGTTAATAAGCAGAACTGTAAGTTCTGGGGTTCTGAAAATCCAAGAGCCATTCATCAACAACAATTGCACCCCATTAGGTGTACAGTATGGTGTGGCATTACATCTGAAAATATCATCGGGCCTTACTTCTTCGAAAATGAGGATGGAAGTTCTGTAACCGTAAATGGAGAGAGCAGTATCGGTTTATGATAGAAAATTTTTAACGTCCTGCTCTTGAAAACAGACCTGAGACGTGGTTTCAGCAGAATGGAGCCACAGGTCACACTGCTCGAGACACAATGGCACTTTTAAATCAAATTTTTGGAGAGCGTATAATTTCCAGAAATTCGAAAATTAATTGGCCAGCGCGTTTGCCAGATTTGTCAGCACCCGACTACTTCCTTTGGGGTTATTTGAAGGAGCGAGTGTATGTGAACAAGCCCGAGACAATCCTTGAACTCAAGGCCAACATTGTTGCAGAAATTCGAGCGCTATAGCCACAAATTTTGAAAGATGTTATGGCAAATGCTCTAAATCGAGCCCATCATTGCGAAACTGAAAACACACAGTGTGCATTTGTGCGTTTTGGCTTTCAACGGTACAGATCGCGTGCGGAATTTGTTTTCGTACGGGTATTTTTTCCGTAGCTTTCCAGGTGCGACACTGTTTAATTACCTGCTGATGGTGACAACTTAGTTGTCGAAATACGTATACAGAATACGAAAATTAATGTGGAAAGGCGTTATACATCAACCTTAGAGAGCTTCAATGACAAAAGCTTAATTATCAAACGAAAATACGAGACGTAATCAATTTCGACAACTTTCGAAGAGAGAATGTAATAAGTCGTAATCATCGTATGAAATCTACAGTTGAATTAATAGTATTTTCGATACCTATACTAATATCGTGTGACTTCAAATAATATCATTTCTTTTAATAAGAACGATGCTAAAAACATAAAAACGAATTTGAAGACATTTCTTGTATTTTGTCGGCCCAGTGCACTACACCAACACAAAAACTTTCGGATAATCTTCCGTTGACAAAAAAAGCTCGGAGTAGCGCGAAAAATAATACCCTGAATTTTGGCCACATGTTTAGTAAAGAGCTTAAATTTAAGCCAGCTTCAAATAGCTTCTCCTGAAGCATCTCTGTTATCAAATCATATCAACTGTCTATTCGCTGTAGTACGAGGGAGCGTTTTTATATTCGCGGAATGGGGGACAAGGGGTGGAAATAAAAAAACCAAATTATTTTTCTTTTTCAATATATTCACCTGCAAGACGGATACATTTTTCACATCTTTCAATTAATTTATTTATACCCTCATAAAAAAATGATTTCTCTTTATCTGCAAAATACGCCGAAACTGCCTCCTTGACTTCATCATCGGCAATAAATTTTTTACCCCGCAGCTCTTTTTTCATTTTCGGAAACAGGTAATAATCACTCGGGGCCAGGTCTGGGCTGTAGGGTGGGTAATTCACAATTTCGAAGCCCACCTTATGCAGGGCAGCTAACGCAACGCGGCTCTTGTGGACGGGCGCGTTGTCGTTCAAAAGCAGAACATCTTTTGTCAATTTTCCCCGTCTTTTCTCTTTAATGGCTTCTTTTAGTCGCTCTAATATTGAAGCGTAATACACCGGTTATAGAAACACCTTTATCTTTATAATTAATCAACAATATTCTTCCGAGTCCCAAAATACCGTTGCCATGAGTTTGTGATTGTGACACTTTAAATTTCTTGGGAGGTGCTGTACCCTTTTTATGCTACTGAAGCGTAATATTCTTCGGCTATAGAAACACCTTTATCTTTATAATCAATCAACAATATTCCTTCCGAGTCCCAAAATACCGTTGCCATGAGTTTCCCAGCTGATTGTGACACTTTAAATTTCTTGGGAGGTGCTTATATTTATGCCACTGCATGGAGTCTTGTTTGGACTCAGCAGAATGATGAACCCAAGTTTCGTCTCCAGAACAATTCCACTCAATACACCATCCTTGTCTTTATTACAGAGGTCCATAAACGCACGCGAACACTCTACGCGCTGTTGTTTTTGCGGCGGCGTGAGCAATCTCGGCACCCATCTTGCGCTGACCTTAGACATGCCGAGATGATCGTGTAGGATTTTAAAAATTGTTGTATCGGATACTCCAACCATTTCTGCAGTTGTTTCTTCTTTAGTCGAGCATCTTATAGTACAATTTGTTCAACTTTTTGGATAAGTGCTGGGCGTGGTCAAATCAATGCTCCTGCCCGGCCTCGGGTCGTCTTCAAGGGATTCCCTTCCTTGTTTAAATAAACTATGCCACTTGTACACCATGGTTTTTCCTGGACAAGAGTCGCCGTAAACCAATGACATCTCATTCATTATGGTCGCGACTGATTTTCCTTGCCTGGTAAGGAACTTTATAACGGCACGATATTCGATTTTTTCCATATTTCACTTTTCACTCCTGATTATGTTACTTGGTTGACGATAGCTCAAAGACCAACTGTCTAATAACAATGAAACTTCGTATTTATACTAATCATGAGTCGCTGCACAGGCAACGCCCCCAATGCGACTGCTCACCCCTCAACAACCCGCTCATTCCTCGAATATAAAAACGCTCCCTCGTAATATTTATTTTAATGAATTTGCAAATGTGATTTTGAAAATTCAATTAAAAATATTGATCTAAAATGTATTAATTAAATCTCCTGTATTATTGTTAATTTCTCTAAGTGATCGTACAATGCAAGTCTAATTAACAAACCAAGCAATGAAACAGAACCGAGATTCTATCGAATGCGCATTTCTCGACGTGTATAGATAGAACCTTTCTGAACATACATCTTCTTGGAATATAGGAGGCCCTCTAATGCACAGCAATTGAACGTAGAAAAACAATAAATAATAAAGAAAAACTAGTAAGACATCCAGATGGTAGATATCATTAGTTGGCACTCCATTTCCTATTGAGTGTGTGTACTATAAATATTGCCCGTGTAAGGAGACCGATGAACCGTTCTGGTGTGTGTTAGAGGATGTGCAATTGGCTGAATCCCCGGAGACCGGATGCGCTGACCCGAAATCGAGTGATGGACCTCCATCTGAAGCGATCGCTCATGCTGTCCGACTTCCCCTGGTATGTGTAAACCTCCCAGATCTATTATAATGGAGTAGAATCCACGTTCGGAGTTCCACCTCGCCCGTTCCAATCCTATGACAATACTGCTATTGTCCTTTAAAATTTGTTTACGTAGGCATGAAACTAATCCATAAATAACGTTATTGTTCCGTGTACGATTTTCTATGTACACAAAAGTCCAAATATTCAATAATGCTGTATTTATTCGGTTGTTTTGGTAAGAGGAAAGATCCACTTTCAAATTACGTATTTTCGCAGTTCTTAGAGGATGCAGCGGATGACAGTTGAAAAAGTGGCAAATATCATCTTTTGTTTAGTAAAATTTTTGAGGAATTTTTATGGTTTATTGTTATGGCAGGAGCAAACCAAAATAGAAATATTTTTATTTGACATCGAGATCGTTTTTAACAACTTCTAAAATGTCAGCAGGCGAGAATTTGTTAATATATAACGTTGTGATGAATTGGTTGTTAATAGTTGGCTCCTAGTTTAATAAAATGCTCGAAAACACTTGAATTTCCAAATTAATAGAAATAATAA